>JAQQZT010000023.1:23929387-23949720 GCA_030068275.1 Clarias platycephalus
ATTTGTTTTTTTCTTCATGTATTGAAGAAGGAATAAAAGAGCCACGAAACTAGATGTTACTAAACGCATCTGATTGAAGGATATACTAACACAGTTTAATAACTCAAAGTGTGTGTGTGTTTGATTGCTTCTTTGAGTCGATGGCGGCCGAGAACGCAGGAACGCAGGAAACCAGGCTGTTGTTGTTGGCTTCAGTGCAGGCTGTAGCTCATGAGCTAATACACTCCTTTGGGCTTATTGATTGCTGGGGTAATGTTCGGGCCTGTCTTAAGGAGCCAGTGGAATGAACGAGGCGATGATGAGCTGGGAGGCTGTTGATTACTAGCCTTTTACATTCTCTTGTGCCTGTGTGTGCGCATTCCATTTAACCACACTAAGGGATGTGTGAAGATGCTTCACTTTTCTTTTTCTTTTTTTTTTTCTCTCCTCTTAAAGATTGCTGCATAGGTTAGAGCAGTAAATCAATTGTCCGATGAGCCAACAGCATAGTCCTTTCTTATAGCTAGCATGTGGTATGCACACTGCATTTAAACTGACAGCTTGCGGGATGGCTTGTAAACAATAGAAGGCTACATCCTCGAGCTGGACAGCTGGAACCTTCTCGAGCTCTGGGCCATAAATCATCTCTCCCACTTTCCTGTCTCCATCCCTTTCTCCATCTTGTCCCATACGGTGATTTATCCCTTCCCAGTTCCACATTCTGGATAGAGATCTCTCTACTTATAGGTGGCAGTTAAATCGACAGCATCGTAAAAAACCTACAGAGATGATCACCCTCCAGCCCACATCCTCAAATCATCAGTGTCTGAGGTTGTTTAGGAGCCAGATTGGTGTTATGATTGATTATTGACTCTTATACTGTACCACAGTGCTGTCGAAGGTCTCGAATCTGATTGGTCCAAAGGTATTGATTCATTTCCTACAACGCATAGCTGTGGCGGTTGTTCCAGTTCCAGTTTATACAGTAGATGTACTGTTTATATTAATGTGTTTGGACTTATAAGCTGTTTCTATAGTAACCGTTCATCAACAGGGTTGGATTGACATGGATCCATTATTTATACATCACATAATCTAACCCTAACAATAAATGTATAAAAATGTTATGATGAAACAATGCATTTATTTAACATTTAAGGTCATAATTAACAACTATTTTGATTAATCTGTCAGTTATTGAAGCGATTAATCGATCGCCAGTCAGGCTAATCTGCATGTCTTTGGACTGTCTCTGAAAGCCACCAAGAACAGGGAGAAAATGCAAACTCCATGCACATAGACCTGCATGAGAATCAAACCCAGGACCTGGAGGTGCAAAGCAACAGTGCTAACCACTAAGTCACCATTTACTTAGTATTATATTATTATTTCTTTTTAAATAAGTTTTATTATTATAATACAGTACTGGGCGGGGGTGTAGTGGTTAGCACTGTCGCCTTGCACCGCCAGGGTCTGGGTTCGATTCCCAGCCAGGCTCGATTCCCGTTTCTGTGTGCATGGAGTTTGCATGTTCTACTCTGATTTCCTCCCACAGTCCAAAGACATACGTTCCCAAATTGCACGTAGTGTGTGAATGAGTATGTGCCCTGCGATGGATTGGCACCCTGTCCAGAGTGTACGCCGTCTCGTGCCCTAAGTCTCCTGGGATAGGCTCCAGGCCCCCCGCGACCCTGAATACAGGATAAAGCGGTATAGACGATGAGTGAATGAGTGAGTGAGTAATACAGTTCTAATAAATACTTAATTGAAATCATAGAAGTATGACTTTAGGTGAACTTTCTTGAAAAAAAAAACTTCAAATAAAAAGCAAAATAGCAGGAATAGAATTTAACAATTAACGCTTAAAGATGGCAGATGGCAATTATGTAGTTAAGTCGAAATGTTAAAAAATCTTTAATGTTAAGATTAAGTCTGTGAAGTGCATGGTCAAGTGGCAGGGGCAGGGTCAAGCAAAGTAAAGAAAGTGGGAAAGGGACGCACACATGAGGAAAGTATGTGTAATGTGTGTGTGTGTTCTGTTTGCTGAAAAAAGTGGAGAACACAACAGTGTGAAAGAACGAAAACTTGTGTGCCGAGCTCAAAGACCAGCAAAAAGGCGTGTGTGTGTGTGTTGCTGTGAGCTGAAAAAAAGTGGTTTAAAAGCATTCAGAGTTTAAAAGCCAGCAATACAGTCTGTGTGTGTGTGTAAATTTCTTTTAAATAAAACCCTGACTCATAGCAAGACACAGTCTCTAATTATCCACAGTCTCTTCAATGTGTGAATCCTTTCCTGCTTACCTGACTCTCCTGCCCGTCACAAAGCGGCGCTTGGCCACGCCCCAATCAGCACAAAGTCTTTCCTTCCGATTCTACAGTAGCAGCTGTTTTGCTCAAGTTAAGACTGAAATGTTCCCACACTTAGATTTTTTTGCCTGTGAAGGTGTTCGCCATCGTGCTATTACTCACTTCACGCAGTAAATCTGACACTTGTTAGCAAGCTGCTTTGTTTGTCCGAATGTTTTGTTCGTTTTATTAACTGCAAGCGAGAGGTAAAAAGAGAGGCTGCTGTGGAAATGACGGTTTATAGCGGTTATAACAAAAGTGACAACAGGAACTGACTTACCCTGCAGACATTCTACTATTTAACTTGTGACTATAAAATTTTTATTAAAAAGCATAATGTGTCTCCTGCAGCAATACATTTGAATTTGTATAGGTTGGTTTAGGGCTATTGTCACTGTCGCCCCCTAGTGGCATGGAAATCCGGTCACTTTGTGCGGAGTTTGTGTTGTTTTTGGACTTTTTATTTATTATTAATTGAACTTGTAAACATAATCTTTTAGACATTAAATTTTTTTTACTAATTTCCTGAACATGTACGAAATGCACATAACTTTCTTTCCCATGTGAATGCGACTGCAGAGGCTTTGTATAAGTCTCAGCTGAACTTTGGAAAACATTTTTGCATGGAACGAGGGTTGTGTTGTGAAGTTTGGCCTTGATTACTTACCTTGTACAACTATTGCAAGTTTTTATTGCACCTCAATTTTTTTTTTAAAACAGACTTTGACCTGAACCTGAGCTATGCCTTTAATGGAGTTCCTGGGAGGCCAGCATTTCAGACATGAATGGGCAGTGTGATAATTAGCAGGGAATCACAGTGTATAGAGAAAAAAGGTAGTTTTTAAATGTCACAACCTCGCAATCAAAAGTCCTGGTTCGACTCGAACGCCTCTCATACTTCTAGTCATTTGTGGCATTTCCCCATTGAACGGTTGTGTGTGGACATTATAATGAAATACAGTTTCAGTAAAACCTGACATTACAGCACTAAGCGTAGTCTTCTCACTAGTTAAACGCGTGAAGAAAAAAACAATGAAAAAAGGCAGCTGAAGTGTGTTTATATTTAGTAATCAGAAATAATGGCAGGCTTGGCCATGGCCATATTGTCCGCCTCGATGACATTTGAGCGTGATGAGACGTGGCATATTGCTTTATCCCTGTGGCCTTTTTTCTCCATTCATCTCCTTCTCCGCAGATAGACTCAAGGTGTGAAATACTTTTAACAAATTAGGTGCACACCTCCAGACGCTCCAGTGGAGCGTCTCTTTAAGCAGAAAGTGATAATGGGTGAGAATTGATTGGGTTTTTCAGTAATGAGACCCTGTAGGAGTTGTCTGGAGATGATTGAAGTTTAGGGCTAGAGGGCTGACGGTGCTGTGCCACAGTCAGTTGGAGGACAGAAGGTTTCCTTCACGGTTTTTCCATCATTACGAAGCTCAGCAATTCTGTGGTGCTTTGAATAAAATGATGCGCTATTTATCAGCAGTGCAGCAAGAAGGACAAATTGATTAGCTTCCTGAAAATATCGGAATCAGCGTTTGCTTTTTCACGTAGTAGAAGTGGACCATGTTAGAGGTTTACAATGCAAACAATGGTCCTATAATTTTTATTAATTATATATATATATATATATTTTTATATTTGTGGATAATAGCATGAGAGTGAGCATCAGAACATATTTAGTAATAAAGGAGAGTGCCTGTGAAGACAAGGGTGAAGATGGACGTCCCTGTAAAGCAAATGATCGTTTCACATTTACAGGCAGAAAGTGAGAGTAAAGACGAGGAAGGCGAATGAGGAGATGATGTATAACAGCAGGAATAACAGAGGGGGCGGGGCTTGTAGGACACTAATGGAACGACGGATTACATAAATTGTCTGAATAACGGATTACATTTTTGAAAATGTAACTAAATAACTGAGTACTTAAATGGCGGACCTAACGCGTAGATTACTCGTTACAAAAGTAATCCAAGTACTCTAATGCGTTACTCCCAACACTGGATATCATATAATCTGGAAAATACATGGGTTATATATAAAACTAATGCATTTATTACTATTTATTGATTCAGTTTTATGAATTCACTATTTATTCTGTTCTTATTTACCATTCTCCTACCATGGATATACTGTAGTATTTATTGTTAATATAAAAATAAGCAATATTTAAAAATATTTGTTTATTCATTACCTACCCAGTTGTTCTGGAATATTTACCTGTTTAACGTAGAAGTTTTTAAGAACAAGTACAGTGGAACCTTGGAAAGCATGTTTGTAAATCAAAACACTCGTATATCCAAGTGAATTTTCCCCATAAGAAATAATGGAAACTCAGACAATTCGTTCCACAACCCAAAAATATTCCTATAAAAATTAATACAAAATATAAAGTAAAAATAAAACAAATTAACCTGCACTTTACCTTTGAAAAACGCGGAGCAGACAGTTCTGTAACTTCTGCCTTTATTGACAACAGAAAGGCATGAAATAGTTTAACGAATATTAATGACATACATGCTCTCTGCTTCCCGCATTCAGCTGCTTGTTCTCCGCTATTTTGAACATGCCAGTCCTTACCACTACTCACTACTGCCATCTAGTGGATAGGTGGGTTTATGGTTTACCTATCCACTAGACACGCACCTCATCTAGACCACCAACCGCAACTATTCGAATTGCTCGCTCACGCACCATTGATGGCAGCGTAACACACTTTGAGGTCAGCGCTATCCGATCCTTCCGCTTGAATGAGCTTACAGATGCCCCGGATTGGCTGTAGAGCCGCGATTAATGTGAGATAACTAACTGCCTCTAAAGGAAATCAAGGTCAAGCATCGTGGAATGCTCACAAAGGGGGTTCGCCTTCATCATGACAATGGGCCTTCAGTTTGTTTCTTTAGTACTTGGGCTAATCCCAAAGAAAAAAAAAACGATAAAAAAACTTTCCAACAGTGTTTGACAGATGTGTTTGCCAAATTCAATGCCTAAATGTAAATACTCCCCCGACTTCGCACCCAGTCACTTATTACTCTTCCATCACTTGAAGAAACCACTTTGTGGCAGGCGTTTCAAGGACAACGACGAGGTGATAACCGAGGGAACTTTTCCTCAAGAACCAAAAAGAAGGATTCTTCAAGGATGGTCTCCACCAGTTCATCCTATGTTTGGAGAAGTGTGAGTGTTGCCTTCGATGGAGGATATCTACAGAAGGACTAAGCTCAAGACCAGTGTTTGTTTTATTACATTACCGGAGGTCCTCTCACGGTCGTAAAATGGAAATAAATGGTCACCATTGGCCTCCACGGACCCTAGTTGGACTACAGAGATTCCTACAGTAGATGAATGGATGGATATGTGTGTGTGTGTGTGTATGCATGATGTATATGATGTGCTTGCTGCTGGGCAATTTACTGCCAGCTGGCAAAGTTCTGTCGATCTCAAAGTTTTGATTAAAATGTTTGAGTGGAACTATTGATATGATGCACATGAAAAATCCACCAATATGAGAACCCATAGGATGATGCAGAACTCAAAGGACAAATGCAAATGCAGAAATTGCAATAGTAAAACAGAATCAAAACATGATTAGGTGGAAAAAAAATATCCTCATGTTCAATTTCAAAGTTTTTGTTTGTTTGTTTGTTTTTCTTTGCATTACCAGGAGCCTTGCATTACCAATGTTATTTTCTTCAATCACAGATCTACCGATACAGGATCTTATTAGTATACCCAATCTCCACCTCCATCTAGGAATCCCTGTTGTCCAACTAGTGACCATGGGGCCCAATGGGGATCATTGCAGGTCAATGGTGACCATTGTATCCAACTATGGTAGGACCTCCAGTCAACATTCACACACTTTGGGCAATTTGGGATTGCCAATTAGCCTAATGTGCATGTCTTTGGACTGTGGGAGGAAACCCACCAAGCAAAGGGAGAACATGCAAACTCCATGCACACAGATCCCGAGGCGGGAATCAAACCCAGACCCTGGAGGTGCAAGAGGTGACAATGCTAACTACTAACCCACCATGCTGCAACGTATACACAGTATTGTGCTGAAACAGTGTAAACCGACACATTCATGAGGAAAATCGCGCAAATGGCACTCCTGTGTGCACTAATGAGCTGAGTAAGCAATAACATATACACACAAGAAGCCCTGCAATTTATTAACAATATCATTAAAATGAAACATGAAAATACATCCGTGTTTGTTACTTCTTAATGAAGCCAGAGAGGTGTAGTTCAGACTGCTTACAGTACATAGGGGTACATGGGACTTGGGCGTACTCATTTCCCATGACCCATAGCTCTGATAGAAAAGCTTGGGGACTGGGACTGAACCATAATTAAAAGACTTTGCTCTAGACATATTAGTTAAAACTGACTAATTATAGGGTTGAGCTAGTGAGCATTGACAATTAAATAAATGTCAAAATAAAATAAAATAAAATAATAATTTGTTTTTGGAGGATACTAAAGTGGCTGGATGGAATTAGCTCGCAAACACAATACATCTGGTGCATCTGGGGAAAAGAGTAAAATGCTGTAGTCAGATATTGACACTTAGTGAAACTTTTCATACCCTCATTTACTTTAAGTGTCCATTTATCCTGCTTAATGTTGTGTATTGTTTTGTTTATGTAGCTTAAAGTGGTTGTGCCATGTCGATAAGCCAATATGGAAGGGGCGAAGAGAGAGATGAGTAAGGATGGAAAGCTAATGCAGGCTTCTGTGGTGAGCTTGTTAACTGCTGGGAGGAAGTGTCTTCAATTAACTCCTTTAATTAAAGCACTTGTCATATTGCAGTGGTGAATCGGGTGGTGCTGACGAGATTATGTGCTGCTTTAATGAAGATGTACGTAAGAGCCCGATGGCTTTTTAAAAAAAAAAAAAAAATTTAATTGAAGCACACAACATATAAGTATAACCCAGCTTATTTTACTGGACTATTATGCTACGCAGTATAAATAACTACACAAGAGCGACATGGTTTCTCCAATAAAACTCGCTTGTTGGTGCAAATGAGGTCAAGTGATCTTTAATGAAGATGTGAGCAAGAGCAGTGATGCTTTTTTTTTTTTTTTTTAAAGCTCACATCATCATCATTGGCTTGGGATCATAGGTTTTAGAAGATAATAAAATACACTCATGAGGGTTTGTCACCTGACTTTTTAGAGAAACCCCTTTTGACCCAGGAGTAACTGAAACAAGATGTACTGTACTCTGTTCTAAAAGCCAGCACCTCCAGCATGGATGAATAGACCAACAAAAGGTCAAACGAAACAGTTCCCTCAAACTGAACATTTCTGACATCACGGTGTCGCCTCACTGGTTAATTTGTCTCATCTATAAAGAAATTTTATCTTGATGAGTTTTCAGATGTGTCCATTTCTATTTCAGTCACAGCTTTACTGAAATTAAGATATATTTTTAGAAGCACTTGCTGCATATGATGTTTCTGGTTGTTAATAATTACACACATAGAATAAAGTGTAGATTAAACTTAACGTACTGTAATTGCATCTTTTCTGAAAACTTCTGAAAGTTAAGGTGATATAATGTCCTATCCTGTCCTGGCTACTGACCTTCACCCCACTAAAGCAAAATGTTCACAGAGCGAGCATGAGACAGGGGCGTCCCACAGACCTACACATAATCAGTCTCTTTGGGATCCTTCCTTGATCCAATGTTAAATGAGTTTTGATTGGATTATCAATCTTAAGATTGCTTTATTCATATTTATCATTCCCAAGTTTAAAAAAAAAAAGTTTACTTAGTAAACTTCCTTAGTTTTATAACACTTACTGTACATTGAGAAAATAATATGTGCAATGATACAGTATGACATTTGTATTAGCCATGGTTTGTTCGTGTTCAACCTTAAAAGTTTAGGGTCTTTTATCCATTAATTGTTTTGATGTTGTTGTGTTTTTTTTTATTTTTTTTTATAAAAACATACAGTATAGGGCTCAGGATTGTGCAGTATAGAGTGACATATCCTGTTTTCAGCATTAATTGGCAATATGATTAACTGAATTTTACCTGAAATATCCAAAAACCCAAATACTCTGTTTGAAGCCTCCTCCCTTAACACACACCAGCAAGGCTTCCAAATAAGCTCTTCTGCTCTATGTTGCCTTGCAGGTACGTATTTGTGCCGCTTGAGCTTTAACTTAAAATGCACCAAGTTACATTAGGTTTATCATATGTGCAATGATATGACATTTTTGTTATTGTTCCTTTGATGTAAAAGTTCGAGATTCTAATGGGGTCAGGGGTAGCTCAGTGGTTACGGCGTTGGACTACGGTTTAGAAGGTTTCAGGTTCAAAACACCACCACCACCAAGTTGCCCCTATTGGGCCCTTGATCAAAGCCTTCTCAGACGTATAATAAGATAAAATTCTAAGTCGCTCTGGATAAAGACGTCTGCCAAATGCCTAAATGTAATGGTCTTGCGGACATACCAAGTGATAATACATGAAATCTGATCTTGTGTCACATCATGATCATCAATTGCTGATGATGCGGGACATGCTGCTGTTTACTTTCCATGGCTGTTTCTCAAACTAAGGGCCATGTGTTTCATGGTATTAAGTTTTGGTAAGTAATTTTGTTAGCTCCAGTCTCACATTGTCTTTAACTGTTAATAGATAAAATACAGTATTCTTAACCTGTTAGTTGTGTACGCTTACTTCCCTCAGTTTGCATTCGCTCCCTTTCCTTTCTTTCTTTGTTGATACCCTAATTTCACTTTGTTAGGGAAAGACATGACTCACGGTGCGCAGTGCCAGCAGTCAATAAGATAGAATAAATTAGCTGTGCTGTAAAGGTGATCCTAGTGCAAGGTGGACTAAACCATTTTGTGTCATTTGTAAGGGGGTGAAAGTGGCATCAGCGAGAGAATAGTTAAGTTGCCCGATTTATTCAGGCAATGTAATTATGACACTAATTACTTAGAAATAATAATAATAATAAAAAGAAATGTAATTCCAGCCTTGCAAGGGCCCTCCTACCACTGGGGACCTGGGTAGGCAGTCCCACTCTCCCCCTACTCCACTCAATCCCCCCAGACGGGACGGTGATGCTGCATGTGGCAAAGTCATTTCTGACCCAGTGGGCTTATGTTTGCCCTTGTTGGAGATCCTTTTTTTGACCACTACAATAATAACTTTTTAGAGCTACATGATATTGGGCACTACCTTATAACTGCTAGAAATCAATAAAACCTTGGCTTATTTCTTCTTTTTTTCACTGTTAATCAGACTAAACATGTCATTAGTATTTCATGAGAAGTAAAGGTAACGAAGTGGTAATTAATGATACATTTACAGTTGATAGCAACCTGTGAAATAAAGTTGCACGCTTTAGGATTTTGTTCGAGTTTTTGTTAAAACTTTGATCATGGCACGCAATGTGGTGGCCATTTATTGTGTAAAAGATTTCTTATGCTCCCAGAACCACTTTTACACAGTTTGACTGCTGGAATGTGTCAAGAAAGAGCTCTGCCCACTGATGTGATAACCTGGTCATTCAGGTCATCTGCTGACTTTATTTTACTGCCTCGTGGGTCTAGACCTGATCAATCATACAGTATATGTTCCAATCCTGTGATTTCTCATTGCTTTGTGCATGTGGAAATGCTCTCACATTCACTAGTTAACATAGATATATTTTCCGCTGACAATTTAATCTAATAGTTTTAATCTTTTTATGTTCGTTCATAAGTCAGATTTGTTCTTAAGTCCGACAAAGTGAGTCTTGTACAACTTTGACACGAATATACAATATAAGGCATACCAATCCACTTGACTAAACCTTGGTCCCCTTTCTCCACACTGCCATCAATCATATGGCAACATCAAACTGGGCCTAAGAAAATGAATCTCACAGTGAAATGTAAAATGTAACAGTGTTGTCTCTGCGGCTTTAAATCACGAGGGAAATCCCGGGTGCCATTTTGTCTCAGAGCTGTTTTCCACTGTATTGGACTGTGAACTCTGTTTTGTTGATCATTTTCCGAAATTAGGATTATTTATCATTAGGACAGCTTTACGGGACTTCCATCTTCTATCATTGTGCTTCCGGACTAATTTATTGAAACATTTGTCCCGCACACCACACACACACATACAATATACGTGACTTTGGACATTTTATATATTCACTTACATACGGAAAATATTGTATATCATTGTAAATATTGGTATCTGGGACACTGCATGTTTGTACAATTGCGTTCGTATCTAAGGAAATTCGTAACTCAAATGTTCGTAAGTCGGGAACTACCTGTATATGGTTCACCTCTGCACCTACCACATAAGGACAAGGCACCACTGCACAACTTATCAGCAATTTTATCAACACTGCCCTGTTGGTTTTATACTTTAATTAACATGTAAGTGAGAGCCATGATGCTTTTTAAAAAATTATTTCAATTATCCTTTGAAATGTTAATGTTAACATCGCATGTTAATAAAGTAGTGTCTTTATTTTAGAGCCTTCATCAACACTGCACAGCCGGTATTACTACTGTAGAGCCACTGTGACACTGTAGTTAAGCTGTGCTTAGTGTTCTTCTATGCCCCCATGAATGACCTAAATTATTTCCTCTGTGACTCTACAATCAACTTAACATTATGCATCTGCGCACAGTTGAAAAAGAATGAAGAAGAACAGCGAGGAGGTTTAACAACCACTCACTGCTGCCTTTTGCATCAAGTCAAACGTGCAGCTAAACCACGTGTTACAGTTTATTAGAACTCGAAGAAAGTGCCAAGGGATAAAAAAAAAAAAACAGAGGAAATAAAAATGAATACACTGATATACAAGTAATAAAAGTGTAGCACTTGCCTCATAGACCGGATGAGTTTGGAAGGAATGAGCAGAGGATGAGAAAGACCGCAGTCCCCTCCCAGATCCACTTTCTGGCAAGAAAGTCAACATTTGAATAATTAATCTATGGTTCTGCAGGGCCAAGGACTCAAGCAGGGAAGGAGATGTTGGGAATGAAAAGGTGGAGGGGAAGAGGGAGAAAGAGATGAAATAAGAAAGAGGAGACATAAGGTAGAAGTAAAAGCAAAGCGAGGATAAATGCAAACATGGGAATTTTCAGTAAAATAATACCCAAAGAGAGAGATTTCTTTCTTCTCCTCTAATTTTTTTTAAATCTACGTACAATTTTGCAGTTACAGTCAAAAGTTTTCCACTAACTCTAATTTATACTCATTGTACACACATTTAAATCACTGCTTTCCTTTAAGCTATAATTGCGACTTCACTCTGCATTTCATACCCAAACACTCCAGGAAAATAATTTTCTCTGTCTTTCCTTCATCACAGTAGCACAAACGCCTTCTACTATGGATCGTGCTCAGTCTAATTGCCTTCCTAGCAGCAATAATGCTACGTAATTGACCAAACTTTATTGGTGTTTAATTGTTTAGTTCATTGTTTTTTTTTTTTGCTGATGTATTGATGGACGGAAACAGTCGAACAATGATTAGTCAATGTTTATTGTTCAGGTTTAAATAGATTTTGCAAGGTCATTGTCTGTTCTCTTTCTGTAATAATAAGGGACTAGAAGAATACCATATTTAATGAACTGATCTATTAATACCCGTATGAATATGAATGGTTGAAATTGCTCCAATGTTTAGGTCCCAATACAAGTGGAATTTAGTGACCCAAGCACTATACACTTACTCACTTGCTCACTCACTCACTATACCGCGTATCCCATACAGAGACTCAAGGCACTCGGACAGGGTGCCAACCCAATGCAAGGCACAAGCTCACACACTACAGGCATGTCTATGGGAGGAAACCGGAGTACCTGAAGGAAACCCATTAAGCTTGCAAATACACAGACCTGAAGGTGGGACTCCATTTTGCAGGACCAAGAACACGGTGCTAAAGCATTATGCCACCATGCCGCCTTCTATACAAACAGGCTTGTAGCCACGTGTTGCTTTTACATATTGATATTATGTATACCATGTTACCACAATAAATTCAATTTGTAAATATGCTTAATTCTATTTAACATACAATTATTAAAAAAAAAATGTTTTGTTCAACTTACATATTTTGCTTAAGTGGAGATTCTACCCCTGATTTAAATACAATGGAACCTTGGATTGAGATTAACGCGGTTTGCGAGTGTTCTGCAAGATGAGCAAAGCTTTTTAATAATTTTTGACTTGAAAAATGAACAAGTCCTGGTTTACAAGTACCGAGTATCATGTATCACGAATGCGCTTCTTGTTTTGACGCCAATCGTCACGTGATCACAACTGAGCCAACGGTTTTCCTCTCTCTTGCGCTGCGGAATTGTGGGTAATCGTCTCCCCTGCTGGGTCTTAGTGCGCGTCTCTCACTGGTATAATCATCATCCGTGCACGCGTGTACTGTTTACTATAACACTGTGACCACATGTGTGCGTGTAAAACGTATTTTATTTTGTATTTGTAAGAGCGTGCGTACAGCGCGTGTGCACTGTTTATTATAACACGTGTGTGCGCGTGTGTAAAGCAAAAGAAAGTCTCATTAGAGAGGTTAAAGATCCATTTTCTCTGTCGTTATGTGTGAGTGTGTGTAATTTGACACCATGCCCCTTTACACACACACTCTCGTCTTTACACCCCCCAACCCTCTTTCCGTTAATGTCACACACATACACAAACACACAGCGCCTGCGCGCATAAACGGAAACACTTATTTGTCGGGATTTATTTTTGACTTTTTTTAAAGTTAAAGTGCAGGGTAATTTGTTTTATTTTTACTTTATATTTTGTATTAATTATTTTTATGTATTTATTTTTTGTTGGTCTGTGGAATGAATAATTTGAGTTTCTATTATTTCTTATGGAGAAATTTGCTTTGATATATGAGTGTTTTGAAATACAAGCCTGCTTTCTGGAACGAATTATGCTCGCAATCCAAGGTTCCACTGTATGTTGAAACACGAATAATTAAAATCAGGCATCCAAATGGAAATTTTAATAGTTAAAGAAAAATTACATTTCCAGTCTATGATCGTGATTTATGGACGATATAGGGTGATTCACTTGAAAGAGGCCCCGAATATTCTGTAATAACTCAAACCAAAAAAAAAAAAAAAAAAGCTACATAGCTTGGTGTATGTGTAATCGATTGCATTATATGTGATTCCGGAAGTGATCGCTGTTTTTTGACTTCCACATTTTGAAGCAGTGCTCCATGTTGCTGAACGTATCGTCAAGGATATGCACTATGAAGACATGCTGCTCATTATTGTACACCACCGTCCTGATAGGAAGTCGTATGACTGAGTGAAAGGGGTACAGCGTTAAACGGCGCGATGGCTGTCTGGCGCCAACCTTAACGGTCCGACTCACGGGCATCCCGGCGTATTCAAAGCTCCATATACTGTACAGAGGAGCACCTTGTACGTTGTTTCGTTCATATTGCTTCTTCCAATTGAGAGTTATTACAGAATATCCGGGGCCTTTTTTTAGTGAATCATGCTGTATAAAAATTCCCACTCCACCAGTAATATGGAGTAATATAGTAACCCTATACAGTAACATCTTCAATGTCAAATGTCTTTGATTTGGCATTTCTCTGTAAATTCACTAACAATAATTGCAAATTCATTGAAAATTAATAACAGAAACAGAAATGTCAGGATGTATCAAGGTTAGTATTAACTGTTGTGTTTCTTTTTCAGCTAGTTTAGTATATGATGCTAGGTGCTAGTCAGAAAGAAATCCTGCATTACTGTATATGCATATTAGGGGGCCGTTCGAGACAAACCGGGACTTTTTATTGGACAGAATACAGTTATGAAAGTAAAAACTACCTTTATTTCTCTATAATCTCCTGCTACACTAATGCGCTTACCCCAGCATTTCACTAATGTTTGGATACCATCAAGAAAGAAATTGCATTACATCTGAGATGCTGGCCTCCCAGGAACTCCTTTAATAGCCCAAACATGCAAAAATGGCTTGGATTGAGGTTAGGATTCCCAGCCAAGTTCCTGTGATGTGCAAGTATTATACAGCCAGATGCGTTTCGTATGCAAGTTACCGACAAGCTATTTGTTATCCACTCGCCGAATTTTTAACGGAACAACCACAGTGGGCTTCGAGCCACCTCGGCTGGGAGGTACAGCCTTCTGTAAAACGCTTGCACCATTCAAATGTTTTACTGCAGCTAAGAGTCTCGTCACCATACTGTGCTTTAAGTCTTCGGTAAATGTCAATCGATTTTACGTCTTCATTCACGAGAAATTTCATCACAACCCCCGGTTTTAAATTGAACACCACCCGTATGCGTTTAGAGAGGAGGTATGAGTTGTTGAGCTGTGACAGAGTAAGAGCTGATGCTCATTAGCAGCACCCTGAAACCATTTGGACCCATCTATTCCCCCTTGTGACGAGTTTTGCCATAGCACTCGCTCTTTGACAACTCATCATTCCTGCTTTCTTCAGTGCTTTTTCTGGCCCAAAACTCCCCCTGCATGATGAGTACTGTATTATATCACTGCTTCCCTATGTTCAATAATTCAAACCCGAGCATCTATTCTTCTACTCCCTCCATCACTGCCTTGCTTTCTTTTCCTTTCACTTTAGTATTCGCCACCATTCTCCGTGTTGATGAATTTTCCTTATGAAATGAAATTTGACCCTTTCTGCACTCCCTGCGGCAGAATTTGCCTCCGGTGTCCTTAAGCTGGAGGCTGCGTTTAGGTATGGTTTTCTTTCAACATAGTGAGATGAGGTGCAGTGTTAAATCCAGCCATCACGACTCCCCCGAGAGAGCCACATGGAAAGGGTTTGAATAGTCAGTCTTTTAGTAAAATCATTTGTATACATTTTTTTTATGTCACGCCAAACTAAACTAAATATTCCCACCAGATTTTTTATTTAAACAAGGTTTTTGTAACTCATATGGTTATAAATGTCAGTCAACTGTAACGTGCAAAGTGCATTCACAACATAGCTGATTTACATTTACTGACTCTCACAAAACTCTATAACAGTCAAAGGTCACACAAAGCTGAAAATGGCACAATGATGAATAATTCTTCCAGTAATGCAGCTCACTCACTGGACCACGCCATTGACAGGTAAAGAGTGTGTAGAGACGGTTAAAAGGTTAAAGCTAAAAAAAAAAATGCTTTAACGTAATCAGTGATATTAGTTGAAGCCCATTAGTTCGATTCCATGCCAGACTCGATTTTCTTCTCTGTGTGCCTGGAGTTTGCATGTTCTCCTCGTGCTTGGTCTGTTTCCTCCGGGTACTCCGGTTTCCTCCCACAGTCCAAAGACATGCAGGTTAGGTTGATTGGCGTTTCGAAATTGCCCGTAGTGTGTGAATGAGTGTGTGAGTGTATTTGTGTGCCCTACGATGGATTGGCACCCTGTTCAGGGTGTACCCTGCCTCGTGCCCTAAGCCTCCTGGGATAGGCTCCAGGTCCCCGCGACCCTGAATACAGGATAAAGCCGTATAGACGATGAGTGAGAGTGAGTGAGTGTTTTGTGCACCCTGTACTTTCAGTATGCTAATTACTCTAAATGCTCTAGCTGCCTTCCATGGCACTGTGACCTGCGACCTCATTAAAATTTTCTTCACATCAACAACCATCATGCCGGACATGGAGCCAACTCCCAAAAAAAGAAGCGAGCTTTTTATGGAATTTGCCAAGAAAAATCATCACTTGTTTGGGTGTTTGACACCGTGTCATGTGACCATTGCATTTGCAGACTTATTAATATTTATTGGCATCTGCGTGTGCACAGGAACAGCCTTGGTTGTGTTCAATTATTTCAAAGTTTATAAAACATATTGTATCTGTTATAGTGACTTTATTTGAGTTTCTTTCGTCATTTGAACATGTAATATTCATTTTGAGAACCATGTATGGTCTGGGTAAATCTTTAAATGTTTTTTCCATAAAGTTTTATTAAATTCTGTCCAGCGGTCGATTTAAGACCCACCCACAGTTTGACGTATTAAACCTTTATAAATACTTTATAATCTGCCACATATCTGCTTCTAACCTGCCTTCTACTCAATATTTAGTTTGAATCTACAGTATGGCGCAGGTTTAACTTTAGGCAAGTACCGAAGGACTGGCACAAGTTCATTAAATTCTATCCAGACAGTTTTGCGTGATGCTGTGACAAACTCCGGCTGGACAGACATACAAACATACAGACAGAAACCTTTCTTTTATTTATATGGATTGTCAATGGCATCGGTAGACATAAAATAGCTGTAATGCATGGCAATTAAAAAAATATATATTCTATAATCTGTAATTTAGATTTGTTTGTTCCTATGCCTAGATTTACCCAAACTTAGAAGATCTGGTAACAATCGAATTACTAGATTTTTTTTTTTCTTTATGAAAATGTTTTTTCCATTTTAATGAACAAGCCCCATTAGTTAAAAAAGAATAACTTAATGACATGAACTGGCCTAAAATTGTAGTAGGCTCGACTAATAGGGCACATTTTGTCATGGAATTCAAGCATTGCTCTGATTTTTCAGTTGTGCTGATTACCTCATTAAGTCTGAAGATGGTGCTCTGGATCGCTGACATCCGCCACTGTGAAGGGAAATGGAGGTGAAAGGGGAGCACATTTTGAAACTCATGCTCTGGCTGTTTTTGGATAACCGCCTTCGCTGGCTCAATTTGTTTTGGCAATGTTGAAAATCCAAACAGGCTAATGATGTTCCATCAGTGATAAACTCTGATCAGGGGGCTTCACACAGCCCATGTAAAAAAAAAATAATAATAATAATAATATATATATATATATATATTTCCACTAACATATAACACCATCATATTTATATGAAGGTATAATTGTGTACCATTTGTAACCTATATGGAGTCACCACAGGGAGTTCCTGGGTAATACTTTAAATAGTTTATCATGTAGTGATAAGAAGTAAGTTCGGTACTTACAGTATCTATGCCTGGAGTGTACTGCTTCACCCAGCTGCTACAGGCAGATGGTTTGGGCCTCTGCTTGGGCATTTGGCGGTTGTGTGTATTATCTCTTCACTCAGTATGTGCCGTAATCCAATCTCTAGCACCAAAATCACTTATCGTCCCCATTACAGACTATGATGTACTGGGAGGCCATCATAACTGCAGTGGCAAAAAATAACCTGATGCATAACCTGAATGAACGAGTGTGTGTGGGAAGTGGAGATGTGCGAGCGTGTATTTATAGAGGCTGGCTGAAGGCTGAATATATGGGGTAGGATAGTATAATTGGGTAGCGCTCACCAGGGCTTTAGCTGCTTTGAGGTTGCCCCGGCCCGCACCGGGGCCTTGAAGAGCCGAGAGTTATAGCCACGATTGTGTCAAACGAAGCACCCTGCACTGACAGTCCCATCAATCGAACCGAGCCCAACTAACAGCTGGGGAGGATGATGATGATGATGATGATGATGGTGGTGGAAAATACCTTCAGCTGGAATTTATAGCTAATAATAATAATAATAATAATAATAATATAAAAAAGACAAAGAAGAAGAACTAAACAATTAAAAGAACACGTCAAAATAAATACAGCTCCTAGTTCTACATAAAAGACGAACAAACTTCTTTCACTGTTATGACTGATATTATATATGAAAAGGACTATTGGAGTCACTCCGTAGGTGGCCAGATATACTGGAGGCATCAAACAGCCCCTGTTGCCCAACAGAAGCCCTGCACTCCATGAGTCTAGTTTAGGATGACAGCCAAATGCCCCAAGCCATTATGGAGTACCTCAAGGCCTTGGTAGGAATCCAGCCAGCAAACAGATGAAAAGTAGGCATTTAAAAAAGCATATAATGACTAAACTCACCTTCAAAGAGTATGTGTGTTTGGTTGAACACCCAAGAGCAAAAAACCAGCATCTCCAGCACCATGCTGGTCAGAACTCAGCCACGCTGAATGGGGAGGCTGAGGCGGAAAGGACACACAGCGGGCTGGTGAATATAGTGCCAGCGACTATAGCGACCCCAGGGGTAGACGAGACATCAGAAGATTATGTCAAATTAGGTCTATTCATAAAAAAAAAATTGGTCAAATTTGTTTTTTTTTTTAAATATTACTTTACATCACCAACGATGCTTGAGCCAACTACAGTGATGGACTCCAATAACTGTACATCATTTCTGTGTGTATGTTATGTTTTGTATACATTTGCGAAAACAAAAAGAGCATTTTTCAAAGTAATTTCACTTATATATTTATTCTAACCTTCAAAGTACTCTAAACAAAAAACAAAACAAAAAACAAAGTACAGTCCTTACTTGTCAGAATCACACACTGTATTTACAGCACACCTGACACACACACACCTGACACACACACACACACACACACCTGACACACCTGACACACCTGACACCCACACACCTGACACACAGGAACAAGCACAAATTAGAAATGAGAAGGACAAGAACAACTTTTTGCCTACTAGTACAGTAGCTTTAATTCTAAACACTTGTCATTACACACACACACGCACGCACACACACACTCCTTCACTTATCCCTCAATGTCGTCTCGCTGCATGCATGTCAGGAGCATGCCGCTGTGCTTTTTCCCTCCCACCCCGCCTTATGCTGAAAAATAGCTGCATCAGCAACACTGCTGCACATCTACGGAATGATATTAGCCGGAGGACAAGCTGATTTACTTTCATGCTGTCTACATGTTAAGAAAAGTAAGTAGCCCAACTGCGGAGGGGGCTCGTGTTCATTTCCAACAATTCGTCTCGACCCGGCAGGTCCTTAAAGGAGAAACGAGAGGGGAAAGGAAACACGCTTACGATACTCGACGGAACATTTATACCAGCACCATAGGTGGCAAACACTCGTTGGAAGTTTTATTCTTAGTTTGGATGTGTGTATTTATGTTGTTATTTAGTGCAGATTCATGTGCACGTCTGCTGGCACAAGGCCACTCCTGACACCCCAACGTAGCTAGCCATGCTAATTGAGGACATTGATTTAACCCATGATGGACTGATGTGAGCAAAGGCAGTAAAGTCACGACCTCTGGTGTGTGGTGACAACATAACCCGGCGCATGGATTGTGTGACTCATTATTCACATGCTGACACTCCATTTAATCACATTTTATTATGGAGCTGCGCTGGCCTTCAGTAAATCAATGCCTGTGTGGATGTGCTGAAAGCTCACCGAGCAGCGGGTATGGGGGTAGATGTGACATTTACAGATCGCTTTAATCAGTTTCCGCAACAGAACAATTTTCTTTTTACTGCATACAAATACACACACACACACGTATACATTAGCCACATGATGATAATGTTTTCCAACGTATAGAGTGATAGTAGGGATGCAGGAGTTATCAAGGACATGTTTGTAAAAGGAGACTTGTCTTATGTATAGTCTTAAAAAAAAAAGGTTCTTTCAATGGTTAGAGATTCTTAGCTTTATAAGCGCATTTTCAGATATTTTCGTCACACGGTGCGGAATGGTGTTTTAACATTTGAACCTAAAAGCAAAAATTTTTTTTAAAACAGAACGAAAAAAAGGCTGACTAAGCATTTTGAACTGATGAAAACTCTTGAAATGAGAAATATCAGGAGGTTAAAATACATTTTTAAGCGTAAAAATACTTAATTACAAAAAGTATTATTTATTATATAATTATATGATGTACTTGTTTAAAACATTTTGCTTATAATATCCAGAATTTCTAATTTTTTACTTGTATATCAAGAACATATCACATTTACGCAGTTCTACATTCATTCAATCATCTTCTATACCGCTTCATCCTTATATTCAGGGTCGCGGGGACCTGGAGCCTATCCAGGGCACACACATATACACACACACACTCATTCACACACTACGGGCAATTTGGGAACGCCAAACAGCCTAACCTGCATATCTTCGGACTGTGGGAGGAAACCGGAGTACCCGGAGAAAACCCACCAAGCACGGGGAGAACATGCAAACTCCATGCACACAG
>JAQQZT010000023.1:23951412-23965060 GCA_030068275.1 Clarias platycephalus
ATCCTTTACCATAAACCTATGATAAAAATTATAGACCCTTCATTTCTTTGTAAGTGGGCAAACTTAGAAAATCTCTACATTCAATTAGTCAGATGTTTATATCTTTATTATTGATTTACTCAAAAAGATGTTCAAATAATTGAGTTTGTTTTCAGATTCACTTTTTACCAACATTGGCTTAGTGGTTAGCACCGTCGCCTTGCACATCCAGGGTCCAGGTTTAATTCCTGCCTCTGTGTGCATGGAGTTTGCATGTTCTTCCCTGTGCTTGGTGGGTTTCCTCCGGGTACTCAGGTTTGCTCCCACAGTCCAAAGACATGCAGATTAATCTAATTGGCGTTCCCAAATTGCCCGAGTGTGTGCCCTGCGATGGATTGGCACATGGTCCAGGGTGTACCCCGCCTCATGCCCCATGTCTCCTGGGATAGGCTCCGGCCCCCATAAAGTGGTAAAGACGATGTGTTAGTTTTACCAACAGATATTCTCACAAAAAGACCCGTTCATACTATGTTTTTAATGTTACACATATCTGGCATTAGTCCTCAACTGACCTGCATGCGTCACTTTATGCACTTAAAATCACTTTTAAAAATGCACGCTATTCAGCCACTTCTTTGGTTTACGTCCTTGGTCTTTTTAATCAAAATATTTTAAACTTGTACTGTAACTTTACTTTGGCACTGCAGCCAGGTTCCTGTATGACTGCTTCCAGCCATTTCTTTTAAGATCTCTTCAACCATGGACTGATCACAGTGCACCTTGTACTTTTGCTTGTTGTTAATGAGATCCATTATCTCACTGAAATCATCATTCCCAATCATCCTTTATCTTTCCTAGCATGCAACTATGAATCATGTCAAGTTGGACTGATGTAATGAATGGATATGATGAGGTCACACCTGAACCGGAGTTAGGTCCGCGAAACGAGGTGGCCCAAATCAGACATAAAAAGATCAGATTCACTTTCATTTCTACTGTCAACACACAAGAAAAAAAGAAAAGAAAAAGACATGTAGGCCACTTTTGCCTGCAGCCTGAATGTAGCTTTAGATCCCTAATGAGAAAGCCAGAGGTGACAGTAAAATCCCTCTGAAGAAGCTAGTGCAATTTATTTCATCATGGAGAAATCTTTCTTTTTAGGTCAGACGTATAAGCCTTTCATTGCATATCATACTGTGCATGGTTGTGTATGTGACAAATAAAATTTGAATTTGAAATGTACTTCTCTGTAAAGCTTTACTTTTTCACTGAGTGCACTTTCTTTTGTATATAATATGCCAAACATGACACAAGACAGTGACTGTAAGGTGGCACGGTGGTGTAGTGGTTAGCACTGTCGCCTTGCACCTCCAGGGTCCGGGTTCGATTGCATGTTCTTCCTGTGCTTGGTGGGTTTCCTCTGGGTACTTCGGTTTCCTCTGGTTTGTGCTCTGTGATGAATTGGCACACTGTCCAGGGTGTACCCCACCTCTTGCCCTACGTCTCCTGGGATAGGCTCCAGGAGCTCCCCTGTGACCCTGTATACAGGATTGAGCGGTATAGATGATAAGTGATTGACAGTGGCTGTAATTTTGAATCTGAATAACAAGAAGCCTATAAGAACCAAATTTAAGTACGGGTTGTCACTTATCGCTGTATATGAAATCAAAGCTCTGTGTCACTTATTTACATAGAAAATTAACAGCCGTATGTGACTTTGTCACTTGATAGGCTGTAATGAATGAACTTCAAAGGCTTTCATTCCTCTACTCTAATTATTCTAATAAGAAAATCCGTCACTTTTTGACCTAGCTTAAGGGGTACCGCTTATGGTTTAAATGTTTTTCGACAATACACAGAGTTTGCAGCCATTATGCCATTAAATCACGCTGCTCTTTATGGATAATTGATTTCAGCGACTTCCTTCTTAGCAAATCTTTCCTGACATTTTTGGGAGAGTCCCATTGCGGTAATTAAGCAGCAAAGTTTATTGTGTAATTAGCCTGGACATGTTACATAACTGAAATTGAATTAAGCCTGTTTAGTAGAATCAGTCCCAAAATGTGAAGGGTGGTTCTTACATCCAATTAATGAGAGAAGTTAACAGAATCATGAGATACATATATACACAAATGGCATTCGAGTCAAACTGGGACTTTTGATTGACAGTTCCCGTTACTCACGTTATTTCTCTATACTTTACAATCACCTGCTACACGAATGCATTTATTAACCCAGCGTTTCACTAGTGCTTGGATCCCATCAAAGTAGAACGTTTTCTCAGGATGCCAGAGCCATGATCAGACTGGCTGATTAATGTCTGAAACGCTGGCCTCCCAGGAACTCCCCAACATGAGGGAATGACCTTATTGAGGATGTTGCAATAACTGCCAGAAATGTGTGGTGTTCATGAATGATCATCATGTACAGTTTTCACAGACACATCCCTCTCTTTTACAATTTATCCAGAGTTTTTCAAGGATCAGGCGTTACAGTCGCTGACTATTCACGGAAACGACTGCAGTGGGCTCCGAGCCACCTCGGCTTGGATTAATCATGATTCACGGACGTACTGCCTGCTTTAAAATGTTTTACAGCCTCATCACCGTACTGTGCTTGAAGTCTTCTGTAAATGTCAATTGGTTTTATGCCTTCATTTATAGGAAATTTCATCACAACTCCTGGCTTGACACGAACACCTCTCATGTGAAAAAAAATATGCATACAGGGTGGCCCAAAAGTCTGGATCCGTAAGAAAACAAGCTAATGCTGTAAGAATCCTTTCTGTGTGCAGAATTATGTCTTGCTTATATGATAGCTAGTTCCGTTTGATCTTTTATTGTTCATTTTGAAGGATCTGAAATAGAAAGAAAAATGGTAAATTTCATATAAGCAACAGGGATCCAGACCACTAGGTATGCAATATTTGTATCAGTGAGTTGACTAGTTAGGGCTTTTTTTGGGGTCCTAACATGCTCAAAACCTCATGAAAATTGGCAGACAGGTTGGAATCTGCTGCCATTTGGATGCCTGAGAGTCGTGTGGTCCGGGGCCCTCACACGAGATTTTGCTGCATAGCTCATGCACACTTGCACATATGCACATGAAACTCGGTACACATTTAGAGCTCATTGAGCCGAACAACTTTCCCACCGCATGTCCTGGGCTCAACTCAACAGGAAGTCAGTTATTTTGGGTCGTTTGCCAAAACGCACGCAATGGATTTTGATATACTCCTCCTAGGGAATTTATAAGATCATCAACAAACCGGACTGATGTGATCTAAAGACATGGTGGATATCTCAAATGGGTCAGCCGTGACGATGCCTTAAACGTATGCTGAAAAGTGGTTAATAACTTTGTGTGGCCTTATATTGAGTGATAATATATTTTTCTTATTTTTCCCCCAAGTGTTGTTGCTGTAGCTGTGTAAAAAGCCGTGACTACAGCCAGTGCAGCCTCACATGCAGTATTCATGTCCCTTTGTGTAACCATCACAACACCACAGAAGCTTAATTGGGCTGAGCGCATTACATTGGCAGGTGTTACATGCGCATCACACGAACACACGTTTACATATTTAGTGTGAGATGATTCAATATACAGCTCAATATCTTTTTATCACAGCGTCAATGAGGGGATCAGTCTTTTTTACACAGTCTTTTTTTTATGACCGGTATGAGCATATTTTAAATATGATATTGCAATGAAAAGTCATGCCTGGATCCTGTGAGTGATTATGTACGTATTATAGATCTCTGGAAATAACAAATCCCAGATCACACTAGTCATGTTTAACCTCTGACCTTTCAAGTAATACCACTTATAGTAAGTGCTACACTGGAAATAACCACCAACACAATATCCTGTACATGTAATACAAATATTGATGTCCCAGTTATGGTAGTATGTTTTACTATTGACTGTTTACACTGCATTCCAAATAGATGAATTAAAATAATAATACTAATAATAATAGTAATAATAATAATAGTAATAATAATAATAGTAATAATAATAATAATAGTAATAATAATAATAGTAATAATAATAATAAAAATACAAAAAAAAATTAATTGGAAAAAAAAATAATTGAAAAAATAATTATAAAAATTATAAAAAATATCATAAATAACGGTGTGATGTTGTCCAATGCAAAGCTTAGTTCCTGCTTATTTTACCACTCTGAAGTTTATTACTTTCCAATAACAGCATGCCATAGATTTTTTATTCCTCTTACACCACAACGCTTTTTTCATAACTGACAAATTCTTATTTACAAAGAAATGGCATGCCTTTATCCATTTATATAAAAAGCCCAGCAAAAAAGAAAAAAAATGCATGCTTTAAGATTTCATTGACCAACTTTAGCCTTGATGAGGCCGAACAGTTTGGTTGCAAATCCAAGTGGAACAACGATTCCTCATGATCCCAGAACCACACTTTCACAATCCCATGACATCACAGAAGAAAAACATCCACTTTGGTCATTCTGTACATTCAGGTCATCCACTCACGTCATTTTATTGCCTTATAACATTCCTGCGTCTAGATCTGACCACCTGAAGCAACACCAGATCAAACAGTAACACCTAAGGGTTGTGCAGTGGGCACTGTGCATGATGGGTGCATCACCATCATCATGTGCTTCCCTTCTTATAAGGTTATTAGACCTTGATAAAGCCGCCATACACATCCCTGTATCGAACCCGGACCCACTGCACCACCGTACCGCCATCACTATAGTACTGTTATGGAAAATTAATCAGCTCCTTATGACTAATCTGGTTTAGGATTTCGACATGAATTATCATTTATCTTTTTTTCTTCCGTGTCTGTAGGTTAACAGGATTCCGACTTCCTCCTCCAATAGTCAGCACTGGAGCGAGACTGACACTGTGGCTACTATCGGACTACGCTGTGAGTGGCCAGGGCTTCAAAGCAATATATGAAGGTAAGAGTGCAATGGATCGTCTGGTCGGATATGCTGGAGTTCTTGTTTCTGTCACACAGCCCTTAGCATTTTCTTTTTTTTTTTGGTTCATTTCTTGAAACCTTCTGGTTCCTTTGTTGTGTCTCTGTTATGCAATTCAGTTGTTCAAGGTTCCAACTTGTCTCTTTTGATAGTGTTGCCAGAGTCAGTGTCATTTTGGTACTGTACTGAACTAACTCAGTCATGCATACTGTACAGTACCTATGCTAGCCTGCCTCATGTTTTTGAATAATTATATTAACATGCATGGACTAATTTAAAAACTATTTTGTGGTTCCATGCTGAGCTCTGGTTATATTCCTATTGTTTTTTGAGCACGCCGTTGTTAACACCTACCTCAAATGCACAAAAAGGGAGGAATCTTAGATAATTACATGAATTCACTGAATGCTGGTATGATTGGGTGACGGGTGAATAAGCGCTCTGGCGAAATTATGTGCATAACATTAATGACCTGTCCTACTGGGTATTAAGCAGAACCTTTGACAAGTAATTTTAACATTCTTTTCTTTTCAGCTATTTAACTTTGATAACTGTTGGTTAGATGGCAGATTGCACTGGATCACTCTCAGACAATAAAAGTTGACTGTTCATGCATTGCCATTAGTTAGAGCATGATTATGAGATCTATTTATACAGATATATAGAGCATAATCTCTAATGTATTGGTTATTTAATGAGTATTTCCATTAGATATCACTATTTCTAACTCAAGGCAAATGTTAAAAACTATGCAGTAATCTTTGTTGCATTATTGAAGTCAGCAATAAATTAGGAAGCACTGAAAGGGAACATGGAGGGGAAAAAATTACCAGTTTGTACCTGAGTCACACTCTTGCTTAATCTTTTTTTCCTTTTTTTTATAATGCGACAACAGCAGCTGACAAAAATCCTGCAACATCCTATCCCCCTCCCATACAAATCAACTGGCCCTTGTGCCTGTATGAAACTTAATGAATTCAAAAGTGATTATAAAACAACTTTATTTTTCATCCAAAGAGTCGTTCTTTAAAGGCAGTTGAAGCATGCTTTTGAGTACACTTCAAAGATGTTTGAAAGGTTCCTGCTTCATAAAATTCCTTTCATGCTAATGTCTGGATAAACAATTTCATGGCTGCAAATTAGACGTAATGGTTCAGACTTTGTTTTCAGGGGTCCATTTCTCATGAGTTGATTACTCTGCTTATTCTGTAAAAAGTAAGTAATCCGCTCGGCACGGCGGCATAGTGGTTAGCACTGTCGCCTTGCACCTCTAGGGCCTGGGTCCGATCCCTGCCTCTGGGCTGTGTGCATGGAATTTGCATCATGTTCTCCCAGTGTATTGTACGTTTCCTCTTGGGACACCCGTTTCCTCCAAAAGTCCGAAGACATGCAGAATAGACTGACTGGTGTGTGTGTGTGTGCCCTGCAATGGATTGGCACCCCGTCCAGGGTGTACCCTAAGACTTCTGATATGACCCACAACCCTGCATACAGGATAAAGCGGTCTAGACGATGAGTGAGTGGACTTGTCTTTGAGAGAGAACTAATGAGAGAGAGAGAGAGAGAGAGAGAGAGATAGAGAGAGAGACTGATGATGTAGTGGCTGCGAACATGCTCCAATGTTCCGTCAGCCCTCAATTCTGCCTGTTGTTTGTGTTGTACTGGTGAGGAATGCCTGTGTCACGCCTACAGTACTGTTTTTAGGTGGTATTTTTCTTTTAAAAACTGATGATTCTGCATCATATCGCTGTACCATAGGGTGGGGAACCTGAGGCTGCCTACGTACCATCACATGCGGTGAGGAACATCTGTGACGCGCTCACAGTATGACATAAAAGTTGATGCTGACGCTTCCTGCAGTTAAATTGGATGAAGAGCACCGGCCAACAGCCGAACAAATAAACAAACAAACAAACAAACCTGTTTTATATATAGGTTACTAATGGTCATGCCCTCTGCACTACTCATCTAGACCATGCCCACTTCCACTTTAAATCAATATACACCGATCAGCCATAGCATCAACATATTAATATTGATTATTATAAAATTATAATCAATAAACAGTAAACTGATGACAGAATCACAAGAACCTAACCTCCACCCTGCGGGTAACCAAAGGCTAGGCTGTCTGGTCCAATCCCACAGAAAAGGGGGCTCATACAGTTAAGGCTCTGGGTTACTGATTGGATGGTCAGTTGTTCAAGCCCTTCTCTCAGAACCTTCTCTCTGACTCCAGCTTCCTAAGTGGGATATGCGGAAAACTCATTTCATTGTGCTATAAGGTACATGTGACAAATAATAGAATCTGATCTTCAAAGCCGAATTGTTGAAACAAGTTAATGCCGGCCATGATAGAAAGGCATCCGAACACCCAGTGCATCACATCCTGCCGTGCACAGGCAAAGACACCAGGCCCCATCCCACAACCCACAGCTGCTTAGTTGGCACAAGGGGACCCTATACAATATTGGGCATACTCCGTGTATATCCTATGACAAAGTCATTTTAGTGTTGTTTAAGGTAGGTACCGTGTATGATGCGTCTAGAATACAAATTCAAGTTCTCTCACTCTCTCTCTCTCTGTCTTTCTCTCACCCACTCACTCTCTCACCATGCTAAAATCATTGGTGCGTCAGGTACTACGCTTGATTTGGCCCTGATGTCAAATCATTATCAATATTACGTAATTGGGAAATATCGAGTTCTTCTTCTCCGACAGCTAAGTGAAAATTTAATTGGAAACCTCATTCTTGGCAAGCAACACGACGTGATGGAGAGCAAGTGGGAGATAGAGAGCATCTATACACTCAATGCACGGAGCACAAATCTAGATAAGACTCTATCTGACCCATATGGATCATCCTGAGTCTCCTAGTCACCGGTAATTACGTGTCACTTCCTCTCACGTGACCTACATAGGTGTCAGTGAATAAGAGAGTGTGATGTATGCAGTTCCTGCCCCTCGTCTGACTTTAACTAAAGACATTGCCATAATGAGACCCAGTGAAACCTTATCAATCCCACACAGCCACAGTGATGTGCAGTACTTCTTGTCCCTTAGAGCCAAAGATAAAGTCATGAAGAAAAAATTAAGAACATCCAATTATACTTTTTTTTTTTACCCCCACCTTAAAAAGCCTTTTTAATAGTGAGCCTTAAGCTGTGAAGGTATTAAGGATTTTCCGCTGCCAACTCATAGGGACAAATTATATTTTTAACAGGGTTTTGTGGACAGATTTCCGTAACAGAGATGTGAGGAAATCACCGGAGATGAACCTACCAATTGCAGCAAGTGTGATTTAACTCATATTGGAAGGATATGATTATATCAGGGGCTGGAATAGAACTCGGAATACAATAAAAATAACTAAATGCGATGAGGCCTGACGCAAAGCAGAGTCACTATTACCACCTTGGAGCATTGGACTATTTGCCTGCAACAGCATGTCCAGGAATATTTAATTCCTCCTATTACAGTACATAGCAATTTGTTCATAATTACAATTTATTAACAGATGACACGTCACACTTTTTAATTGTTTATGGTTACATTAAATTTTGTAGACCATCCAGGCAAACAGGTTCCCATTATCATTTAGGTTATAGCAGCTATAAACAGCCATTACCTCACAAGTGTCTCTTTTAGTTCTCTTTCAAAGGTAATAAAAGACATAAAAATTTACTCACCGTCTATATACTGCTTTATCCTGTATACAGGTTCACAGGGGCACTACTTAGGGACTTAGGGTACACCCTGAATGGGGTGCCAATTCATTGCAGGGCACACACACATACATACTCTACACTAATTCACACACTATAGGCAATTTGGGAACGTCAGTTAGCCTAATCTGCATGGAGGAAACCAGAGTACCTGGAGGAAACACACCAAGCACGGGGAGAACATGCAAACTCTATGCATACAGACCTCAGGTGGGAATCGAACCCAGACCCTGGCGGTGCCAGGCAACAGTATTAACAATTATCCCACCGTTCCGTCCACATGAAAATTCCATTTTGTGATATTAGCTGGGAAAATGCAAAATATCAAAAAATATCACATGATGAAATCAACAAATTTCCCAGTAGCGCCACTGTTTTTATCTCTCCATTTTGCAAAGTTTTAATGTCTGACATACAGTGCATAATCCAAGGTCATGGATTATGCATTTTATTTGTTATTTTTAAATTATTATACAGTATGTTTTCAATTTCAACTGTATTTCACCAAGATCTCCAATGATCTTGTTAGATTCATGTACTGCCCAGGAGTAACCTACTGTACTGTACATACTGTAGTAGTGTGCATAATGTTTTGCTTTGTGATATTATGGCTGATTGGTGTAATAACTGCATGGATGTGCAGGTGTACTTAGTAAAGTTGGCAGAGTGTTTATACGCTGTGGAGAACGGTTTTGAAACGTGATTAAAGTCTATACAAATCACTAAATGGTTTGATGACGATGGAAGTTAGGAGTTAATCGTATACTATTGACTTCAGAATCACCACTTTTCAACTTAATTGAACATTTGTGAGAGAGTTTAGAGCGAGATGTGCTACATCGCCATCATCAAAACACCAATCGAGGGAAAATGTTTGGAAAAACAATGCTCCATTTCTAGCGATGTTGTTATGCGCATCTATTTATCATCTGCCGTTCGTCTGTGTAGATCCTACTAAAATATTAACCGTTGTACCAGTTTTGCTGTTATTAAATTACTCTTTTGAGTACATAAATATGTACTGAGCGTTTTGCATCCTCCAAAAAAAAAGTGATTTGTGGAGTATTTTTCAAATATTTCCTTATAAGAGATTTTTTGTTCTCGTGAAGTCTTCTTACATAACAGTTGTATTGTTCGCTCTCAAAATGACTCATGGACTTTAAGGCTGAAGTGCAAAAGCCAGTGTTTATTCCAGGTATCTATTTTGAGAACCAATAACTTAGAGGCGCTTTATTGTTTAAAAAAAAAAGTTCGAGGCAATTTAGCTAATTTTATACTATTCCTAAATAATATGCCATAATGTATGAATCAGACGCCATGGTGGACAAAGGACACAAATCCTGTACTTAAGTAAAACTACAGAAATCCGGAGTAAAATATTCTCCTCCACTCACTCATCGTCTATGACGACATTAGGGCACGAGGCGAGGTACAGGGTGCCAATCCATCGCAGGACACACACACATACACATACACACTATGGGCAATTTGGGAATGTCAATTAGCCTACCTGTATGTCTTTGGACTGTGGGAGGAAAAAGGAAGAGCCGAAGAAAAGCCACAAAGAACAGGGAGAACATGTAAACTCCATCCGCACCGTGACAAGAATCGAACCCGCACCATGGAGGTGCAAATTGGTAGTGCTAACCACTAAGCCACCATGCCGCAAGGTAAAATATTACTCGAGTAAAACTAGGTCCTACATTTACATTTCTATTACATAGTAAAGCGCTCTTTATCTCTCTCTCTGTCTCTGCTTCCAAAGTGCTGTTTTATTCCATGCTGTCTGAAATTACTTCCACTGCTGATTTTAAACACCTGCTACCTGACTTGAGTGTTTCATGGAGGGAAGGCAAATCAATTAATCAATTACCACTTCAAATGCTACAGCTGTGGCCCATAGTTGGTAACGCTCACCTTTTCTTTTCCTGACAAGCTTATTCTTCCGGATGCCCCACACAATCGGAAAGAAGATTCATTAGAGAAAATGACTTTACCCCAGTCCTCATGTCCCCACTTTACCTTTTGTAGAATATCAGTCTATCCCTGATATCAGTCTATCCCTGATATCCTTTTTCCTGAAGAGCAGTGGCTTCTTTCCTGCCCTTCTTGAAGGTGTGGTAGGTATGAAGATGAGCGCTACCATCAGTCCCGTGTCATGCCAGAAGTAAGGCATCCTGAGACTATTCATATGTGGGGTTGCTTCTCAACCAAGGGAATGGGATGACTCACAATTTTGCCCAAGAGCACTTACATGCAACATCTTCCAAGAATCCAAGAACAGTTTGGTGATGAACAATGCCTTTTCCAGCATGATGGAGCACCTTGCTAAAAGGCAAAAGTGCGTGGCAACTAAGTGGATCGGGGAACAATATATCGAAATTTTGGGTAAATGGCCAAGAACCTCCCCAGACCGTAATCCCATTTAGAACGTGTGGTCAATCCTCAAGAGGCGGGTGGACAAAGAAAAAACCCAAAATTCTGACAAACTCTAAGAAGTGACTATGCAAGAATGGGCTGCCATCAGTCAGGATGTGGCCCAGATGTTGATTGACGGCATGCTAGGGAGGTATTTACTCTTTGCATAAACTTTATGTAATTATCATAAAAGCCTTTAACACTTATGAAATGCTTGTAATTATACTTCAGTACACCATAGTAACATCTGATAAAATGATATAAAGCAGCAGATTTTGTAAAAATCATTTTAAAAACTATTAACCACTGTGGTTATGTAAATTACTGCCATGCAAAATTGTAGCGAAGTAGAAAGTACAGATGTGTGTAGTGGAGCAAAACTAAAAAGTATCCACTAATATAACTACTCAAGTAAAGTACATATACATGAAAAAGTGTCTGAATTGACATGAGAATTTTGTGATCTGTCAGATCCTGTGTATCATAACTCCAGCTTACACAATATTATAAAATAGTTATTTAGTCATTTAGTTATAGCTGATCTGTGACTTCATCATCATCATCATCATCATCATCATCATTATTATTATTGAGGTGTTGCTTAGTAACCATTCACATTCTATAGACTGTGTGTCCATGACAGGTTTCACCATTTCATATGAATTTTAATTAGCATGAATGAAAGAAATCTTCCCCTAACTACCTTCATATCAATATTTTTCAGTGTCTTGGATTTTCAAAGTTGTATCACAGCTGAGCATATAATTTCTCACTCGGCAGCTACTCATTATGAAGCACTGTCACAGTATGAGCACCTATGCCATGTGATTTTTGCCATTTACGGCAGTAATCAGACGGTTCATTATGTGAGTCTGGCTGAAATATTATTAATCAACATAAAACAATTCCTTAAGAATATTAATAATATTATTAGATACGGTATTTTGAGTCAAAGTAGCAGAGAAAGGCACAATGAGAACTATTTAAATACATAGGCATAATGTTTATCTTTAAAAGAAATACTTAAAAATATTATAGACATTAAACATCATTTTACAGTCATGTTTTAAAAATGGCCCTGAGTCACACAGACGCATGTTTTTTATGTGTGACAGGTTGCTAATGAATGGCATGGTAGGAAAATCGATGTAAGCAGAGCACTTAAGTACAACTCTTACTCTAATGAATTAAATCCGTGTTGGGTGAAGGAATCCCATATACTGTACTGTATATCTGCGCTTCTTCATTAAATATATTATCACACATATTATCAGCTTCTATATCTGTGCCGTCTTGAAGAAATATGAAATCCCTCATGTCACATTCAGCATGTGAAGTAGAACACACACACACTCTCTAGTCTTGATCTGCTGGAGCAACCCCCCACATTTTAAATCGATCCCCGCACTGAATCAGAGAGTGTGTTCTCGTGTCCCTGTGAGACACCGAGCGCTCCCTGCAGCCCTCCGCGCGCTCCTGCCCATGCTGCGGCAGGAGGAATGTGTTAAGTGAATTGGTTATAGTGGCGCGATCTAAGTGATGCGAGTTTGTGTGTGTGTGTGTGTGTTTGTGTGGAAGGAGGTGTTTCAGACCTGATGTGATGGAATGCTGTAGTGTGTTATTGAGTGGGCAATGCAGAGGCATAGCTGGCCTTGCTGCTGCTGTTGTTCATGTCAATTCAATGCTATTTTTATACCGTAGTGCTTTTAATAGTCAGCATCGTCGCAAAGCAGATATAGGCTGTGTTTTACACTGAATTTTTTTTTTCCTCCCTAATTTAGCAGTTTACCCACCTCTCTGTTGGCTCTCCGCTATTAAACGACAGCTACCAACCAGGCAGGGTGAAGCCTACACTTCCCTACAAGGCAAGTCAGCCAACAGCATCTTTACATTACTCAAGGCAGACAACCGCATCTTTTGTTGGGTCAGGGGAGGGGGGGGGGTAGATGGGCATGGAAGCGCTGTCGTATCCACTTGTGAGAAATTGGGTAGTGTTGCTAGAATTTATATGCAAGAGCAAACATGACTCAACTCCCCTCCCGGCCAGTTGCACACCCTAGAAGTCCTGGCTGAAACAGAAATCCTCAACTGGGTGAATGAAATCCTAACACTTTTACAATCTACAGTCAGTCCTAAGTGTATTGAAAAGACATTTATACAGAGTATCAGTATAGCCGTAATAGGTGCACACAAAGAAGAAGCACCTGACAGACTTTATTATTATATAAGCAGTTCATACAGTAGGCACAAGAACACGCTATCATGCATCAGGGTCTTCTCAACCCAAGCAAATGCAATAAACTACCATAGTAATATGGGAAAGTTTAATGCTTTTTAGTAAAGATGCCGCAATCGATCGGCCCCTGCCCAGGATCAGACAGTTTTCGGCTTGATTGGTTGGCATAACCGATCAGCTTCGGATATAAACGTTTCAATCACCTACTCAGAGGTGGAAATTGTACTTAAGTAAAAATACTGTTACTTTAGTGAACTTTTACTGAAGTACAAGTAAAGTTACCCGTATAAAAATCTACTCAAGTAAAAGTAAAA
>JAQQZT010000023.1:23965160-23979653 GCA_030068275.1 Clarias platycephalus
CGTTGTATTATTTGTATTATTTTTCATTTTCATTCATTTATTTTTTTACTCAGTAGCGAATATGATTTAAAATGTAGCGAATTACAATACTTTAAACAAAACATACTTAAGTAAAAGTAAAATTACAGGTTTTAAAAACTACTTTAAAAAGTAGAAGTACACAAAAAAACTACTCAATTACAGTAATGCGAGTAAATGTAATTCATTACTTTCCACCTCTGCACCTACTGTATGTCTGCGCTTTATTCCCGCTCCCCTAACAGTGCGAGGAAGTTCAAATCATTTGAAAAAGCATGTGATAGAGTTCCCCCTCCCTACTGAGGTTCATTTTTTTATTCAGATTTCTTTTGTACAAAAAAGCCCACGTGCAGGTTTGGAGGAAATCCAAAAGTTATTTAATGTTTTATTATATACATAAAATTACTTTTTTTCATTAAAGTCACAAACATTTTTCAAACATGTTTTCAATTTTACTGTAGGTCTTAGAGAAAAAATAAGAATAATAAATGGACAAAAAAGGTCAGACGTTTTTTTTTTTTTTTATATCTGAAACCGTCATCAGCCAAGACAATTGCAATTAATGTGCATTTTTTATTTTTAGGGGTAGGATTTGGATTGCATGTTCACATGGTGCTTCTGTAAGATGATAGAAGAAAATACACAGACAAATGGAAGCATTTGTACTTGCTCATAAAAAAATATATGAACAAACATATGCCCTCTTATACACACACACTCACACGCATACACACACGCACATGCATGTGTGCTATTAAATGCTAACACATGCACACACACGTACACACACACTGGCACTGCGGCTCACAGTCTGTTGCTTGTCATGCTGATCTAGTCCCCCAAAACCCCACTAATCTGAGAGCAGATGTCACACTAAAAAAGCCATAGAGTCTTGTGTATCAAGGAGGTCACAAACCCCCCTCTCCCCTCCTTCCCTTAATTCTTTCCTCTTTCCCTCTTCAGGTCAGTAAGCAACATTTTTGGCTAGGCTTGGTATCATGGAAGCCCATCTTGGGGAGAGATAATGAGCCTGCAGCTCCCTGAGCTCAGGCTCAGAAGCAAGGCGTACATCAAACCGAGCTTGGCTCTGTGTTCTCCACCGCACGCCCACTCTCTCCTCTGAGAGGCCGTGTGGGAAGGGAAAGCCTTGCACGAACACACATGTACATAAAATACAAATATAAATCTCTTTTCCAGCCATCCAATTCCAGAGTCTCCCAGGCTTTTTTCCTCTCCCTCACTCTCCTGCTTCTTTCAATGTGGATTCACATTGGTGACATGCCACCCTCTCTTCTATTTTCATAATCGTTTAATTATTATTCAAATGCTATGATTTGCTATGAAAGACTGGAAGTAAAAAGGTACCTGCAAGACAAAAATGTATGCTAATTCCCTTTATCTCATGTGTTATTAAATTGGACGGATTGAAACTATTGAAATACCTTAAGTAAAACCTGAACTGTAACGCAGGTCATAAATTACAGCAGTGTTCCTGATGAGCTTAGCAAAATGGGAATTTTACGACAGAATCAAGCATTTACATGGCTTTTCAAGGATTGAAATTAGATGGACAAGAGAGATGTTATTGCTTTATTGAGGTTTTTGTTCAAAATCAATAAACGTTCAGAACATGGTTTAAGCATCATCTCGTTATTGTTGCCATAGCAACAAAAACAACTATAGTGCACGTAGAGCATCTGTCTGGTCTATCCAAAGCCTCCGAGTAGGTCTGGGTACTGTAAATCACCGACTGTTAGGCAATGGGATTCGAGCAGAGCATACAGTACATACAGTATAGAGCTGAACCAATAGGTGGCTCGGCAACACTTTATCTGCAGATATTAACAGTATATACAGTATGAACTATCTGGCTATATATATATATATATATATATATATATATATATATATATAAATGACTCCCATTTATATTCACTTATTTACAGTTGCAGGACATTTTTATTTCTACCCAACCATTATGGATAGCAATATCAGCGGTTGGTGGACGCCCTTCGGCAGAGCGATGTACTTTGTATCTTGTTATACTGTACATCTGAGCATTTGAGGGTTAAGGAGCCTTGCTCAAGGGCCCAACATAAGCAATTTGGTGGTCGTGGTGGAGCTCAAATCTTGGACCTTCTAATCAATGAGCCTACCTCTGGCCCACAGTACTAGCCTGTAATAATACAGGGTGGGAGAAAATGAACTAGGCAAGATTTAATGGCTAGTATCGCAGGAGCGCCACCCACAGGAAGCACTACCCCATTCTTTAACTGTGCATGCATGGTTAGACCAGGACGTTGGCTGGGACGATGAAGAAGCCTCCGAGAAGTCCAGATCTCACTCCAGGTGATTTTTTTTCCCTGTGGTGCTACGAAAAGGAGAAGGTGTACAGGACAAAGCCTCGCACACTGGAGGACTTGGAAGAACGGATTCAAGAGGTTCTCAGCAATATCCCAATCAACTTCCTTTAGAAGGCTGTGTGTTCTCCATCCTGGTCGTTTGAGGAAACTTGTTGACACCACTGGTGTCTACATTAAAATGTAAAGATTTGCTTTCATTTTTATAATAAAGGTTATGTACAATTATTTTCAATAAATTTGTATTAGAAATATGGACTTTATTACCAATTTTTATTGCCTAATTACGTTTCACCCACCCTGTGGTTTAGTGTTCTTCCTTAAGGTTATATTATACTGTAATGGTGATGTCCATGGAAACAGGGCTGACGTTATATTTTATAGTTTGCACAAGAACCACCTTTATGACACACCTTTAATGTCTTGGTGCAACAGAACCACATATGACTACTTGGCAAGTAAGTGAGCAAGCAAGCGCGAGGGAGATTGATTCAGTTTTTTTTTTGGTTTTTTTTGCATGTTACAACACTACCATAAAACTCTGTTTACCCATTTCAAAGGCCAGACTCGGTGCTACTGTTGCTCTCGGCGGAATCTTCACTGTGGGTGAAGATGCGGGTCACTTTCTATTTTCAAAAGCTTGTAAAATGTTGTTTTTCTTTTGCTCATTTCTAGGCTACTTATTTGCCTGCTAAAACTCATGATGTTAAAAAGCTAAATGTGGAGGGAAAAAAAAAGCTAGAAATGTGCATTGACCTCCAGACAGTGATGTAAAAACTGACCGAAATCATTAAAAAGAAAAAATGTGCACACTGTGCATACAGGATTAAAACTGTCAGTTCCCCAGCATGGAAGCAGCAGCTTTGCTTTCTCTCTATACACTATATTATACCCCAGCACTGGCCAGATTTATTGGTGTTGATCAACTCATTTGTATTTGTACATAGTGTACACTTCACATAATTAACTATTAATAAGAAAACCAACAATGTTGGGGCAGCAGGGGCATGGCTTAGCATGCATAAGAGAAAGAGAGAGAGAGAGAGAGAGAGAGAGAGAGAGAGAGACCTGTGGCTGAAAGTCCCAGCACAATAAGCAGAAAATGTGCATGTCTGCTGAAAAGCAGCAATCGATTCGCAGTGAGTACCAGAATAAGTACTAGATTCACCAAGCCTGCTTTCTGGCCTACATTCCCCAAACCTTTCAAGAAGTGTTATAAATGCGTTGTTCTTTAAAGAAAGTATTTTGCCTAATGTCTGATGTAGTTTAGCTCTTTTGCAAGGTTTCAACTCATGGCTTTATAACAGTCAGAGATAAAGCTGTACGCTTTCTAGTTTGGCCATGTCAAAAATCAGCCCATCTTTAATTCTTGCATTTGAATTTTATTCCCAGTCTACTGTTGGTAGATACAGTGGAACCTCAGATTGCGAGTAATGCGGTTTGCGAGTGTTCCACCAGACGAGCAAAGATTTTAAATTAATTTTGACTTGAAAAACGAGCAAGTCTTGGTTTACGCCTACCGAGTATCATGTATCACGCATGCGCTTCTTGTTTTGACGTCACGTGATCACAACCACAAGCCGTGGAATTGTGGGTAATCGTCTCCCCTGCTGGGTCTTAGTGTGCGTCTCTGACCGGTGTAATCAACATCCGTGCACGCGTGTACTGTTTATTATAACACTGTGACCACATGTGTGTGCGCGTAAAACATCTTTTTCTTCGTGTTTGTAAGCACGTTTGACTTTATATTTTGTATTCATTATTTTTATGTATTTATTTGTTTCGGCTGTGGAACGAATAATTTGTGTTTCCATCATTTCTTATGGGAAACTTTGCTTTGGTTTACGAGTGTTTTGAAATACGAGCCCACTTCCGGAACAAATTATGCTCGTAATCCAAGGTTCCACTGTACATAACTAATTTAATCATTGTGTATACCGCTATGTCTTGTATACAGGGTTGTTGGGGCGTATAGCCTTATATAGTCTATATATAGCCTTGTATAGTCTTGTATACAGGGGCGTATAGCCTATCCCAGGAGACTTAGGGCACGAGGTGGGGTACACCCTGGACAGGGTAACAATTCATTGGAGAGTGCACACTACGGGCAATTTGGGAACGCCAGTTAGCCTAATTAGCATGTCTTTGGACTGTGGCAGGAAACTGGAGCACACGGAAGAAAACCCATCAAGCATGGGGAGAACATGCAAACTCCATGCACACAGACCCAAGTCAGGAACCGAACCTGGTATCTGGTGGTGCAAGGCGACAGTGCTAACCACTACGCCACCGTATCACCATACCTAATTTAATTCTACTTAAATATATTATATTCAATTCTATTATGTTCTATTACAATGCATTTATTACACTAGATTAGCACTGTGCCCAATGCGGGGTAGACTAATTGGCATTTCCAAATTGTTCGTAGTGTTTGAATGAGAGTGTCCCAAGACTGTTTAAGGTGTAGGGTTAAATGGAGAGGTGCAGATGTCGGCATTTGTAAACAGTAGAAGAGGATGAGGAGGACAAGGAGCCTTGGACACAAACAGGAAGTCTGCCCATGGATACATTCCACTGGCCATGATGTAGCCATGAAATAAGGACAGAGTTTTAGTGTGGTTGCAGTTTATACATATTTATGGCGTGTTGGTGCTTACTGTATTTATGAAGACTCTATGTCTAATTTCATTATGATCATGAGTCAGTTTATCCATATTTATTTGCGTTTCTTAATGATAAACCACCCTGAATCCTTCCATATGCTTCTATACTTGGCACTGGAAGATATTATACAATATGCATATGTCTGTCTTCACTAAGGATGTACATGATACACAGTCTCCCACTGCTTTTGTTTTATAATTCCATCAGATTGTTACAATGGGGGGTAATGCATATCAGCTTTTTGAGTCAGTGATTATGTCAAAGAAATGCACAGAAGATATAGTCATTAATTTGAATATTTCCATGTACAAATAATTACACACCCCCAAATGTCCAAATAAAAATGGATAATAAAAAGTCTTATAGTCATTGTAACTTTTGTTGATCGTTGCAAAATACCCAATGATCACATCATAGAGTAAACCAATGGCAAGAACCATCTTTAATAAAGAAAATTTTAATTTGATTGCTGTTGTACTTCTATGGATGTAAAAACAGGAGTTAATTTTGACTAATTAATCAGCCAGGTGTGTGCCGGTTTAGCTCTGTGACCTTTACATTGTGCTTCACGTAAGGTTTTGTATTTATAAAAGTGTTAAGTCCAAAATATCAAGTTCTTCTAAATAGTTTAAATCAGAAACCGCAATAACATCGTTAAATATTTTGCTAGGAAGCAAAGCATTCGAGCTTATAATTTAGTGGCAGCATTAAGCAGTGATAAAAGCAAAAATGTATAAAAATATTTCAAATTAAACTTCATTTGAGTTTCACATTAACATTCCATCACTGTGTTTTTTCTTTTTAATTTTCTTTTTTTTTTTATTCATAACGATCACATTGCATTTCTTAACTAAGACTTTCGGCTTATCACATCTCTTAAGTCTTTAATCTCAAGCCTTCGATTCAAGGCCGTTCGGTGGTTAAGTACTGCTATATGCACTCATGCATTGTTGGCTTTAGTTCAAATATGAATTTAAATAAAAATTATGTGCAGTGAACTCAAGAAGACAAACTATATGTGTACAAATTCAGTTAGAGAAAATTTACCCGGATCCATAGGAAGCATTTGGAACTTTTACGTGCTACGTTTGCTACAGTACAAATTTCTTTGATGGGAAATTAGAAGTGCATAATACCAATTGCATATAGTTTTTACTACAATACACTGTGAATGCGAAATGCAATACATTGCTGAATAATAAATAAAAAAAAACACGAAATGCTGAACCTTTTATTTGCATCATTTTGCCCAAAAGTTGATTACTGTTCATTAAATGAAGTGAATGCTGTGGTCAGGGTGCTTACGCCACGGACAAAAAAAGTGCTTTGTTAGAGGTCCTATGTTTTTTTTGCAAATGTCTGGTTTGTAGTATTGATTAGTAAATACTATTCTGGGCCACCCTAGTCTCCCACCGGAACGTTCAATATATGAGTATAGCTTCTTCATAATCATTAATACACCATTTTAACACCATTATTTATTATTTTCTTGTTCTCATTTTATGATTATTTCTCATGCATATCTGTCTATTCTTTATATACTATTTTCTAATCTGTTCTTGTTTGGAAAACAGCTTTGCCATATTCACTGTCAGAGCAATATGACCTTATACTGTATGAGTCTATATTTTTAATATATCATATGTCAGCTTTTCGGAAAACAAAGCTAAATGTGAGTTGCCCTAAGCGGCCATTCGGAAGTTGGAACTCACCATCTGCTGTCGACGTGCATTATGGTATCCATCTCGGCTAGAATCCTCGAAGTAAATATCGTGAGTTAGTAATCAGTATGGACAGAGCTCTCTAATGCACTTTGAAGGTTTATTGAAAAAAATATTAACCTGCAGTCAAATAAACAAAAGTACTCACAAACACTTCTTTTATTCAGTCCCGTGAAATGTTTTTTTTTGTTCGTAGACAGTGACATGGACAGCATCATCTTGCTTTACTCTCTCCCTTCTTTTCTGTAGCAGGTTTAAACATGTTTGCCATATTCTTTATGCTGCAAAATGGCATTAATGAGGTACTGAAGAGGCGAGCAGCGGTTTCAGAAAGGCCACAACCTGGTCTTTACGTCTGCAGCAGTTTTCATCAATAAAGCATATTGCAATACGTTTCGAAAATGTTCCTTGCGTCTTCCTCCATTGCCTTAAAAAGAGGGGAACATGTTTGATGGAAGACAAATTGCCACTCCTGGCACAAACATGGCCAATCTTGGCATGGCATTCTACTGGAGTTATCTGTGTGTCCTTTTAACAGCGAATTCTGAGAGGTGTCATGGTTAAAAAAATATCTAAATAAATAAATAAATAAATAAAACTATTTGGAATGCACTTACAGAAGGACACGACTAAGTGAATGAGATCTGGGACTATGTACAGAAACATTAGGACCGCAGATCATGACCTCAGCTAAAGCACAGTAAGAGAAATTGTAGTACTGTAAAAGGTAGGTGATGTTCGAGGTCTGGCGTTCTGGCCAGGTTCTGCAATGTTATAGACCCCCCTAGTCAGAATCCTCATGGTATTACCTGTTGTAAACTACAGTACTTATACAGCATATACAGGAAGAAGCTTTACATGTGATCTACCTCCAACACTCTGGTTTAAACATTGGCTTGAGTAATTGGGAAATTATTTTCAAAATGTAAAAAAAAGAACCAACCAATGTAGCAATTCCAAATGCATGTTCTCCCCGTGCTTGGTGGGTTTCCTCTGGGTACTCCGGTTTCCTCTCACGGTCCAAAGACATGCATATTAAGCTAATTGCCGTTTTTTAACTGCCCGTAGTGTGTGAATGCTGACCGGAGGTATTGGAATGAATACAATACATCGTCCTCCACGGCCCTTAAGTGGAGGTTCCTAAATGGATGGATAGATGGAAGGTTACAATAATGCTTTCTATAGCTGTATCATCAAATGTCTATGAAGGGTTCGTCAATATCACTGTCTGGATATTCTAGCAGAATGAAGCAGTATGCGGAACCAGCTCTGGCATGTAGCAGATCTTCTATTGAGGTTTATCTAATCTTGTGCATCTACAGTATGCAAAGAGATAAAATAAACGAGATTTATTTAAGTCTTTGACATATTTAAAAATATTTTCACTCTCATTTGAAATTAGCTACTAAAAACACTAATAATGAAACACTACGGACCTTTTTTAAGCAAGTAAACTGATATAACATGAAATGTCAATTAAATACTCCTGCTCTGTGCTGCATCTTGAAAAAAAAAATGTAATTAAATGTAGTTGAATATAGAGCGCTCAAGGACTCCCTAGTTCGTCCATTAAAGGGACCTCATGCAATGTTGTTCTCTTTCTAGAGTTTTCATTGGACAGGCAGCATTGTGGCTTAGTGGCTAGCACTGTCGCCTTGCACTCCATGGTCCGGGTTCGATTCCCGCCTGGAGTCTGTGTGCATTGAGTTTGCACGTTCTCCCCGTGCTTGGTGGGTTTCCTCCGGGTACTCCGGTTTCCTCCCACAGTCCAGGGACAGATTTGGCTAACAGGCGTTCCAAAATGCGTGCAGGGTTCGAATGAGTGTGTGTGAGTGTGTATACAGTATGTGTGTGTTCCTTGTATGTGTGTGTATTGGCTACCTGAGTTTCCTTGGATAGGCTCCAAGCCCCCCCTGTGATCCTGTACTGTATACTGGATAAAGCGGTATAGACGATGTGTGAGACAATTCAAAACATACACAAGCACGCACACGCACACACACGTACACGCATATGTTCACACACACAAGATGTGAGATTTAACAGGTTGAAAATCCTTCTTAAATAAGTGATTAAAGAGCTAGCAGCTCTACAACATTGTCTTGTGTGAAGACAAAAAGCTTACGGTGCATGGAGGAGGCTATAATTGAAAAAAGAACTCACGTTAAATGTAAGGGTTTGCCAAATGAAAGCATAAAGAGATCTTAGGTGAGGTTTGGACCTTTTCCCAGTCGCTAAATGTTCCAATTTTTTTTTTTTCTCAGGTGGACAAGTGCTTAGCTTTCTTTTTAGCATAAAAAGTGAGCCTGCCTGCATATTTGTGAAATTTTTCAATCCTTTTTTTTTTCTCTTTCAATCCTTTATGAAAAACTAATCATGTTAGATCAGGGACACTCCTTTATCAGGTCACGCTGTGTTCAATCATCTCCAGCATTAGTGTTATCTGCATTAATGTTCTTTGGTGCCCCTGTAGCCCTGAAATGTTTTTGATCAAATATGAAAAGTGGCTGCAGGCATGAATTATGGTTAAACAAAAAATGTGAAAATATTGTGAAATATCGTGGTTAAGATTGATAAGGAATTTAGACTGGACATTTCCAGTGCTGTATACATGACATAGGACACTAAGTATACTTTTGTGAGGCTCTAGAAAAGGCAACTTTACCGTTACCTGTTTTTATTTCTATTTAATCATCTCTTGCCCTTTTATCATATTCCTTTTTCTAGTTCGTGGGGGGAAAAAATTATAAAAACTTGCCATAAATGCATAAAATTAAATGTCAGGCTTTTCCTCAGGGGATTGCGAGTTTGCATCCTGATGATGGAACATCCATACGTGGCCAGAAGCCAAGCTAGAAAATTAGCTGAGCTCTTTGGAGCAGTTGGAAGAGATGCAGTTGGCTGGCTACACATGTATTAGGAGAAGCCTCTCTGGTTGGTAGATGTTGTGTGGTACAGGACAGTTTGTAGTTTTACATACAGTATGTACAGTATCCCATATGAAAAAGGATTCTATAATATAAAATTGGTCCACTTTAATATGGGATACATATGCAGTATAAATGGGGTAAGGATGGCTTGGTTTGTAAGGTGTTGCTGTTGGACCCTTGAGCAAGGTCCTTCACCCCACAAGTGCTCAGATACTGTACAATCGCGCGTCAAGGTGGCGACCCAACCCAGTAAATAACTGTTGCCCGATGTGTCGGCAGCTCATAGACGGACCATACAGTACACTATACTATATGTAGATACAAAGAAATGTTGTTAATGCATATACAGTACAGTATATGCTGGTTTGTGTGGGTGTGTGTGTGTGATATGGTAGTACACTATATGGACATGGACAGAAGTATTTGGCCAAACCTGTTATTTTTTTAATTCAGGTTTCTTAATCAGGCCCTTAATCCCCAGTGAAGGGCAATCTAAATCCTTCAGCATACCAAAAAAGCTAAATTGGTACTGAGCAGCATATCTTAGTTGTGTTATCCGCCATAATTATTATTATTTCTAAATAAACATAGCAAATAATTCACTTCTACCACATGGAAAAAAAATGTGTAAATTGTTCAGACTGTACCACCTGTAGGATTCTAAAGAAATACAGACGTTTTAGTGCTTCCAAAGTCTCAAAACTCAACTTGATGTACGAGTACATTTAAAGAAACTCTCTAATTCTTTAAGAAACTTTCTAATTGTATATTAGAAAACTTTCTAAATGTGTGTAATGAGTGGGTTTGAGACTAATTCGCTCACCGAGTTTGGAGAAAAAGGCTGATGGGAGGCTTTTAACATGTGTGATTTTTGATAATGTGCAATAAAATGCGCTTCTGTTGCACCACTCTGAAGCTTGTGCACTCAATACGGAATCGTTTATACTGTATCTGAGGCTGATTGGCCGATCACCGATCAAACTGAAAACTAACCAATCCTGGTCGACATGTGATATTTAAAAAATAAATAAAGAATAATCATTTTTAAATCGATTTTGGAGTCAGAGTTTTAAATGAATCGCCCCATAAAAGAATCACGATTCATACCTCAATCGATCTTTTCCCACATTTCTACTTGTGATGCTGAATGCTGAGTGGTTAGAACAGACGAGAGGGGAAATGAGGTTGCTGCTGAGCTTGTTACATAAACAACCAGTTTTAAAATTGTATGTTTAGGTACTTTGCAGCCTGTTCCCATCTGCATCACTTAATTAAATGTAATTTAATGCACTCTTATTTGATTTAATTGAATTTAAATTAAAATGAAGAAATTATGGGTGGCTTAAGACTTCTGCACAATACTGTATGTCCATGCGTTACGTTTCTGTTTGAGTTGGGAATTTACAGCTGACCACTGCTCCTGTTGAGTTACTGTCTCACATGTTCTCTGTGAAAGTATCCATTGAGTTCTCTGATTTCCTGTTAGCGTTCAAAAGCATGATGGTACGTAGGTGAATTATGTAGTATAGATTCCTCCTGAGCGTGTGTATGTGTGTGTGTATGTGTGTATGTCTCCAGGGTTAGGCGGCTCACGTGAGCGTGTATACAGGATAACAATATAGAAAATGAAATAATTGATAAATGAATTAATGAATGATTGTGTTTGCCTGTGTGTTTTTTGTGCTGGATTGAAAATGAACGCACTAGCTGCAGTCTCCAGGTTAAAACACTTTCTCCTTTTTTTTAAGCACCAAGCCACCGGCAGACCTGTAGGCTAACAGTATATTTATCATTATTACCGCATCACTGAATGAAAGTGTGTATGCTAATCTTCTCATAGTTCCCATATGAATCATTAATGCCCCTTTTGTGAGAAAGAGATTATGTTGAGAGAAAGATTTCACAGTTTAGTAAGTGAAAATCACTGCTGGGCATCTCTTGGGGTTAGCGACAGTCTAGTCTGTCTCCAGCAGTCTTATAGTTAGAAGCAGAAAGGAATAAGAGGACTAATTATACATCACTGTGAGTGGTACGTCATCACAGGAGCCTGGGAAGGCATCCAAAATGCTGTTCCCCCGCGCACACACACACACACACACATACACCCAAACACACACTCTGACGTCATGGCCTGGTTGTAGTAAGCAATTTTCGAGCAGCCGGATATACACCATTGGGTCTTTCTCTGGAGCTGAATTTTAATTTTTCATCAAGTACTTACTTTGGGTGTTGTGATGTTTCTCAGATACAAGGCTCTTGATTTCGTGATTTAAAATAGAGTGGGATTATTTCATGTGGACGGCATAAATCTCACTTAGGACCAACTCACTTATCCAAACTCACTTATCCAGTGACCCCTCCCAGGAAACTTAGAGCACGAGGCGTGGTACAGGAAGCCAATCCATTCTGGGAACGCCAATTAGCCCAATCTTCAGGCCTTTGGACTGTGGGAGGAAACCGGAGTACCCGAAGAAAACCCACCAAGCAGTGCAATTCATTAAGTCTTCCAGATAAAGATTAAGAGTTTCAGGTCATGGTCATATTGTTAAAAAATAAAAATCAGTCAATCTGTCTCTGTAACTTTAACCATAGCATGTTTGTTGGTGCCAGAAATCTTCTGAGATTTTCACACATAAGTCACTGAAAGGCACAAAAAAAAGAAAACAGAGAGAGAGTGATCTGTGGAACTTTTCTGTTTTGAGGTTTTAAGGGAACATAAAAGGCGCCCTATTATGCAAAATAGATTTTTATTTTTTTGTCTGTGTAGTTACACACAAATACAAGGGGGAAAAAAATCAAATGCTCTTTCAATTCAATTCAATTTGATTCAATTCAGTTCAATTTTATTTGTATAGCTCTTTGAACAACGGAATCCTTGAGAGGAACCAGCCTCGAAAGGGAACCGCTCTTCATTTCGATGATAAAAGGTATAATACCAGTGCAACCATAAATTACTCACTATTCTATACCGCTTTATCCTGTTACAGGGTCGCGGGGTGCCTGGAGTCTATCCCAGAAGACTTAGGGCATGAGGCGGGGTACAACCTGAACGTGGTGCCAATCCATCACAGGGCACACTCATTCACACATTATGGGCAATTTCGGAAATAGCCTAATCTGCATGTCTTTGGACTGTGGGAGGAAACCGGTGTACCCGGAGGACACTCTATGCGCACAGAGGCGGGAATCGAACCTTGCCAGGAAAGTCGGACCCCGGAGGTGCAAGGCAACAGAACTAACCACTTAGCCACCTTGCTGCCCAACCATAAATCAATCCCGGCTATATCTGTGTTCTAAGAGGTTGAAAGTTCAATATAGCTGGAAAAGTGTTTTGAGTTGATATAAAGTCCACTTTCACTAATGGAGTTTCAGGTACAAAGTGTCTGTGGCAATTTCAGTTCTAAAACTATTGAACAACTGCAGTCACAAACCACAACAGAAAAACTGCCTGTATCAGCCCAGTCCAAGTCCATCTTCATGGTCATCAAGTGGAACCATCCTCAGTCACTGCATGCATGCCAAGCGGACCACACAGGGCCATCCTGATCACCAGCAGAGGCCTCCATGCAATGAAAACTCGGATCAGTATAGAGGCACCAGGAAGTGTCCTTTTTCCATTTTTGTGCCTTGGTTTTAAACAAGCCAATTAGTTTCTCCCCCTAATGTGACCTCATCTAAGAAGATAGCCTGCCCTGGCATTTTGCTCAGCTCTTACCAACTATGCTCAGCTCTTGTTTTGATGTCAGGGCTGTGCAGTAACTCATTTAGCTTGACACTGAAGAAGCACATTTGGTAGAGCAGTAAAACAGGGAGTTTGAGATATGAATATGAAAAAATATATTTTAAGGCGGAGCATTGAAAGAACTTTGTGAGCTACGTATAATAAAGAAAAAGTACAACATGGGACATTTAGCTGAAGCTCTTCACGTACTGTATATGGGCATGATTTCGATCTACAGTATCCACATCTGCATGATGAATGTAAAGATTATAAGTTTTTTTTTAGGTTTTTTTGTGCTTTTTTTTTTCCCTCAAACTTTTAATTTGTTACAGCAGTCGTACACCAGAATAGCACAGCTGCCAGACTAAAAATAAAGCGACCTACCAGAAATAATTGCATTATTCTAGTTTCTATCCTGGACTTTTTGGAAAAAGGCCACTTTGGCAGTTAATTACAAGGAGGCATTTGTACTAAAGGGAGCTATTGTATCTTTAAGGAACATAATGGAACAGTTTTTAGGCTGGTAATAAAGCATTAGTCATCAAGCAGGAATTCAAACTTTCAGAGGAAAACATGACCTAATTGCTAACTGTAATATTCTGGTAAACAACATGTTCTTAGCATGGCCTTCTACTGATGCACATAATATATATATTCTTCAAGTGCTAATTTTGTTCTTTTTGTGATAGTATTATAAATCAGCACTAACCTTTACTTGAACCCTCTGTATGCCATGCTATGCGCTAACGTATTTTAAACGCAGCCTAATTTTTCATGAATTATTGCCCGTCTTTATTTTTTTCGTAACATATGATTAGACATACAGGAATGTTGTGCCTGGAATTTCTCCTTTTTTTCGCTGCAAACTATCAGGCTTGCAAGTCACGTGGTAATGCAGCATGGCATCAAGGGTATTTTCAAGACACGGAAGGCCTGTGCTCTCGAAAGCCTAAAGAATTTACAGCCTAAAACGTATTTGCCATTTGGAAATACTGTACCTGCTATTCAATTCAATTCAATTCAATTTTATTTATATAGCGCTTTTAACAATCGTCATTGTCTCAAAGCAGCTTCAC
>JAQQZT010000023.1:24008583-24022412 GCA_030068275.1 Clarias platycephalus
TTATTTTATAGTTTTGAAATCCACAGTATTGTTGTAGAATGCAGAAAATAAATCACTAAACAAAAACAAAGAAATTTGCAAGTGTTCGAAAACTTTTGAACGGTAGTGTATAGTACGTCATGATTATAGTTTTTCCTCTAAACAAACCTAGTTCTAGACCATCTGTCTGAACACTGCCTACTGTACAGTATGTGACGATTATAATCAGCTTCTGAAGACATAGCCTGGGTCATCTGTAAACCTTTTAACCCTATAGAAAACTGTTGGACAATGTTCAAGAAGGCAGTAGCGGTCAAAAAAACATCCTCTGTTCATGATCTTTTGGAAGCATTCAATCAGGCGTGGAAAATGCCTGGTTTATGCCCAGCCGGATCCATCAGGTTTTAAAGAATAAAGGACTTCATAGTATATATTGATTGTTGTATAGAATGTATTTCACTGGACAAAATAATAACCTATTATTAACTTGATGAGCATTATTGAAGAAAAATTGTGAATCTCATTTTAAAAAAAAAAAATTCACTTATTAAATTTTTTGTCTAAATACTTTTGGCTATGACAGTGAGACTGTCTGTTTGAACAGAATGTACTAATACTTCTTATATGGCTCTGAGACTTTCCTTTTTGTAATTTTCCAGGGTATTATGAGGCTGTCTGTTCTCTCAATTTCCTCTTTAATCAGTTAGACGGGAATATAAAATCTAATATTCATCAGGAGCTCAACAATGACTCTAGTAGAGTTGAGCGATGCGTTATATGATGAGTTTTCATCGATGCCGTAAAATGAACGAAATGATGCAAACTGTTACTCACTCACCTGAAAGGATATAGGCAGCTGCATTTCTACAACATTTGTCCATTTTGTTATTTTATTTTGTGACTAGACGGCTTTTAGCTTCTCATCCAAAGGCAATTCGTAGGGGGGAAAAAAAAAGAAGAATGAAGTAAAGAATACACCTAGTCCACATTTATACCATTTATACCAGTTGGCCAAGCTAATACAGTACTACAGTATAGCACGGAAACAACCAATGGTATGCCATAATCACTCATATACGTTCTCTTTATTTTTAGAGTTTGTTTAAAGGATATCTAAGGAATTTAGATTAAACTAACCCGCATGGTGTAATTTTAAAAGTTCAGCTATTCTCACCGACTTCTGCTTTCACCTGTCCTTAATCATTTTAAGTCCTACACGCTGCGTCCCATGCATGAGTGTTCACATGTAGTTATCACATGTGATTATGAGCCAGCCATGCATGTAATCCGGTGACTTCGTAGGTGGCTTATAACAACACAGCTTGAAAGCATGAAAAAAAGAAAAATTGTAATGAATGAATCAAGAATCAAAGCAGTGTGTCTCTGGGCAGCTGTTCAGCCAATTAAAGGGGGATAATGTTACTAACAGTGTTCTCCTTCACTGAGTCTCAGGTGCAGTGGGCTCTTTAATTACATGTGTTCTGCAGACACCCTGCCCGCACTAACACCTGAGTTCCTGCTGGCAGCTAAATGTTGGGGAGCGAATTCAATAAACTTACCTGAGAGAGAACATCCTCGACATCTACGTATGAGGAACAGTGTTGACTCGTATTTTAAAAGCGTTGTGAAGTTATAATGAGAAATAGTATAATAATCACATCTTTTTCGCATACAGTTAATTTATTATTATCTGTTTTAATCTCTCTCACTTACTCACTCATCGTCGTCTATACACTTTATCCCGTGTACAGGGTCGCGGGGGCCAGGAGCCTATATCCCAGGAGACTTTGGGCACAAGGCGGGGCACACGCACACACTCATTCTCATATTAATGCATAATCTGCATGTCTTTGGACTGGGGAAGGAAACCGACCATGCATGGGCAGAACATGCAAACCTCATGCAAGGCGGGAATCGAACCCAGATCTTGTAGGTGCAAGGCGACAGTGCTAACCACTAAGCCTCTGTGCCACCTATTAATTTGTTAATAAAATACTATTTTATATATTTCCCCCTGGCAAGGATGTCTGTTCAGATTGAACTCATGCTCGTCTACATTGGACGGAAAGTCGATAAAAGACAAAATACAGTAGAAAGCCAAGTTGAATCCAAGTTCCATATTCTTTTAGATTGGAGAAGAAAAGGTCTTTCAAAAAAGGAAAAATAATAAATAAATAAATAAATAAAATCGTTCTCCAGTGATAGCATTTACACAGGTGGCTGAACAAAGCTGATTTCCTTCACGCTTTGCTTAAGAAGATGCCACCCTCTGTGGGACGTAACTTCTTTTTTTTTATTTTTTATCATTATTTATCCTTTTTGCAAGAAAGCCTTAAATGTTTTAACACAGAAAACAGCCACACATTCAAGACCAGCTAAGTGTTTAAATTCCACTTTTAGTACTAAAATGTGGGACATGTGAGAAATAATATAATAATAATAATAATAATAATAATAATAATGGTGGTGGTGGTAGCACTGTGGCTTAGTGGTTAGCACTGTCACCTTGTACCTCCGGGTTCGAGTTCGTGTGTATGGAGTTAGCATCCATGGTTGGTGGATTTCCTCTGGGTACTCCGGTTTGCAGATTAGGCTAATTGCTGTTCCCAAAGAACCTGCTGCAGTAAGTGAACGTGCGTATGAATGTTGACCATGGTAAAAAATTGGAATAAGAGACGCAGCTGTCTGTGGGAACTGCACACACGGCCACAGTGCCCCCAGCATATAATATTCTTACATGAACTTTGGCGGCATGGTGGCTTAGTGGTTAGCCCTGTCACCTTGCTCCTCCAGGTCTCGGGTTCGATTCCCGCGTTGGGTCTGTGTGCATGGAGTTTGCATGTTCTCCCTGTGCTTGATGGGTTTTTTTCCAGGTTCCTCCCACAGTCCAAAAACATGCAGATTACAGTAGATAAATTGCCCGTAGTGTGTGAATGTGCATGTGAGTGTTGACAGGAGATCCATCCATGGTTGTACAAATGGGAATAATACAAAGTCCACCATTGGCCTGCATGTCCTCTCAGCTGTGTAGATACAGTAGGTAATTAATCTTCCCCACAAATGTGATGAATTGATTGAACTGATTCTCAAGAGAGCAGAAGCTTCTCATTGACCTAATGGGCTTGTGTTTCGAGATTGTTTTCACAATGTAACTTTTTTTTTTTTTTCCCCTCGGCACATGCACTCTCATTTGTCTAGCTCACACAGAGTGCTTAATCTGACTCCACAAGTTTCAGATGCTCTGGACCGAAACGAGAGAGTTGCACTGGGATATTGTCTTGGATGTACTTTGTGTATTTGGTGTAAATAGGCTTGGCCGGGGTGTAAATGCAACTCTCGCGCCGTACTTATTCCCATCATGGGATTTCAAGAAGATCAAGCTTGGTTCTGCTTAGATAAAAGTGTTAGGAATGGGGAGAAAAAAAAAGTAATAAGTGCATCCCTACTGTGAAACAATCTCAATAACGAGCTATTGCTGTGGCATAAATGTGGGGGACAAAAATAATAATAAAAAATAACCTTCCTGTGAGGGTGACAAGACCAGGAAAACAAATCAAAAAATATCTTCTTATTATCTTTATAGGTTCTGCTACACAGGAATAAGTTTAAATGGAAATGAAAAATGGACATCCAAGCATGTACGTCATTCAGCAACACTGGAGATGTGCTTATACGGACGCCTTGCACTGTGTATCATCACTTTGTTGTCACGGCATGCGCCTGTGATGGGCGTGCGCCTAAACCTTTTGTCTCACTCCGTAGGCTCGCTAGGTAGGCGGCCTCAACCTTCTGCAGGTGTGCGAAGGGGTGGGGCTGCTAGAAAGGGCACGGCTGGGGAAATATCGTCGTTAATGGATCTCAGGCTTTCTCCGCGCTAGAAAAAAACGAGGCGGGGGAGTTTACATCGAGGTCCGGAGGTCTAAAGAGCAGAGTCGTGCTTATTATTATTTTTTGCCGAGTCATGTTTGTATAGAATGAAATAAAATTCAGTTCACCATACTGCCTAGGTTGGTTGGAATTAAAGGATATGTCACTTTATACTGCACAATCCTGAGTCCTATATATGATTATTAAAAAAACAAACAAATAAACATCAAAACAACAAATGATTTTAAGGAGTTTTTGATATGAAATGTAACCCATTTTGACCCCTCTAGTCTTAGACTCATTTCAAATTTTCTGACATTCTATTTCTCAATAAGCTCAATAAGTCCATAAAGAGACTTTTGTGACACACGGATGAACTTTTAAATCCTTTTACATATCAAAGAAACACCGGATCGGCACGGTGGTGTAGTGGTTAGCACTGCCGCCTTGCACCTCCAGAGTCCGGGTTTGATTCCCGTCTCTGTGTGCATGGAGTTTGCATGTTCTTGGTGCTTGGTGCGTTTCCTCCCAAAGACATGCAGGTTGGGCTTATTGGTGTTCCCAAATTGCCTGTAGTGTGTGTGCCCTGCGATGGATTGGCACCCTGTCCAGGGTGTGCCCCGCCTTGTGCCCTATGCCTTCTGGAATAGGCTCCAGCCCCCCGCGACCCTAAATACATGTGGTATAGATAGTGAGTGAGAAACAATGGAGTGTTTTTTTTTTTTCTTCTCTAGAAAATATTGTGAGTTCATATCCAGAGTTGGATTCTTGAACTGCTTAGCTACACTGCTGGTCAAAAGTATTAAGACAGCATACTGTATGTCATGCACGAAAAAACAGGTCACTAATTATCGGGCTGAAGGGTTGCCTAATTAAAACTAAGATCTGGTGTAGTTAATGAATAGAACAAATACGTGTCAGAACTCTGAACTCTTACTTTGTGAAGCTGGGGTGTCCACTTCTGCACAAAATTAGCCTAAAACTAGAGAATTTTCATGGTAAATTTCTATACAAGCAATCAAGCAGGGATGAGCAAGTGGTGCCAGGGTACAGCAGACACCTTTTTGGCTCTATGTCCATGGATCCAGCAGGTTTTGAAGAATAAAAGCCATTATACTTAATATTGATCGTTGAATTATAAGACAACAAATTATTATCATTATCTTGATTGTCATTATTTTAAAAGTTTGCGAACACCTTTTCAACATTTGACTCTTGTCTCACTACCTTTGGCCACCACTGTACTGTATAAGCCTGACGAGAATATACAGCTGCAGAAGATACAGTGTTGTTGTCTGCGATATGTTCTTGGTGCTTTTAATGTCAGCGCACCAGCTGAGCACCTGGTTTCCCTCCATGTTGTTGAGCTCTGGTGCTGTTAATTAATCTCCATCTGTTATGTTTAGAGAGCAGTTTGGGAATTGGATCTGCCTATTCGCTGATTAGTTTGCCCCTAAAACCATTTTCACCACACATGGTTTCGGCTTAGTTGTCACTGATTAGCATTGAATGAGTTGTTGTCAGGAATGTCATCAGTCTCCATTTTCTGCCAAATTCGAACATTTAGCTCGTACATCAAGCCCCAACTGATTAATTCATTGCCTAGAACTAATCACCCCAGGAACTGGTAAACAGAGTATCTCTCTCTTTCTCTCTCTCTCTCTCTCTCTCTTCATCTTTGAACAAGTCAGCTTGACATTTTCCCCCCAGTCCTTTATAAATACGCAGTTTGCTCTTTGCACCTTTCACAAAGGTTGATCCTCCCTGACGGGTCCACTCTATAGCGGGACCTCATGTAGTATGCATTATGGGAGCTCAGGGAGCTACATGCCACCATCTCCATGCTAAAATAAGGGTGTAAAGAGCATTTTATAGTGAGTTTTATGTAACAGCAGTGGATACTATGAAGCAGGAAATAGGTCTGGATCTTAATCAGAGGAATGCGTGCCTTGGGCAATGTGGCGAGAAATACGCCGATGCGTATCTCTGCACTGAGTACATCATCTTTATGTTTTAACTGACAAGATGGAAATCTTAAAAGTAACAAAGAAAGGGCTAAAAGATTCATATGAACTTCATTTATTTGTTTCAGAATTTTTTTTGTTGAAAAAACGAAGATCAAATCTTTGCAGATGCTTCTCACTGGAGCAATACCCCTAGGGATGTGTCTTTTGCATGCAAAAAGCAAAGGAAAACTTTGACTCGACTCGGTTTGTAAGATCTTTTATGAGATCTAAAAGCAACATACTAGTAAAATACATGAATTTTAAGCAGAATAACTCCAAGACCGCAGTCAACACTGACTTAATTTAGCGTATGCCTGTGTTCCTGCTGTACAGCTTGTATCACCTCATCCAGTTTAACATCAGTTCACACATAGTGTAGTGTTTAACTTTATTCCAAGGGAATAACTGCGCCAATTAGCAGTTACAAACGTAACACATACAGTAGAGCTTGGCACAGGTCTTATGCCGGATGCCCTTCCTGATGCAACACTCGGGCAAGGGACCGGTACTGTATGCAGTGCCTGGGGTTTGGATATTGGCTGGGAAATGAACCTGAACCTGAACCTACCACTGAGCCACCAACGCTCTAATACAAGCTCTGTAAGAGCATTTAAAAGAATTTCCAAACCATACCATACATTTTGTTTCACTTTTATACGAATCATTCTGTGGGGCAGCGGCAGCTCAGAGGGTTAGGCTCTGTGTGTAAAGGAGCTTAAAATATTCCTGTATGACTTCAACATGATGATTAGCGTGATAGTTGTGTGTAAATAAAATAAATCAAGTTTCTGATTTCATGAGACATCATGATGATACTTCTACACAATGTCCTTTTGTTTCTTCAAAGGAATACAAATTGCACCCTTTGTAGTTATGTAGCCATGTGTTTGGAACAAATGTGTTATTTTAAGAAGAGGCGAAAAAGGTTAAGAGTAATGAGCTATGTGATGAGTGAGGGGGTTGCGTTAATTTGGTTAAGCATGAACTATTTGTGCTCCCTACAAGATTATCAGCCCTGTATTATGTACTCCTGCACTACATGCCTAATGACTGCAGAACATTTCAAATTCAGTAGTCAGGAATGAAAAAAAAAAAAAAAAAAAAGAATGTGATGGTAACATTATGGCATTTGTGTCTTTGATTTATCTGTTGTAAATTGGCTACCTGCTTTTCCATGAGTGCTGTTAATTAGTTTCTGTTAGTCTCCGTCACAAATAAAGCACTGATTGTTTTTGCAAGGTGGACAGCTGAAGGTTGTTATTAATCTAACCTCTGTGTTTCTTTGACAGCTCTTCCTAGTTACACTTGCGGCAACCCTGGGCAACTGCAGAATGGCCTCCAGCAGGGCTCCACTTTTAACATCGGGGATAAGATCCGCTACAGCTGCAGCCAGGGTTTCGTTCTGGAGGGCCACGCGGTGCTTTCTTGCCTGGCCACGTCCTCAGGCACGGCTGCATGGGACTTCCCCCTGCCCTACTGCCGAGGTGAGTGCGAGCTACATCAGAGGAGTTTGGGACATGTCTTTATCAGTCAGGCACCCTGATGTTTATCAGCAAAGGGGCTGTGTGCGGCCATTTGTCCTGGTTGAGAGGGAGCAGAAGCACCTGCTGTGTTGACACTTGCCTGGGCGGAGTGGTGTGGGTGAATGCTTTGTCAGTACTATCAAACAGGACAGACATTTTGGGTATCTTTCAGACACTTCATTGGTGCCTGAATAGATTTAAATGATTTATCAATGTCTGGATGCCCCATCTCTGTGTGCATGGAGTTTGCATGTTCTCCTTGGTGGGTTTCCTCCGGGTACTCCGGTTTCCTCCCACAGTCCAAAGACAAGCAGGTTTAAGCTAACTGGCGTTCCCAAAATGCCCATCGTGTGTGAATGGGTGTGTGTGTGCCCTGCAATGGATTGACACCCTGTCCAGGGTGTACCCTAAGCCTCCTGGGATAGGCTCCAGGTCCCGCGACCCTGAATACAGGATAAAGCGGTATAGAAGATGAGGGAGTGAGTGAGTGTCTGGATGCCCTATATTGTATATTTTGCTATTGTGTAAAGGAATACATGTCACGTGATACATTTCTGGTACCAGGTATCCTTGAAATGTCCCTAGCCTTGACCATAACAACACACTAATTATACATATTTGGTACCAGGGGCACCACTAGAGTTTCTGGGACCCTTGAAAGGTCCCCAATCTTGACTATACCAGCATTGGCATAACATTTTTAGGGGCCATTAGTCACTCAGGAAGCCTTGGAACCATTCTTATTTACACTCCCTTCATATCACTCCAGTCTTGTTGACATTTAGCATCAGGTTATATTATTTATTGTATATATTCTGTTATGTTTCCACTGCACCAAGTTTAAAATTTAAATGAACCACTGAACTTCGACATGCTTGTCGATCATCTAAGATACCAGGAGAGAGACATGGACGATATATTGGTATATAGGTACAAAAAGAAGTACACAAAGAGATACTGTATATAAGTCTTAAACCAATGCTCCAAGTAAACACAAGGTGAATAGTGGTTTAATCAGATACCACAATGCTAGCTACATGAGGGAGTATGTATGAAGTGAGGGTCAAGGGTAACTCCGTGGTTAATGCACTGGACTACGGCTCGGAAGTTCCCAGGTTCAAGTCCCTCTACCACTCTACCACAAGTTGTCTCTGCTGGGCCCTTGAGCAAGGCCCTTAACCCTGAACTGCAGATGTGTAATGAGATAAAAATGTAAGTCGCTCTTGGTAAGGACGTCTGCCAGATGCCTAAATGTAAGTGTGTACACGCCCCTACATCACATGGTCTACATACAATTCAGAGCAAACTACAGGGAGTATTGCCATATAAGGAATAAAGAAGACTTAATCGAGAGAAGGGAGCATGCTTAAGTTAATATAGTCCAAAGAAAACATTAACATGCACCTTTTTTGAAGAAGCTGTCAATTCATGGACAATTCTTTGCAGTGAACTCTACTGTATATTGCTCAGTCTTTTCCTTTTTTTTTTTTTGCTTAAATATTTGTTTGAAATTTCTTTAAGATATGAAGAGCATATTCTACACTTACAGCATCAGCAAGAAATACCGTACATAAACCATCTGGAGTACATTATATTTGATCATTCATATCAGAAAAATAATTTATTAGCCACCCAATGTACAGTATGATTTATGACTAGAAATATATGGGCCCCTAACCATCCCACCCATATTTGAGCATTTCTCAACCTGTTCCTACCAAACTTGAAACTTACATTTGTATAGAACATATTTTTATGCTGCAGCATTAAGAGGTCACGTTCACTGCAACCAAGGCCCCCAAACCTGTTCCAACATGACCGTGCAAGACAAAGTTAACCAAGGTTGATCTGGAAGATCTTGAATGGCCTGCATAGAGCCATGACCTCAGGTCAAGTGAACACCTTTGAGATTAATTGTTGCCACAGTTCTTGCACTCTTGTGCTCCATAACCTCTGCTTATAATATCCATAACCACAGTCTAAAATCCTTTGGAAAACCTTCACGGAAGAGCAAAAGCTGTAATAAAGCAGCTAAGGAGGAACACTTCCATATTAACAACAATAATTTTGAAATGTCCTCATACTTTTGGCTCTATAGTGCATGATGTACAGTATTACACAGTATGCATGTACTATACAGTATGTTTAATTCATAACTGTGGACTGGCTAAGCATAACACTACTAATTTTTTCACACTGATAGTTAGTTTTTTGTTACTCTACCAAACTTTGATCTTCACACTTCAAAGGTGTTTGCCCCTTACCTCCCAATCTCATGTGCGAATGGTGTGTGACAATAGCCGATGGTGTTGGTGGTGGTGGTGGTGGTCTCTGGGCTGTGTGTGTCCTTTGAACAGGCTGGTATAAAGCAATGCCATCTGTGCCCAGGCTGTAGGAGTCAGGAAGCCCACGTCCAGTCCCACATGCTCAGACATGCAGAGCCAGAAAGGGACCCCCCACAATCCTTCAAGCCCTGCAGGCGGCCCATGAGATTGTGGACCCTTTTCTTGGTTTTGCGTCATTTTCACGCATCCTCCCACACTGCCTTTCATATCTCACAATCATCTGTTTTTTGTTGCCTCTGCCTATATATATATATATAAAATTATTATTATTATTATTTTTTTGTTGTTGTTGTTGTTAAACCGATTCAAACCTGCTGACTCTCATGTCCCTGCTGTTATGTGTTGGATTAACGCAGTAAAGCATTCAGACACCTAAAAGCCATAATAATGCCATTGTTCCATGATTAATTACATGCCAATGGTGTACCGAGTAACACTTTATACAGGGGCTAATTGGAGTCTTATGGTTCTGTTTTAAACCATGCATGTGCAGATAAAATTAGCATTTAAAAGTACACTGACCGGCTCCAAAAAAAAAAAAAAAAAAGTTGCCCAGTTTTAGGATTTCATTTAAATGCCCATTGTTCTGGAATAGGGTCAATCTGGACTCATCAGAGCTTTTTGTATTGCTCCGAGTTGCAATCTTTAGGCTCCCTAACAAATTAAAGCTTTAGTCTGATTAATCTTCCTAAATAAAGTGGTTTTCTTATGGACACACTATTGTTTATTCCCAATCCTGTGGGTTCTCATCACACTGTGTGCATATGAAAATGCATATTTTGCTGTTAAACATGGGCATGCTTTTTACTGTTGATTTTTTCTTATTATAATTTTTTTATTTTTTTTTTACTGTTTTCCATTTCTTTTTTTCTAATTTTCTAATTTTTTTTCCGACCACATTTTTTCTGCAAACTTGTTAAAGTTTGTTAAAGGGTTCTTAACCCAGTCCCAGTCATTTCAAATCTCCTTAGTTGTTTTCTTTGCTCGATGCAGCCCAATAATTTAACCGTTCTGAAACGGCGACACTTTCTTGCCCAGGCCGAGTACAGTAGCCAAGATAAGTATTCACCCCATTTGAACTTTCATTTTAAACAGTAAAAAACTGGAAGTGAAATTGACTTGGCAGGGATTATATGATATAAATCTACACAAAATAGCACACCATATTGAAGCAGGGAAAAATCAATATAACCTGCAAAGTTAAGTAAAAAAATAAATATATATATATATTTTAAATATATGTATATATATATTTATATAAACCCCTGAGTCAGTTCGGTTAGATCCATTCAAAAGTTCTTCTTTTATAAACCAGTGGGGGGAAAAAACATTTATTGGCCACCTTCTAACAAATAGACTGAATTTGTTTAAAAAAAAAAAAACATATATATTTGGATTTCTTTTCCTTTCTCTGCTTTTGTCCTTTATTATGGCTGGACACTAAATTCTGCTGACCAGAAGGGGGCAGGAGGTCTGACTGCTTTTTTTTCTTCAAAGTCAGGGAGTAATAAGCTCGCCTTCCCTCTTCAATGCCAGTTGTTTGGGTCTGTTCCTTCAAAACGATCTAGCTACAGTAATTGGTTCACCATCATTATCTATTTTCCCTTCACTGCTGCGCATAAACCGTCCTTAACACCGAGATGATTCATTCCTCAAGCATGTGAACATGTATATTCAGATTTCTTCCCCGTTCTGGGCTCGGCTTCGTCGCGGAGCTCGGCGTCTCAATGGGAGCACGTTCAGCATTCTGCATTCTAAATGTCAAAGCAAAACCTGCCAGCTTCCCACCATGGCAGAGTGGCCAGAGGGGTGACGAGAGAAAAAAGATAACCATATAAAGATCAGATCAGTCCTCTAAAGAAATCTACCTCTTTTTTTTTTTTTTCTGTCTGCAATCTTTGCCGTCAGGTCTAGGGGTGCTGGTTTGCACCTCTCTTTCTCTCTCTTTGCCACGTTGCCATGGTAGCTGCAAAGCTAGAGGAAAGGCTGCAGAAAGGCAGACGAGCCTGGTCAATGCTCTTTTTGTAAGAGACTGATCTGTACACTATGTTCATAAGCCTGTGTTAGAAGGAAGATTGTGAGCATCGGTGCAAAAGAATATGGGACAAGGGACCTCAGACGGCTTAAAAATAAAGCTCGGATTAATTCGCTCAGATTGGTCATTTAATTATTTATATCGCAACTTTAAATGGAATGAACCAAGGTTATTTATTCATTTATTAGACCCTTTTTTTTTTCCCCTTTTCCCCAAACCTGTTTTTCTCTCAACGGTTTGTATCGTGTCTCCCGAGAGAATGTAATGACTGACGGGTCTTCCTGGATGATTGACAGGGCTTGGAGCCCCAGTTCTGCGTTTTACGTCCCTGGAACGGAATCATATGATTAGCAATCCATTGCTAATGAATCCCTGGCCACCATGACTAGAGAATCTCAGTGTCCTGGGAAGACAAATGAGATCACTTACCTTTATATTAACATAGACACAGTGATTATGATCAATTTCGAAGTGGTCAGCGTTAATACCCGTTAGGCATTACTTCCTTACATGCTTCTTCCTTAGATCCTTTGCTGCAATGGTGCTGTTAGAATAAGATAAAAAAGATGGACACGTTTGTGTTTTGAACCTTGGATGTGATGTTATAGTCAGCTATACGGTATGCGTGGGTGTGTTTCAGAACACACTGCTGTTTTTAGGCAGCATGTGAAGGTCCTGCATCATGCCAGAATCCAACATCCTTCAGCCTGCCTGTGACACACACACACACATAAACACACCAGACAAATCTCAACCTGCCTTGTGCTGTGTACCACGTCTCCGAGACATCTGCTGCAACAGTCACTTAATTTAAAACTTCATTCAGGTTTTCTATCTAGCTTTCGTCCATGCTGAACACATGGAGCTTAATTCGAGAGGTTAAAAATGATCAAATCTGCCATTGCTCGTAGTGTCATTTGATATATGACATGATATTATCAATATTTTATTCATTCATTTGTCTTCAGTAAACGCTTTATCCTGGTTAGTGTCGCTGTGGAACGGGAGCTTATTTCAGGAACGCAGAGTGCGAATTAGAGTAGTCATTCCACCTCGCTGCATAATTTAGAGGGGACGGGGAAACCGAGCAAGCCAGGAAAAACCCACATCGGTAGCATAGACAAACACACAATACATCATTTACCTAACAATAAGCACTAAGTGTTTACATCACAGTAATGGGAAGCTACAGGGGGATCCTGGGTATGCAAATTAGTACCCACTCTATGGATATGCATCAATGATATAATATACTCTCAGTGCAAGTTTATTTGTTTCCAGATCAATGAGGTTGAGAATGAGATGAGAATTGAGGTATGATCATTGAGTGTTAAAATCCTTTGGTTCTGCTAATACATGCACTGATTTATAATTACTTGATTAATCGATAAGCATAGCGTAAAAAAATTTCTGCTATGAAAAATACTTGCGCATCGTCTATAGCGCTTAATCCTGTATTCAGAGTCACATGGCGTCTGACGTCTATTCCAGGAGACTTGGAGCACGAGGCATGGTACATCCTGGACAGTGTGCCAATCTATCGCAGGGCACACAAACACACTACTGTAACTCATTCACACACTACGGGTAATTTGGGAACAGCAATTAGCCTAATCTGCATGTTTTTGGACTGTGGGAGGAAACCGGAGTACCTGGAGGAAACCCGCCAAGCATGGGGAGAACATGCAAACTCCATGGGGTGGGAATTCCAGCATATATACGAATTTACATTTTGCACTTTCTTCAATAACTGCCCAACAGATGAGAAGTGTCCATGGTGGGAATTCCATTATATTTTACAATATAGTAGGCATGTTCTCAACAGATAATGTCAAAACGCTCTGAGAGCTTTATCCCACTTGTCCCAAAATGAGCAATTTGATTTCATTTTTCCCATGCTATATTTATATACATTATATTACATTGGCATTAAAACCCATTAGGTCCCCATCAACACTTTATCAGCAAATCCTTTAGGGTCCTCTAAGGCAGGGTTTTTCAACCACTGTGCCGCGGTACATTAGTGTGCCGTGAGAGATCGTCAGGTGTGCCGTGGGAAATTATTCAATTTCAC
>JAQQZT010000023.1:24034066-24050327 GCA_030068275.1 Clarias platycephalus
ATTAAGTTTACTGAAAGTAAAAACAGTTGAAAGTCAGAGGACGTTTCTTTTTTTGCTGAGTATATATACATATATATCAATGTCTATTTCATTGTGTGTCCGAAATGCTACAAATACTGGCATCTCTATCTACACACAGTGATGACCAAATTGAATGTCTGCATGGAATGCTGCTTTCTAAGATAAAAGGCTTCCCTGTTATACACAGTGTGTCAATAATCCTCACCGGTATAGTCACGGAATATTTTCTACAATATTCAATGCAGTCTAACAGATGCTTCAAAGGTAGTACCTGTTAGCATATGCCGGTATGTTGGGAACGTAGTGATTTCTGCTGTTTTTGAAGTCGGTTTCAAACCGTTTCTTTATAGCTGTAGCTATCCAGACTCTGCATGCTAAGATGCTCCATTATGACAACACCGGCAGAAAGGCATCAAGACACCTGGCTCCTGCTTCTTTTGGACACACTGTTTGCTACTGTCTCTCTGTCACTTTCGTTCTCCTTGCTCGCTCTCCTTTCTTATACTCTGTCTATGACTCATCCAATCTATCAAGCTCTACCCCTCCCCACCCCTTCTCTCGCTCTCATTCACTGCCCTGCTTATTGAGATGCCATAAAACATCTGGATGCGCTCTGCCCTCCCTAATTATCTGATGAAAGAGTTTCATTCCAAAGTCATTTGCTGTGAGTGCAGATTCCTGTTCTATACCACTTCAGACTCTTCATTTATAAAATGGGATAAAGCTAAGCCAAGACAAATGGTGGGAAAAAAAAAAAAAGTTGCATAGAGAATGGACAACCAATGGAGAATATTTCATATGTTGGTGTCTCCATGAGTCATAATACTGTATATATAATTCTCTACTTCTCTATATCAGGGCAGTTTCTCTTTTTAATCCAATTATTACTATATTTTCTTGTGTATTGGATTGCAATACAAGGAATCCAATACAATACATTGGATTGCAAGCCTAGAAGTCCACTGGAAACTTTGTGTCTCATTGCAGTTCACTTGAGAATCAAATAAGCAAATTCTGTGCTTGCATAAGGTCTAGTATAATACCTATAACAATTTAAGTGCATCAATCAGCCATAACATTATGACCACCCACCTAATATAAAGTTGGCCCTTTAACAATCCTGACCCATCAAGGCATGGACTCCGGTAGACCTCTAAAAGCATGCTGTCGAATCTGGCACCAAGGCTTCAGTAGCAGACCCTTTTGCTTGTTGGAGCTTCCATGGATCAGACTTGTTTTTCCAACATTTCCCACAGGTGCTCATTTGGACCAAGATCTGGGAAATTCGGAGGCCAAGTCAAGACCTTGAACTCGTTGTTGAGTTCCTCAGACTATTGTTGAACCATTTTCGCAGTGTGTCAAGGCACATTAAAGGCTGAAAGAGGCATCAGGGAATACTGTTTTCATAAAGGGGTGGCCCAGACTTGAGCCGCCCATGACTTTGTCGCCAGTTTATAGCTTGTCGCATTTAATAGGTCATTCAACAAGAGCTGCATAATCGTCTAGCCATCATGATCTGGCCCTTTTCAAAGTCGTTCTCAAATCTTTATGCTTGCCAACTTGTGCTGCCTCCAACACATCAACTTCAGAGACAAAATGTTCTCTTGCTGCTTATTATATCCCACCAACTTCCAAGTGACACTGTAATGAGATAATCAATGTTATTCATAACCTGTCAGTGGTCATAATATTATAGCTTATGATATAGCAGTGTACAGTATATATTTGGAGACCTGAGACAACCCTTCAGATATTAAATCCTGGCGGCCGTCAAAGGATCCGAAATGCACATGTCCTGTTTGAATGCTTGTGTGAATAAAGAATGATTATGTAGCTTACGACTGTCAAGACTGATAATAAGACATCACCACACTCATTATTATGTACCTCATTTTGCTGTTTAAAATGATGTGTGTTCCGATGTTCATGGCACAGATGTTACCCTGTTTCAGAGTGGTCAAATTATTGGCCTACGTCAAGCAAAGAAAACAAGTAAAGAGATTGTTGAAACAACTAATATTGGGTTAAGAAATGTGTGATGCATTATTAAAACCTGGACGGATAAAAAAAAAAATGTGGTCGGAAAAAAAAAAAAGATTTAATAAAGTTTGGTGGAATCACTCACTCATTCGCTCAGTCATCGTCTATATTGCTTAGTCCTGTAAATAATACAGGAGCCTATCCGAGGAGACTTGGGGCACAAAGTGGAGTACAGCCTGGATGGACTGCCAATCCATCGCAGGGAACCCACACAGTACACTCACACACTCATTTGCACACTATGGGCACATCATGTTAAGAAGAGAGGCAGATGTACAGTATGATGCACCCATCATGCCATGACTACCTGAATGTATTGAATGACCAGGTTTTTCCATCAGTGGATTTTTCCTCCCGAATAGCACAGGCTTATTCCAAGATGATAATGGCAGGATTTATCAGACTCAAATTGTGAAAGATTGGTTCAAGGAGCATGATACATCATTTTCGCACATGGATCCGTCCCCAGAATGTCCAGACCTTAACACCAGTGAGAATCTTTGATAGGTGCTGGAGAAGACGTTACATAGTGTTCTGACTCTCCCATTATCATTATATAAATTCGAGATTGAGCAAAGTGAATTGATGTGTTTCAGGTTAACACGACAGCTCTGAAATTAAGGGCAACAGCAGAGGTTAACTGAATAATACGAGCTGAAGAGCGAAACCATGGCATTCATTTCGCGTGGATGTAATAAAAAAACTAAAGTCTATCATTGAACTTCATTTTATTCCCGTTTTCTAGATGTCAATTACAGCAAAAGAGACATAGTCAGTGATAAGCTACACAGAGCGAGTACATTTTTGCAGATTGAAAAAAAAATAAATGTATGTGAGTGCTGAATTCTGTCCTTCAAAATAGACCTTGTTGAATATATTACATTCTGTACAGTATATGCCTCTGTGTGTACAGCTAATGTACACCAATCAGTGTGTAGGTGTCCATTGTGGAAAGAAAAACAACAACAACCTGTTTTGACACATTGAAGCATGGACTCCGCAAGAGGGCTGTGGTATCTGCCAGTAGATCCTTTAAGTCCTGTAAGTTGCAAAGTGGGCCTCCAGGTATGAAACCTGTATGTTCAGGACATGCCACAGATGCCCAATCTGCTTGACATCTGGGAAATCTGGAGGCCAAGCCAACACCTTGAACTCTTTGTCATTTCCTTCAAACCATTGCTGAACGATTTTTGCAATGTGGCAGGGTACACCGTCCTGGTGAAAGACGCCACTGCCTGTAAGGAATATTAAGGTAGGTGGTATGAGTCAAAGTAAGATCCACAGAACCCAAGGTTTCCCAGCAGAACATTTCCCAGAGCACCCCACTGCATCTGCTGACTTGCCTTCTTCTAAAGGTTATTCATCAGACTAGTCCCCTTTCCACTGCTCCTTGGTACTGCACTTGGTACTGATGACCACATGCTTCTTTTAGCAGTGGACAGGGGTCAGCATGGACACTCAGACTAGTCTGTGGTCTGACCCCTTTCTGTCATATCCAAAATTAACTTTTTTAAGCAATTTGTGTTACAGTAGCTCTTCTGTGGAATTGTATCAGACAGCTCAGCCCCATGCACATCATTGGGCTTTGGATGTCCACGACCCTGTCACAGGTTGTCTTTCCATGGACAGGTCTTGGTCAGTACTAATTACTACATACTAGGAACCTGACATTTGGAAATGCTCTGACCCAGTCGTTTAGCCTTCACAATTTGGTCTTTGTCAAAGTCGCTTGCTGTCTAATATATTCTGCCTAATATCGCTACCGTTGTAACTAGATAATCATCGGTATTCACATCACTCGGTCAGTGGGTTTAATGTTATGGCTGAATACTGTAATTAGAGTAGGAGCACTTCTCTAATTACAGTATTTTTACCTGTAGGAATTCATGTACATGTGAACAGCCGAAAACAGTGCCATAATTAGCTTTTAGACTGAAAAAGCTTCAGGAAAAAAAGCAAAACGTATAACATGTACAAGATAATTGTGTTATGCCCTTGCTACAGGACATGACGCACAGATCTAATATTTAAGCAATATCACATGAGAGAGAGAGTGTACTGTTGTACTGATGCGACCATAGACACTAATCGTGACTGATAGAACTAGTCTTAAGCTGGAAGTCAACAGTTAGTGTAATTAACAGGGATGAAAGTAGTCTTAAAATCTTAACACTACTGTGTAGCCAAAAGCTGAGGAGAATACACCATGGAGGTGATGGATAGTCCTGAGAATTTAATACATTTATCCTTATGTCTTGACATATTCTGCTTTAGACTAGCCTCAGCTAACTAACTGTTCCGTATTTGAATTCCAAGTAGCATTTAATGGAACGCTAGCGTGCTATACAGAGGCAATTCAAGACAAGTTTAAGATGACATACCATTATCACTGCGGACCCTACCGATCTACTACTTCCATCCATGCTGGTAACCTACAGCTGATGTAATTAACAGTTGTTAGTACACCTGTGTGTGTTTGGCTCCAAGTCTGATCCAACTCATGACCGATGCTGCCCAGTCTCAAAAGTCCTCTAGTTGTTGTTGTTGTTGTTGTTAGGAAGTCTGGTACATGTCATGGCCAAAAACCAGTTAACACTTGTGTAGACTGGCACCATTGGACTGACACTGAAGATGACCAATCACATCGTTTTCCAGAAATCGTTGGCCAATTCACCTGAACATAAATAATAGTACTATTCAACAGAATAGTGATGAGCAAGTCAGAGTGCAACCTTTAAGATCTTGAAGCCTGTGGCCAGCAACAGACACCCAATTTGGACATAAGTACATTACTGTACGTAGGCACATGACTTCTCTCTCCCCTACGTCCTTGTTGAACATCCCATTCCTGCCCTTTATAATAATCTGTTATAATAACCTCTACTCTTCTGGGAAGGCTTTCCACTCGATTTTGGAGAATGGCTTTGGGGATTTGCCCATTCAACCACAAGAGCATTAGTGAGGTCAGGTAGTGATGTCAGACGAGAAGGCCTGGCACACACTCAGCGTTCCAGTTTATCCTAAAAGTGTTCAGTGTGGTTAAGGTCAGGGATTTGTCCATTGGAATGCAAAAAAAAAAATGTCTTACTCATAATACAAAGAAAGAAATATATTATGAAGGACTCCCCAAAGATTTCTTTTTTGCACTCTAGAGAAGGTCTTCAGCAGTAATGTGGTTACGGCTAAGAGGATGTACAGTATATTGGGTTGTTGAACATTTTTTGTTGATGTAATATTGTTAGTGACAACCTTCAAATATTGACCTCTGCTACCATGCTAGAAAACATTGTATTGGACATACAGTATGTACATATGTTCAAGTGGAATGGTTGGCTATGAGCCTTGCATGGAGAATTATTTACGAAATGTTGTGTCCAGTTGCTCTCTAGCCCCTACATTTTTCCATCGCTTCCACTTTCTCCATCACTTTCTCTTTTCATCATCTGCTGAAGCAGCAGGCTTAGGCTTGAAATTATATTTTGCCCTCTCATCCAGGACATTGCGAAATCAATAGCTGTCTTTCTCTTTACCCCGAGGCACTCCTCAAAGTCTCGTTGTGCAAGTCAGGTTTTATTTAGACCTGCTTCGCCTTACTGTCTCAATTCACACCACGCTATCCATCAAAATTGCATGGATGAACTTTGCTTAGCTGGACCTTGAGTGTAGCAAACCGGCATGTACTTGTTCTAAAAACTACCCAGAGTGTGGTGCACGGTCAGCATCAGTTGCTATCTGGATAACTTAGCAGTTTCTTTACTGCGATCGGTAATTTGGTGCCATATTTTGATGTATATCAAGGCAATAATAGGAATTGCAATCTATCAGTGCAATAATACGAATTGGTTTATCTATATGCTAAGATGATCAGAGCAGCCCATTTGTGCATGCAAATAATTTAAGATTTGTGGAGCAGATAATAATTGACTCATGGTGTGAAGGTGAGCTGTGAAGCTACAGTATTGATTCTGGCCTTGTACGTACTCTACTGGCCTCTTTGGTTCATTTAGCTCCACAAGCACTGCTTACACAGCAACAGGCCCATGCTGCAATATGCCGTGGTTATGGATTGAATGTATGGCTGCCTAATGTAAGTGTTTGTGTAAGCATGTTTACCGTTGTGCAGTTTTTGTCCTGTATAATGACAAACAAGGACACTACGTGAATATAAAGCCTCTCAGCTTTAATTTTTTTTAATTATTTTTTTATTCCCACAACAAGCAAGGATACACTGTTTAACTAAGCCAAACTCACTATCTTCGCTATAAAACTGCATCATCATGCAAACACTGCTATTTCTGTTTTGACATTTTACAACTAATATACAGTATGATTTGCTTTCTATTCATGACGGCTGCAGTACTTTTACTACTGTTTTTACAGTACGTTGTATTTGTTGCCTATACATTGTATACATAAATGCAAATTTGCCTCCATGGAACACCTTGCTCAGGCACAAATTATTTTCAAATATATTTTGTTTATTAACTGTTTGTTGTTTATTTTGTGAAATATCAATCAGCAAGTGATAGAACAAGGGAAACAATATTTCAGCTGTTCACTTCCTCTGTGGATGCCATTATTTATGAACGATACAAGCATTTTCATTTTAAATAAGCCAGATATCAACAACACTACCTGCTGCACCAACTTGCTATATCTAGATTTTCTGCTTGTGCATCCCTTTCTTTCAACCTGTCATTGAGTGCCACTGGTCACAGCTCAATATCTTTATCCAGAAAGCAACATTTCTTTTTGAGTCAGCATTGCACAAGACTGCTCACAATACGGCTCATACACAACATAGCCCAATAAAAAAAAAAAATTATAATAAAAAGTACAATGTGTGATATTCTGCAGCATGGAATTAATATGTAGTCACCCTGAAATGATAAAAAAATGTTTGAAAATTAACAAAAATAACAAAATGAAAACATACAGTATGTAATGGCTTGTATTTTAAGCAGAAACAAAAGTATTGTTTTAACAATGTTCATTTTTAAGCACAAAGGTTTTTTTTAAGTCTAACTTCTTCTTTTATTATTATTATTATTATTATTATTATTATTATTATTGTTGTTATTATGATGTTTATTTCTTAATAATTGAGCCATTTTTGTCATGTTGGGTGTATATATACAGTAAGGTCTTTATTATGTTAAAAGTATTCCACCTAAGCCTATTTAAGTTCTGTCTAAGTATTATTGACCTAAGTGGAGCCAGATATTCTGTTATTAGGCTATATAATCTATATAAATCTCATTTTTCAACCAGCAAATAATATCTCCCAGGCACACGAAGTTGTATAGCATTTGTTGAGAAAATTTATATATGTCCTATATAGCAACAGTAAATAACCATGTTTCATAGCAAAGTTACAAAAAATAAAAATAAAGCAAAACCATGGCTGGGTAAAATAATTACTGCCATCAAAAAGCCAAAAAGAATTGAGTTTCCCCAGCAGCCATGAATGATGCATGATAAGTCCCTGTATTTAACTAATGCCGCGAAACTGAAACCGGTTAGGAGAGACGATATGATAAATTGTAAAGTAAACATTTTGTATTATTTAAGTCTTAACACCAGAAACCTGGTAATTGCCCAGAATTGCAGTTTTAACTGATTTAGTAGCAGTGAGAAAACTTAAACTTTAAAAAAATAATAATAATAAAATCACACTGATATGAAACTTGTTTAGACCTTTTTTGTGCCTTTAATATTTTTTTTTTCTATTTTTATTTATTTTATTTTTTTAATACCTTTGTGACACAAATTAAACTGGCAAGTTCTTATTATAAAGGGTGGATGTAATACTTTTTGCATCTGTTGCTAAACAACTAATTCTTCCAAAAATGCCTCTGGTATTCATGGCCAATGGTTAAACGATGTGTACTTATTTAATAATCGCATAATTGCGATGACACGGTTAAAATTGAGATGATGGCTGACTCTTAGGATTGACTTTATTTATTGATGCACTGTAATTAACAGCATAAACAAAGATTTTTGTAACATTCCTTAAATGTCAATTTTATTTGTATGCGCTTACTAAAACATGGACTAATAAATACTGTAGGTTTTAAATTCTGTCCCAAACTACCCAAGGTTGCTCTCATTGCTCTCATTCAAACAATTCACAAAATTAAAAATAAATAGAGGAGTAAATCAATAAAACGAAAATATATACATACTGTACATAGATACATACAGTAAATGTGTTCCAGGTTTCTGGACAGACTGTTTTTCATTTCTTCTTTCTTACAAATAAAATCCAACCCAAATTGAGCTGACCGCTACTCCCCAGGGAGGGTGAAGATTATCACATGCTTTCTTTGAGATATGTGCTGACACACCAATAGATAATGTATGTAAGAGCCATGTAAGTAAAACCGTCGTAGGATAGCACTATCTGCCCATTTCTGTGAGAAGAGAAGAGAGAGAGAGTCAATCAGGAGTCAAAAATTCACCCTAATGGTATACCATATTGGTCTGCATTATAGTTGTACAGGATATGTTGCTACAACATGATGATTGCACATAATGCAGTAATTCTAGTGTAGCACAATTTTAACTACTGGTTCTCCACTCCGTTCCTGGAGGACCGCCTTCCATGCACATTTTAGTGTCTTCCCTGCTCTATCACACCCGATTCAAGCCAGATAAGGCTGTTAATTAGCTTATTAGTTAAATCAGATGTGCTGGGAACTGAGAAAAGAATAAAATGTGCAGGGCAGTGGTCCTCCAGGACCGGAGTTGAGAACCACTGACTTAAACAGCACCACCAAGCACAGTCAACACCTTATTACCATGTTCCTACAGTATGTTTATCTGCACATCCCTGCAGATTTTAAATGACACCCTGAATCCAATAAATTACAGAGGCTATACCCCCAGGTATCCTTATTCCCGATGGAACATCCCAACTTTTCTGCTTTCTCTCTCCTACTACATGGTCTCTTTGCCTCACTTTAAATCATCAGAATCTTTAACATTTTTGGCCAAAAGGATGAGAACACCCGATCGTTGAACCCCCCCCCCCCCATTCCAAACCAATGGGCATTAATATGGAGTTGTTCCACCTTTGATCCTATAACCGCCTCCAGTTGTCTGAGAACATTTTTCACCAGACTGTGCTTATGAGTATGTTTGCCCACTCAGGCACAAGAGCAAAAGAGGTTGGACAATGATGAATCTGACCTGTCTACAGAATCTCTATCTTCCATTCAAACCTCACCACCGTGGGCAAGACCAAAGATCTGTCAAAGGATGTCAGGGACAAGATTGTAGACCTGCACAAGGCTGGAATGGGCTACAATACCATCAGGAGAAAGCTTGGTGAGAAGGAGACAATTGTTGGAGCGAATGGAAGAAATACAAAATAACCATAAATTATAAAGGGTCTAGAGCTCCTTGCAGGGTTTTACCTCATAAGATAAGGATAATGATGAAAAAGTGAAGGATCAGCCCAGAATTACATGGGAGGAGCTTGTGAATAATCTCAAGGCAGCTGGGACCACAGTCACCAAACAAACCAATGGTAACACAATACGCCACCATGGATTGAAATCCTTCAGCGCTCCTCAAAAAGGCAGGAAGGAGGAGACGTACAAGCCCATCTGAAGTTTGCCAATGAACAGAGAAAGATGGGGAGAAAGTGTCAGATGAGACCAAAATTGAGTTCTTTGGAATCAACTTGAATTGCCATTTTTGGGGGAAGAAATATGCTGACTATGACCCTAAGAACACCATCTCTATACAGCCAAGGATGGTGGTGGAAACATCATGCTTTGGGGTAGATTCTCTGCTAAACGTACAGGCCAACTTTGCTTCATTGAGGGGCCAACGGACAGGGAAATGTATTGTAAAATTTTGGATGAGAACCTCCTGAAGATGGGTCGTGGATGGGTCTTCCAGCATGACAATGACCCAAAACATACGCCAAGGCAACAAAGGAGTGGCTCACGAAGAAGCACCCTAAGGTCATGGAGTGGCCTAGCCAGTCTCCGGACCATAACCCTATAGATTTATGGACGGAGCTGAAACCAGGCAAGAAACTTTAAAGATTTAGAGAAAATCTGTAAAGGATATTGGAATAAAATCCCTCCTGAGATGTTTGCAAACCAGTTAACTACTACAAGAAACATCTTACCGCTGTCCTTGTCAACAAGCGTTCCTTCACCAAGTACTTAGTCATGTTTTGCCTGGGGATCAAATACTGTACTTATTTTCCTCACTGAAACGCAAATGCATTTATAACATTTGCATCATGTGCTTTTTAACAACAACCCTGTGATAAAAATTATATTTTTATAGACTCTTATAGACTCTTCATTTCTTTGTACGTGGGCAAACTTAAAATCTGCAGGAGATCCAATAATTTTTCCCACTGTGGGTGTTATGGTCCGTATGTTTCACATGCTTTTAGCCATATTGTGCGTGTTTGTTTGTTTATAATGGCTGCTTCTTGTTTTTTACTAATTTATCCTGGGAAGCTTTATTCGTTTCATATATTCCTATGTACTGCCAGATACTTTGTTCTGTTTATGATGGAAATTTTCTGTAGTGAACGTGTATAATTAAAATGTCTCTTAAGTACATCCTTCAGGACAAAAGGGTATTGGGTGTACTGTAATATGGAATAAGAAAGCATAAATGTGTATGTTGTACAGTACGTGTGCGCAGATTGAATGCCACAGTGTCTCAGAGGGAAGGTTTTGCTGGGCTTTTTCTATCACACTAGGAAGATTTGTGTTGTTTATTGATTGACATGCTGACCAATTTGTCTTTCTTCACTTCTCTGCAGTGACAAGAGGGCTTTACATACTGCCAACTAACCCGTGAGATGTGGTCGGAGCAAGCAGATAGGGATCAGACTACCAGGGATTCCTGGCACATTTTTAATTAGATGTGGCGATTAGGAAGTCAAGAGAGAGGAAAATTAAAGAAGGGATTAGAAGGGACTTAGGCTCCAGGAGACAAAGCAGAATAGATATGCATGCTATCATGCTCAGGCCATAAGTACCTTCATGTTCTCAGCAAGCAGCCTGGTATTACAGCACACAAATTAGATAGGGAGCTGGGTAAACATAACCATTAATGAGTTAAAAAAAAAAAAAAGCAGACTCCAGGTCAGTGGATCTTATTGAGTGGAAATTATTGAGGTTGGTCTAGACATGTCACTCAAATCTGTTTGACTGAACTGTGACATGTGTGTAGGAAGAGTGGCACAGCCAATTGCTCGATCCACAGACTTATGCTCCAGGATTTCAGAGCCTCAGTTACCCGTGGAGCGCTGCCATATTGCTCAGTCTGGTTAGGTCATGTTAAGTTTGATCCATCTGGCTTGGAGGCATGCCATTACAGGCTGCAGGAGTGCATGTGTGCTAGTGTACAGTATGTGTATATATACTGTCTAGCCTCCAAAATAAGTCACACACTCATTTATTCATTTGATGCTCCCAGAACCACTCTCTTCAATTTAAGTCCCAGAATACGCCTGTGCCATTAGGGAAGAAAGTCTGCATATGTTTTATACCCTGGACTAGATCTAACCAACTGAAGCAACCCCCGATCATAACCCAGCCTCTCGAGGCTTGTACAGTGGGCAGTATGCATAAGGGATGCACCTGGTGCACCCATTGGTCCGAAATAGAGTCAATCTGGACTCATCAGGCCACATGACCTTTATCCATTGAGCCAAAGTCTAATCTTTTTGCTTCCTAGAAAAGTGAAGCCCTTCCATGCGGAATGCATGGGTTTATAAACCCAATCCATTTTCCAGTCATTCTTCCAACACCAGTGTATCTTCCTGGCATGAGCTAATTACATATCCCCTTCCTGCTGTTGAAAGTGTAAGTCTTCGGTCTGATCTGGTACTTCAGCTTTCTGTTTATACTGATTGCTGGCTTATGGTTACCTGAGACATGCTTGTTTTGCATGATGCTGTAATGGGACTGGATTCCATACTATGGCACCGTTGGCCAAAAAACAGACAGTGAATTCATGCCAATACGACTGCAACATCTGGACATGATGAGGGATGATGGTATGCCAGTGGTGTGAGTAAAGAAACAGAAAGAGAAATTTGTCTCTGATATGCTCTATATTTATTCTGCAAATAACCTCAACAAATATCCTTCGAGAGATGAGCTTGGCAGATGCAAAGAAATTCCCCAGCATTGTTTCTCTCCAAAAGATTAGTATCCATAGGCATTTTATTTTGTATGGCATTTTTTTTTCTTTTCATTTCAGACCCAAGATGCCTTTGAAACTAATAATAAAAGATTGAAGAGAACTAGTGGTAGAACCACTCATCTTTTATCTTTGAGGTCATATGTAGTCGGTAATCTTTGGGAATCACCACTGAATGATTGTTCTAAAGGAGGGACTCATCTATGCATGTAACATCAGTTCTAAAACATGAAGAAATGTTCAGCTTCCTTGTTCAACATATGGTGCGTATACACCAAGTGCCACAAATTCAGAAGCCGTCTGTTGAGCATTTACTGCCATTTATCAATTTAAAACTAATCTTTGCCTATTGAGCTAGACTTTGGGCCAACAATGTATAACTGCATTACTAACAGATCTATTATACACCAATTAACCATTATGATCACCTCCCTAATATTGAGTACAGTAGGTCCCCTTTTTGCTTTCAAAATAGTCCATAACTGTTGAGGCATGTACTCCACTAGACCTATCCATCTGTCCTGTGGTATCTGGCTCTAAGTCCTGTAAGTTGTGAAGTGAGGCCTCCATGGATCAGACAAATGCTTGGTTGGATTGTTTAGTTGGATTGAGACTTGTTTTTTCCAGCATATCCCACAAATACATGTACTTGGTTGGATTGAGATCTGGAGGATTTGGAAGCCGTGTCAAGACCTCCAACTCATGGTGTGGTTCATCAAACTATTTTTGAACCATGTTTGCAGTGTGCTAGGGAGCATTATTCTGATGAAAGAGGCATCAGGGAATACCATTTTCACATCCACATAAATGGTAGGACTTGATGGTTTCCCAGCAAAACATTGCCCATAGCATCATGTTCACAACAAACTGTAATGCATTGCTGTTTTCAGTAGCTTTTCTATTGGATCACAGGCCAGCTATCCCTACCCATGTGCAAAATAAACATTGGCCACCCATGACCCTGTCCCCAGTTCAAAGGTATTCCTTCTTTGAGCCAGTTTTGGAGTTGTTCTGAGCCATTAGCCTAACCATCACAATTTAGCTATTGTCAAAGTCACTCAAATCCTTACTTTAGATGGCTGTCTTGCTGCCCTCCATTCCCCGGTTAAAGGTCCATCTGTCAGTGGTAATGATGCTATAGCTTATTAATGTAGTTGCACAATAGTAACTAACTGATCAAAAGAATATAAATTAACCTAATGAAGAATAAGCAAAATAGTAGATCAAGACTCACTCTCACTCATCGTCTATACCGTTTTATCCTGTATTCAGGGTCACAGGAGACCTGGAGCCTATCCCAGGAGGCTTAGGGCACGAGGCAGGGTATACCCTGGACAGGGTGCTAATCCATCACAGGGCACACACACACACACACACTAACACCAATTAGCCTAATCTGCAGATCTTTGGGAGGAAACTCGCCAAGCACGGGGAGAACATGCACACAGAGATGGGAATCGAACCCGGACCCTGGAGGTCAGGACCGTGCTAACCACTACACCACCGTGGCGCCAGTAGAGCAACACATTGTATTTAATTAGTATTATGTACTGCTTAAATGTGCGAAGGTCCAGTTATAGAAAATTCTTGACATTTATTCATTTTTTTTTTTCGTAAATGCATGTGATAACATTAAACTGGGCATTGGTGGCTCAATGGTAGGTTCCTCACCTGCCATGCGAAAGGCCTGGGTTCAGTTCCCACCCAGTGCCGAAACCTCAGCCACTTGATGCAGTGCTGATCCCAAACCTGAACAAAATGGGAGGCTAGCAGCAGAAAGGGCATCTGGCCTAAAACCTGTGCTGAATGACTAACAACAACGTGATTACATAAACTGCAACTGATGACCTATGACTGAAGCTGTGATGGTTCATGGTTGGAAAATAAGAGTAGCTGAACAGTGGACAGGTTTTTTTTGTCATGTTACACAGCTCTACTACAGTTATTTTCCCAGTAGTTGGTTCTGTCCACTTAAATATTTTACAGAGTTCACGTCCAGAGCATGGCCCACAACTTGACAACTTTCCTTTATGAGAAACCAGCAGTATGTGAAAGGCAGAGTAATTGAGGGCAAATTAAGGTCAGTGTTATTTCTATGAAGCATCCCATTGTCTTTCATAGTAGCAAAAAGGAACAGCAAAAAAATTTCTACTGTGGCTTTGTCTCTAATGTAGAAACCTGCAAACTTGCAGCAAGTTTAGTCCAACAGCTGCTGAGTTATGACAGAATAATTAAACTTTACACAAAGGCTCTTCTGTGCTGAGCAGATTTACTCTAGCACAACAGATTCTACCGCTGGCTTGATCAAAAACTTATTTATTTTGGAGCTTGCATGTGCAAAGTTTGGCTGTCATGTTTGGACATAAATATAGTCTATTTCACACTTTTATTTTAGTAACATGTTTTATTGGTAGCAATAAAATAGTGAGTTTTTCTTCTTCTTCTTCTTCTTCTTCTTCTTCTTCTTCTTTCTTAGAGACCCACTATAAATAGGAGGTCTGTAAATGTAGTTGATGAATTGCTCATGGATCAGGAGGCTCTTTTTCAGAGGAGTTCTCGGATGGATCAGGACCAGAGCAAGGTGGGAGTGATGCCAAACTGGCTTATTCACATCCACTCCTCCAGCAGACGTGTGCTTTCATTTGAATTTAATCTAAATCTCTTTCCACCTCCACCCTTCCTGGTTTTAAAGATCTGTTTTTTGGGGAGTTGTGAAAAGATCTAACACTGCTTTAATTTATTTGCTGCTATGACTTGTTCCTTTTATCTATTATGTGGCCCACTTTCATCTTTGTAAAGAACGCCTGAATGCGATTCTAGACTGAAGTGAGGTTTGTCTGTTTGTGCTTTTAGCTGATTCTTGGGTTAAAAGAAATGAGTCGGGGAGAAATGAGTTGGCCTCACCGGTTTCAATTAATCAGTCTGGGAGCACAATGATAAAAAATATATATAGTTGTCCTGTAAAGCTGTCCCGATAGTAATTAATCCTAATTATAATTATTATTTTTTTTAAAGTTCACAGTCCAAGAAAGTGTAAAACTTTGACAGAATGGGGTCCGGGATTCCCCTCGCAAACTTAGTTTTCAGTCCATGTAAAGTCAACAACCATGTGTGTGTGCTTGTGTGTAAGTTATCCTACACAATAACCCCCCTCCACTTCCTCCTCCTCTAATGTCGGGGGTGATTTTTTTTTTTTTCTTTTTCAAAGTGCAGTGAAGTACAGGTTAGTTATTTTTATTTTTACTTTATATTTTCTATTAATCATTTTTATATGAATATTTTTAGGTTGTGGAACGAATCACTGGAGTTCCATTATTTCTTATGGGGAAATTTGCTCTGAGACAAAGTGAGAGAAAGAGGAGAGGGGATTCCACTCGTGATTTAAATGCACAGAGATACTGTTTCACAGTGAGATTTATTTATTTAGGTGTGGTTACAGTTTTTGGAAAAGGGGGAAAATTTCCAGTGGATTGAGTATGCTTTATATTGGACAGTGTATTTGTGTCAAAGGGGTATAAGACTCACTTTGTCCAACTTACAAACAAATCTGACTTATAAACGTGCTCCTGAAATGGAACTTGTTTGTAAGTAGGGGACAACTTCTACTCACTCAATCACTCACGAACGCATTGTCTATACCACTTTATCCTGCATACCGGGTCACGGGGGGCATTGAGTCTATCCCAGGTGACATGAGGCAGGGTATACCCAGGACAAGGTGCCAATCCATCGCAGGGCACACACGCTCACACGCTCATTGACACACAATGGGCAATTGGAACAGTTATACTAATTTGCATGTCTGTGAACTGTGGGAGGAAACTGGAGCACCCATAGGAAACCCATCAAGCATGGGCAGACTCCATGTACATAGAGGCATGAAGTTAAATAAATAAATAAATATATATATATATATATGACAAATATTTAATACAGCGGCACGGTGGTGTAGTGGTTAGCACTGTCGCCTTGCACCTCCAGGGTCTGGGTTCGATTCCCCGGCCAGGCTCGA
>JAQQZT010000023.1:24050427-24062239 GCA_030068275.1 Clarias platycephalus
ATAGGTCGGATATTTCTCTCTGATTTAATAATATGTTATGATATACCACACACACACACAATGTAAGCTGAGTTTATAAAGATGTCCTAAAGTGGAAGGTGTATTTTAAATGAAAAAATACCTCAGGTCTTGCCCATGTTATACGATTGACTTCATGGATATGAAATTTCAGGCCGATCTCTCTACAATCCAACATGTACAAGCATGGGCTGTAGCTTTTCATACATTAAGCTTATCTTGTATGCAGGGAAATAAGTAGCCTGGACATGAGCAAAAAAAAATACACACAAAACATTTTTCAAGCTTTTAAAAATAGAAAGTGACCTGCTGTATGCAGTGAAGATTCGGATAAGAGCAGTAATAGCACAGAGTCTGGCCTTTGAAATGCATGCGGTAAGGTAATCAGCGGTCTATGGTAGTGTTGTATCGGTAACATTCAGAAAAACATGAATCTCTCTCTCATGCTCTTGCTTGCTCATTCACTCGCTGAGTAGTCGTGTGTGTGTGTGTGTGTGTGTGTGTGCGCGTGTGTTGCACCTAGACATTAAAGGTATGCAAAAGCAGTTCTTGTACGTACTACAGTCTGAAATATAATTCTGCCAGCACCCTTACAGTATGTTCAAGTAGAAGTAGTGTTGCAAATTTGCTGGCTGATCGTTTAGTCAAATATGTGACACTTTATAGGATTTTTTTTGTTTCAGATTAATCAGACTGAAAGATATATCATTATCTTTTAGTATTTTAACATTTAGACATTGTGACAGACATCCTTATCCAGAGTAACTTACATTTTACATCTCATTATACATCTCAGCAGTTGAGGGTTAAGGGCCTTGCTCAAGGACCCAACAGGGACAACTTGGTGGTGATGGGTTTTGACACTGGGACCTTCCAAACCGTAGTCCAATACCTTAACCACTGAGCTACCCCTGACCCTTGTTAAAGGATAAAGGAATGATAATGTTGCTGGCTCATTATTCTTAATTTATACAACAGTTACTTCAAACCTGAGAAATCTAATGAGATAAGAGGCATTCCACAAGTGGCGATAATGGATTGAACGACCACTCGGACATTTAACTATATGCATCACTTCACTTTCCAGGTGTTCTTCGATCATTAATTACACTAACTGTTAGTGGCAGCATGGGTGAAAGTACGCCTACAAGATCCACAGTACTGAGGAGAGAGCAACTGTCTGCCAAAAAACACATTTAAAACCATTGACGGAAGCTCTTTCAACACATCTGATAATGTTGTCATCTTGAAAAAAGCAACCTACTTTGACTCCCTTAATAATTGCTTTCGAATTGCTTTTGACATGTGTTTTTGTTATGACTACAAAGCTGACTAGCTCCTAAGAGAATTAAGTGAAGAAGGGGCACTACTTGCAGACAATAGATCCTACTCACCAGGAAACTAGATTTCTATTTAGTGCTATTTGGGATTCAACCCCAGAACCCAGATGACAATGGAGCTGATATTCTAAAGTGGAAGTATCAAAAGAAGCTTATGAGATTTACAGGATTTAGAACCATTTTCAAGCCTGTAAAGTACACCATTAGTAGCAATGTCGGTTGCTAACTGTCAGTCGCGGTTTGATAGTTCTGTTAGTCGTGGAAGGACATGTGTTGGGAAAGCAAAATAATTGTTTAATGTTTTTTTTTTTTTTCTGTTGATATGTTGGAAGCAGAAAAAATGGACAAACATAAGTTTTTAGTGACTTTGACAAGGGCCAAATTGTGATGGGTAGAGAACTGGGTCATAGCAACTCCAAAACTGCAGGTCTTGTGGGATGTTCCTGGTCTGCAGTGGTCTGGACGTATCAAAAGTGATCCAAGAAAGGAAATCCGGTGAACTAGCGACAGGGTCGTGGGTTGCCAATGCTTACTGTACGGATGCACATGGCCCATGTAGTCCGATCCAATAGAAGCTCTAGTGTACAGTAGATGAAAATGTTAGTGCTGGTTGTGATAGAAAGGTATCAAAACATAGAGTGCATCACTGTTGTGGTGGCAAAAGGGGGGACCTACTAAATATTAGGCAAGTGGTCAAAACTTAATTTGATTCTAAAATTTTTTTTAATCAAAATTGTTCTGTATTTTAACATATACAGTCATTCTACGGATACAATTGTTAATTTTAGGAGTATACAGTATGTACTGTATGTGTAGAATGAAAAATGTAAATTTTTTTATAGATTACCAGCGGTATGCCTCTAACTACACATAAATTAAACTAGCAAGTTCCCACTCATATTATTGCAGATATTACTAAATCTGGACCTGTGTGTTTCATACCTACGGTAGGGGTATACCAGTTTTCAGTCGTCTACATCCATTTCTTTGAGAATACTTGATTTTTTCCAGATGATCAAAAATAAAGACCTAAAGCACCTAACATTCTACCCTCTTGCTTGGAAACTCATTCACAGGGTTCAACCTCTACCTGCAATTCTCACACCAGATGCCTAATTATCCTTCCAAACCGAACACCTGTCAACCCTGATATACCATTTTCACATGCTTTAGGGTTCTATGCTGCATTTGTTTTCTCTATAGATCACACAATTTAGAGAAAGGTTGTTAAGTCACCAAAGGCACCACAGGTGTTTAACTTGGCCCAGCATGATGCATATGTGGTTTGATTCCCACTGGAATATGGAGAATGAGAGGGGAAAAGGTTTCGCCGGGGAATCTGGAGCCCAGTAACACCTTTTGTGGCATTCATTTCAAATAAGAGAAGAGAATAGACCCTATTATTCTTTTTTTATTTTTTTGCCTGAAGACATTAAATAGGTACTAACGTTTGAGTACTTTAAAAAATCTGGTGGATAGGGTGGTGAGGATTACTGCACTTGGTCCCATTTTTAAATCATTTTCATACACCTTTTAAAAGTAGTGTTAAATCAATGGCAAAGTGAAAGCAGTTTTTTCCCCCTTCATTTGAAAGCTTTGTAGATGAAAGGTGACAATTTTTGGATTGACTAAAACATTCTAACTTCTTCTTAATAGGGTTTTACATTAAGAATATTTTTGTATGCAATGCAGCTTAGGGGCAGTGGTGGCTCTTGTTGGGCCCTTGAGCAAGGCCCTTAACCCTATCTGCTCCAGGGACGCTGTATCATGGCTGACCCTGCGCTATGACCCCAGTTATGTTGGGATATGTGAAGAAAGAATTTCACTGTGCTGTAATGTATATGTGACAAATAAAGGCTTAACTAAAAAACCTAACAGATGTTTAAAATTATATACAGTGCAATATAGTCTATGCTGAATATACGTTATACATACTGTATACGCTGACCTAATGCAACATATATGTACTGTGTAAAGTTTGCAACAAGTTGCGTTAATGTAATACATCATGTAGGTACATATAATGTCTGCGAAGGTAAGTCAGTGGGCCATTGGTCCTTGTTCATTAAGGTAGGTGGAGTTGGGAAGAAGCTATTCTTGTGTGAGTGGTTCTGTTCTGATGGACCACAGCCTCTTACCAGAATGGAGTTTTTCAAAAAAAAAAGTCAGAGGTGGGCCACAATCGTTCCCTCTCGCTTTAGTGTCCAAGAGTCATGCAGGTCCTGGAACAATGGCAGACTGCCGCCAAACACTCTCTCAGCCGAGCGAATGGTACGCCGCAGGCTGCTTTTTCCTTTGGCAATGGACGCAGCATACCAGATGGTAATGGAGCAGATCAGGATGGACTGTATGGTGACGGTGGTGTAGAAATTCACCATTATTTGACTGTGGCAGGTTTACCTTCACCACCTGATATACAGTAGGAAGTACATTCATTGTTCAGGAGCTGATGTTAAGCTCCCACTTGAGGTCCTGGGTGATGATGGTGCCATGAAGTTGAAGGACTCACAATAAATGGGGGGGGGCTGATGATGGGAGTGATGTCTTTTATTTAGGGTGTTAAGCTCCAAATTGTTTTGTCTACACCAGGTCACAAAGTGGTCAACCTCGCATCTGTAGGCAGATTTAAAAACCCTTTGAAGCCCATAAGATCCGCTTAATGGACTAATGATTAGAGGAAGAGTTTAGGAAGAAGAGTAAAGGAGACTGAACACAGTCCTTGTGTGTTTCCATAGCATCACATGCTGCTTTCTGTCCATCAGGAAGTCTGTGGTCCAACTGCAGATTTAGCTCAGAGAGCTTGTCTTGCAAAAGTGCTGGTAATGTTATGTTCTAAAGTACATAAATGGGATCTTCCTGTCTAGTCTAGGTGCTGGAGGATAAAGTAGAGGTCCATGTTAACAGGATCTCCTACAGACCTGTTGGCAAACTGTAGGCGTTCCAGGAGTGGGTCTTTTTTAAATACTGCAGGACAGCACAAGGCACTCAAATGGCTTCATTATCGCAGAGGTGATTAAGTCCTGTGGGCCTCGGCTCTTTGGGGAAAAAGGCATAACGGTGGTGGATTTAAAGTAGGCTGGAAAGCGGCATGTCTCCAGAGAGGTGTTAAAATTTGTACTAACATGATATGTTTTTGATGATGACTAAAAAGCACTTTTGTAAGTCATTCAGAATAAAGCCATCTGCTAAATGCTGTCAGTTTAATTCCTCCTTATGCCAGTAAACAGTGAGCATAAGCATAAATAAAGTGGATGATTACACGGTAGCACTGATTTTGATGGTGGTGCTGATGTTTGCCCAGCTCTCTTCCAGAGTGAGTCAGTGACCGTTTGGTTAAAGTCTCGTATATCCAGACATGCATAATTTGAGCTCAGCAATCTTACCATAACTCTAATGTGGATCAGTTAACATTGCATAAATAATAAATAGCATCTGCATTATGATTTATGCTTGGCTATGTGTAGATGTTGTGGCTGGGTTTTTATTTATTCATTTGTTTGTAACTTTTTCCCCCCCCTTTAATTAACTGTGTGGGCTTTAAAAAAAAAAAAAAAAAAAAAAGTTTTTTAAAGGAATTTAAAGTTTGATCAGTTTGTGGAAAGCCTACACACCACTGCTCATGAAGTTACGTTCTCCGATGTAAAATTGTGATTTGCAATATTGAAATAACACCGACAGTCTTCAATTAAGTTCATTTATGTTTAGATGGACACGCATGAATTTCAACATCGAGTCGTCATTAATCATGATCGTTGATGCATACAAACGGAGCCGTTGAGCTTGGATTCTTTTAACCATTAGCCATGCATGGGACACTGAAAAGTTATATTAAAGCACAGTTTTGTTTTCATTTGTGTCTCATTAAAAGATGCGCTGTGCAGATTACCACTTAGGATGATGGTAAATGTTCTGAGGCGAGCATGCATAATACAGACAGACACATACTGTACACGCACTTGCACATGTAATTAAGCAAATGTGATGCTACATGCTGTGCTTAAGTTCTCTTTCTCCGTTTCTCTCTCTCTCTGTCATTACAACAGCATGACCAAAAGACTGAAAGCTCCGTGCCTTTATTCGATTCCCATGCATCATTATTCAATGCCCATTACTATAGTTATTTTTTCCTCTTCTGGATAATGAAGTGACTGTAAGAGTTGTGAAATGAATGAAATCTCCTATAAGTGCACCTCAACAAACTTCTCTCATTTTCATGCCTTTTCATCCAGCTCCTCTAAAAAATATGCTTCTTCAGACACTGGAACTAACATTAAAACATAAAGCTGGTGTTGTTTTATTTTGACCTAATTAACCGACGCTCATTTTAATATTGTTGTCATTTGCATCGCATTTCTCAGTACCGTTAAAGATGAAGGAGCATAACGGTGTTTTCTAAATGATTATCACATCCTCCTCGGTTCATTAAAGACTCCACACTCATCTTGGTTTAAGAGCAGGGCTGTGCAAGATTTGATCTTTTTCGGCAACATTGGCTCTCGGATCTTTCGATGCCAGCTTTGTTTCATTAATTCATTCATTTATATATTAAACCACATGTTCCTTTTTTCCTTGAGACTTTTCCAGGTTAGTAAAAACACATGATTTGAAACATGTAGTATATGTTAGAGGAGGCACGGTGGCTTAGTGGTTAGCACTGTTGCTTTGCACCTCCAGGTTCTGGGTTTGATTCCCGCCCCGGGTCTGTGCATGGGGTTTGCATGTTCTACCCATGCTTGGTGCTCTGGTTTCCTCCCACAGTCACGGATTAGGGTGATTGGCCGTTTCCAAATCACCCATAGTGTGTGTGCCCTGTGGTGGAGTGGTATCTCGTGCCCTAAGTCTCCTGGGATAGACTCTGTGTATACAGGATAAAGCAGGATTAGACGTTGAGTGAGTCAGAGAGTATATAATACAGATAAAGCCACTTTTCATCCCTAAACTGACCGACAATCCATGAGAGCGGTGTCATCTTTACCCTGCTGCTTTCACACCAATTCACACCTCCAGACTATAGTCATTGTCCTGTGACCATAACACATCAAATAGGAAGGGTGATAGCTACAGTTTTAAGTGCTTCTTCTAGACACATGAATTTAGCCACTGCATCGTTTAAATTGCTGCTTATGCTACAGTATGTCAGTCTTGAAAACACTTGGAAGTGGTGGTAACTGCCCTCTTTTACGAGGGTGAGTGTAAAAGTATCCGCACTCTGGCTTTAATTAACTCTTAGAAAAGACAAATCCATCATTTTTTTTATATAATGTCCTTGCATTTCAATGCACCATCTGATGACAAGCTTTCGTATTGCTTCATTAAAAATGTTTCCGGCTAAGCTGTGAGCCATGAATGCGCCTCTGTCTTCACTTCTTCATCAGAATGGAATCTTCATTTTTGTAGGGCTGATCAAACAGGTGAAAGTCTGATGGAACAAGATCAGAGACTATATGGAGCATGCTTTAACACCTCGAAACGAAGTCGAGTGTCGACAGTGTGGGCAAAAGTATGTGAACATGCTTCATCGTGCTAGATCACGACGCCCCTGGGATATCATTTCAGCTCTTCAAAAAAAAAAAATCGCACTACGATGAGCACGGTTGATCGTTGAATCTTTTCTCCTGGTAATGTTCCAATACTTCTGACCCTCTAGAGTCACAGAAAACTGTAAGCATCAATGAATTTTCCATCTGATGGTTGACTTTTGAGCTTTTTCTTGGCCTGTTTCTGTTCCATACTCTCATACCATTTACTAAAATCTTTGACCGACCCTCGTACAGTATACACTCGATCAGTTGGAATATCGTGCAGAAGTTCATTTATTTCAGTAATGCAACTTAAAAGGTGAAACTAATGTATATCAGAGACTCATTACATGCAAAGCAAGATAGTTCAAGCCGTGATTTGTCATAATTGAGATGATTATGGATTATCTGAGAGAATTTTCTGAGAACGCTAACGCTTTTATGTTGTAGAGCCCATGATGTAGGTATAAATTATATCCAGAGATATAAATACTGTACTAAAGAATATCCCACCGTGCACAAGAGTAATCTCATTTGTGTTCATTTAGCAACACTTAGAGTTCGGTAGTTATTTATTTATTTTAATCATAAAAGAAAAGTATGTCCGGGAAACAGCTCCTCTGGCTCTCAGACTCAGAATAAAAAAAAAAGTGTTTTCTCAGTAAAGGGAAGTACCTGTAGCTTGCCGAGTGAAAGGCTTTGTCAGGCTGATTGTATGCAGACAGACGGCTAAGCATGGATATCAGAGGCTTAGTGGTGTAAAGGGAAACATCTTGGCAGTAGCTGTAATGTTTTTGCCCTGCTGGCAACGTCGGTGTATGATTAGATTGGGGGGGGAGGGGGGGTTTGGATGGGGTTGCTCTATGATGGTGGTGTTATGGATAGCAAAACTGTCAGCAAGTTTTAATAGAGAGAAAGCCTTTAGGGAAATCTCTGTAGTGCTCACTAACAATGCTGTTGCCGTGCTTTCGGCAAACTAATTTTACCTTGATGCCGGCTGGCTGGTAAATGGCTGCATTTTGTGCTTATGTGTGTATAGGTAGGGAGGAAAGTGCTTTTACCTTCGTTTTTTTTTTTTTTTTTTTTTCCCTTGCAAAGCCTCAGAGGAATCTGCAAATGGTGCTAATGGTGGTATGTCAGCAAGAGTGAGAAAGCACATCTTTATGAATAGACAAACAGAATGATGCGTCAAGCGAATGTATTTTATTGTATTTCCTAACCGCATGTTTAACGCCGAAAGCACGTCATGTCTGTAGAGAAATGTATTTATTAGAACGGTCCCGGAAAACAATGACAAATGAGTACTCGAAGTGACCGTGGCAAGGAAATGTATTTATATTTAAAGGAATTCATAGAATTCCCGCACAAAAATCCTCTAATACAGTATATAATTAACAACTCAGTAATATAATTAACGCAATACGAACATAGCAGGATGCACACATTCACAGTGATGCATCTACTTATTTGTTAGGTAATTTTCACCCACTACTATCACATTCGGGATTGGGGTGGAGCCGAAACCTCCTGTATCTTGAGAACATTTGGTTCGATGCACAACTCTGTCCTTTGAATTGTTTCGGATTATTGTACTGTAGTTTTGTGGTCAAGCTCAAACACGTTATATGTGCACCACGGATTGTAGCTGAGCGATCGGCGGGATAGGAAATAACCAGGAATCATTGTCAGTGCAGTGATGGATAGGAACCAAAGGATGCATATAGACAAATTAGTCAGAGTGCAAAACAGAACAGGTGAACGTTTCTGGTAATAGACCTGTGATGGAACTAGATGGAGACCGAAACAAATCCTCATGGCAACGCAAACTCACTCATGGTTACCACTGACTCACAGTCAGCTCTCCGTAAGTAAGAGAGTTAAGACCCGAAACCAAGGAAACATTAACCTCTTTGCTTTTGAACATAACTAAATCCTACTTATACTTTTTTTTTTTTTTTTACAGACTTGGTTATGTGGTAATTAAGCAGGAAACCTCTAAGCAGTGACGAATGAGGATCATTATGAAGCACCGTGAAGGGCTAGGGTGAAAATAGAAAGAGCCACCAATTCATCTACGATAAGAAATGGTTTCCTGCTCCTTATGCATTATGCATATTGAATGTCTAATGTGGGTAAAGACTGAGTTCGATACCAAATTGTGATCAGTTGAAGATACCTATAGGCTTGGTTGGTGTGTTATTTACTAAATTTATTGATTTTCAATGACACATTGGATTTGCTGACTGTTTGTTATATTCATTCATTCATTATCTATACCGCTTATCTTGTACAGGAGCACGGGAGCTCATCCCAAGAGACTTTGGGCACAAGGTGGGGTACAGCCTGGAGAGGGTGCCAATCCATCACATGGCACACATGTGCACACACACACACACATACACACTATGGTATTTATGGGACCCCCAATCATTCTAAACCAAAGTACCTGGAGGAAAGTCGCCAAGCAAGAGGAGAACATACAAATGTCACGCAGACAAATCAGAGGCGGGACACAAACCCCCGATCCTGAAGGTGTGAGGTCACTTCACTACGCCACACGGTCGCTTGTCATAGCCTGCCTAAATTTTGAAATGAACTACAATTTTTATGTGTTACCGTGAAGCACGCGGAACGAAGGTGTGACATCGCGTTTATTAGGTGGGTTTCAATTGCACACACATACGCACACATTAAAAAATGTACAGCGCCATCTGCTGAATTTTGAAATAAGCGAACGATTTTTTTTTAAGTTACTCATTTAACCTTCAAAGTAGCGTATCTTGTCTTCCCGTGGGCCGATTGCGATGAAACAAAGCCTTTATGTTACCTTAGGCTCGGCAAAATACACCTGTGAAAACCCCACAATCAGTAAAATTCTAGTATATCAGTATATGATGTGTTCTATGACTCTATCTTACATCCCCCGAAATTATGTTTTTGCAAAGTACAGACATGCCAACTTTACAGTTTTATTATATATATAGACAGGTATATATAGCTTTCTTATCAGCATGGGGTAGAGTGCTGAGAATACTTAAAAAAAATTAATGACTAAAGATCTAATTAGTCATGCAATCTTTTAGATTACTTAATCTGATTTCAAAAAAGCTTCATCTAATTCCATGTGTTTTGCTTTCAAATACTTTTTGATCAAGCTGGTTTAATATGGATTCACAGACTTAAAAAAAAAAAAAGGAAGAAAAAAAACAACTTCAATAAATGTGCTTCTTTGAGCTTTACGTATACACCTTTGATTGCTAACCATTGAGCGTGACCAATTGTGCCACCGTGGCTTCGGGCCACAGAGACTCACTTTTTCTTTCGCGCAGTTCGTGCTCTTCACAAAGGTTCACAGATTTCCATTGCTATGCTTTAATTATACTAATGATTGTAATGATTAATCAGAGACACAACCTGTGTTGTTCTTTGTGCTGCTTTCTTGTTCTCTCCTTTGTTCTCTGATACTGAGGCCAGATTAGGTTTTGCAAAGGGATTGTCATAAAAGCTTTTTACATTGTATGTCCACGTTTTAAACTACTCTAACGTTCACCTATAAGACCCGCGATCGGAGCCTCATACTTCTCCCGCCTCCGCTCAAAAGCCTCCTGCATGTGGTCTTCCCATACCGCTGTTGTGAAGGTCCAGGTCCACCATCATGTATTCGATTGTGATGCTTTTTTAACCATCCCTTATGACATTGACACATGATACAAACTGAAAAGGAAAGTAAATACACGAGTAATCTATAAAAAGTAACCGTCGTCTGATTGCATATATTTTCACATGCATCCGACTCTGATTACACGCTTGATTATTGTAAAAGGCACAGCAGGTAGTGCTGCTTGCAGGTCGATCCTGAGCTTGGGTTATTGTCAAGCTCAGGAACATCTTGTCCTATTTTTGGGGGATTTTCTTCCAGCCTCCTAAAACCAAACCTCCAGACAGAATGTCTAGACTAATTTAGATGTAGGGTTGGGTACTGAAACCCTTTGCCAATACAGTATGGCACCAGTACCTATATAACCGGCATGTACTAGAATTGAATTAGAGTGCAGATTTCGTTGCCTCACTTCGGTGCCACCGCATGCAGAAACGTATTTCCTGACTGAGAAAATGCAAGGTAACGTGCGTCGGAAAGCTCTTATAATAATACAAATCCAACTACAGTTAGTCCCCGACTTACGAACGAGTTCCGCTCTGGAAGCATGTTCGTATGTCCGGCAATGTAAAGCATACCAATCCACTCGACTAAATCTGTCCCCTTTCCACACACTGCCTTCATGTGGGCAAAAATTTTTTTATTGCACCTAAGGAAATAAATCTCACATGTGAAATATAATTGTGTTGTCTCTGCACCTTTATATCGCTAGGGGAATCCCGGACGCCATTTTGTCTCAGAGCTGAACTGTTTTGTTGAGGATTTTTATGAGTTTAGGATTATTCACCATCAGGAGGGCTTTACAGAATAGCCATTTTCTATCATTGTCTATCATCATCATCGTCATTTTCTATTGGACAGATTCATTGAAACTGGTGAGGCTGACTAATTCATAACTCAAATGTTTGTAAGTTGGGGACTACCTGTAATGTTTGTAGTGACATCCCAACATAAAAGCGCAACTTGTGGGGGAAATGAGAGCATCAGTGTGAATGCAGCGTGTGCAAGCAGTAATTACACTTGCTCTGGCGGCAACAGGTAACGTTAGCTCGCTAAGCTAAACACGCTTAAATTAAAATGCCTAAAACTTAAGAATGCTAAACGTTTATTGTGTTTAAGATCTTGCGGACATCAAGTCGGACCAACTCTAGCAAAATCAAAAGAGGTGTCTTATTTATTTATTTATTTATTTATTTATTTATTTATTCAAAATATGTCTTATAATAAGATAATTATTGAAGTAGTTGTGTTTTGTATCTACTTGCAATTATGTATAC
>JAQQZT010000023.1:24105486-24131860 GCA_030068275.1 Clarias platycephalus
AACTCACTCCAGAATTTCTCCTTCTCTTCTAACTCACATCCTACCTGTGGAGCATAACCACTAACAACATTGAACATTATTCCTTTAATTTCCAGCTTCAGACTCAGCCTATCTGATACTCTCTTCACCTCTAGAAGATTTCTTACAAACTCCTCTTTCAGAATAACTCCTACTCCATTACTTTTCCTATCCACACCATGGTAAACCCATTTGAACCCTGTTCCTAAGCTCCTGGCTTTGCTACCTTTCCACCTGGTCTCCTGGACACACAGTATATCCACCTTCCTTCTCTGCATCAGTTCAACCCCCTGAATAAAATCCTTCATTAGAACACAAATCAGGTGATCTCTCAAGAAAAGATTAGATGTATTTGATTTAGAACACATCAAATACCTGGACTTTCCAGAGGTTTATTAATGGAGATGTTAGACTACATATAGAAAAATTCCTAGAAATACAGTAGGAAGCCTATTTCTCAAGTTCAAACTTGAACTGTGACAACACTATGTGGATGTGTCAGAAAGAGGAATCTGATACCAGATTCCTGAGAATGTAAGTGTGATCCTTGATCGACTGCAAATGACGCTACTATCCAGGGTTAATGGCTTTGCTCAAGGGCCCAACAGTGGTAACTTGGTGGTCGTGGGGTTTAACCCTGGGACCTTCCGAACTGTAGTCCAATGCCTTAACAACTGAGCTACTCTTAACCCCAAGACCTAAACCACAAGAGAAGTTGGTCCAATATGCTAAAAACCATATAAAAAGACATAAACGTTTGGGAATTCTGGACTATGGACTGACGAAACAAACTTGAACTTGGGCCTACAGTATGTATCAGCAGGATGTTTGGAGGAGAAAGAATGAAGCATATGCAGAAAAGTGTACCCTGCTTACAGTGAAGCATGGCGGTGGCTCGGAGATGCTCTGGGGCTGCTTTTCTTCCTCCGGCACCGGAAACCTGCAGCGTGTAAAAGGCAAAATGGATTAAATTAAGTATCCTTGAAGAAAACTTATGTCATCTTTGAGGAAGCTGAAAGTTCTATGTCATTGGACCTTCTAACAAGGCAATGATTCTAAGCATACTTCCACCAAGTCTGAGTCCACCAAGGCTTGGTTTCAGATGAGGTCCTGGGGGATTTCTAGAGTCGATATTACCTACCTGACTTGAGTTCAATAGAATATTTTGCAAAAAAGCAGCAGCTGCACGCAAACCGAAGAACCTTAATGAACTAGACGCCATTGCCCATGGGGAATGGGATAATATTCCTCTGAAACACTGCCATACATCACTGGCTATACATCACATTAGCAGCAGGTCATAATAGCTACCAGCTACCAGTATATTAGGTAATGGCTTGGTGACATCTCTTGAAATCATTGAATTTTAAGTCCAATTTGTGTAAATTCATTCAAACTATTTCGGGTGTAAATATGAAATAAATATATCCAAATATAAATCAAATAAAACCTAAATATATCTCTATACATGACTACGTTGCTCCTGAGGTTCATTTACTCAGCAGTGCCAAGTTGCCCCTGTGCTTCGAGTTCCCACGCACCAGATCAGTGTCGTCCTTCACAGCATACCATAAGTTCATATTTGCTCCCAGCATTTTCTACTCTATGAAAGAAGATTAGAGCTCAGCAGATTACAAGCTCTCAAAAATCCCACAGCAGGTCTAATGTGTTTACTGCCTACCCATAAAACTGTCAATCAATACCACACCCACTGTTTCCCATGAGGCAAGAAAGTGCAGGTGTTACCTACCCAAGGATGGCACGGCAAGGAAAAACCAATGCGGGTTAAAAAAAAAAAAAAAAAGATTGAGAGGATGGGAAAAGGGGAAAAAAGCAAGATGAAACTCCATTTATCTAAGATCTGACCCAGAATCCTACCTCCTCACCCCTGGCAATTTTCATTACCCACTGTGTTTACCATAGGACAGAATGCAATTTGCATTTATATAAGCTTTTTCATTAGGAGTTGGCCTCCAAACATTAAGAATTTGGCAGAAATGTGGCAGACAATTTGAAGCAGGAGACTAGACAGCAATTTTTTTTTTACCCCTGTATTTTTGTGGTGTTTTTCCCCCAACAGGCCATGCTCAGAGTTGAGTTCAATACGTGTAGTGAGGAGTTAACACTGAAATTGTGCACATCAGTATTCAGATCTCAGACTTAATCACTACTTGGACGGTCGCGCAGGATTTATGCATGCGTGGCAAACTTCTCGTAAAACAGTGACATTTGAGTGCTTGCCATCTTTTCATTAATAAATCATCAATTGCATTTTTTTTCCGTTTCATTTTTTAACTGTCTGTTGCTTTTATGCTACATCATCTTACATTTGACAGCAAAGGAAAGGAAAAAAAAAAGTGTGCTTCTTTACTCCACATTTTCCATCCTTTAATTTTTTTTTCTCTCTCTTAAAGGCGAATGTTTAAAGGTGGTGGTAGATCGAGCAACCCGGTCTTTTTCCCACTTTATTTCAAAATCTGACAGACTGGACTCCAGAGTGATGCAATAGATAGAAAAGTTTTCACTGTATTGTCCGGAGAGTGCGTGTTTGAATCCTGATGATTTAGCTATCCATGGCTGAGAGTCCAGGAAAGCAGGATAGATAGCGCTTTCCTCTGAGTCACGCCACTGCCGTGTGACGCAGCATGAGCAGTCTGCTGGACAGCTTCTCTTAGAGGAAGCATGTGTTAGCTTTTTTCGTCCCTTGTCGGTAGCTGTCGGATGATTGTGAAGAGCTGGCTGCTGGATGGGAATTGGCCAAGACAAAAAAGGTGAAATATTGAGACTTGTTCGAATAAATGTTGATAACACTTGAACTTATGTTGTCAGATCTTAATAAAGTCCAACCTGCAAAAAACAAAAGATCAACGATGGGCAAAGTACGCATATAATTTTCTTTAGTAGAAGAAGAGAAACCCTAGTTACCTACTTTAACGTAGAAGTCCGCCATTTACAATTCAACTTGAATAAAAGTACAAAAGTGCTCACCTTTAAATTTACCTAAGTATCAAACTCGCTGTGTTTGTATTACTGTAGCTCATGGTAGCCTTTAAGTCATACAGTAGTAAAATAAATAAAAACAAGAAAGACAAAATAAAAAGGAAAGTGTGAGTGTGTTTCTGTTTTTTTTTTTTTTTTTTTGTCAATGCCTGCAATGCCACATCCACATCCACCTGCTACAAAAATGATCATTTCACAGAGGGAAAGCAAATCATGCAATTATGCATAACAGTCAGCAGGTGACAATATTACAGCTCCAAATACAATGTAGCCCAACGCCGTGCAGAAATGTAGTGAAGTAGAAAGTAAAGATTTGTGTTGTAGAATGTAGTGGAGTAAAAGTAAAAACAAAAAGTATCTTCCGAGTGGCGCATTTGTAAAGTGCTCGCCCTGTCATCCGGAGATCGCTGGTTCGGTTCCCGGGTGATGCTGTAACCTCGCACAGCCGGAGCTCTCGAGAGAGCTAAGCTCTCTGCCGAGCTCTCTCAGCGGGGAGGGATGGGATTAGTGCTCCCACATTAATCACGGCTCTATGCCATTCTGTGAGCTCGTGCACGCAGAGGGAGCGGATAGCGCTGTCCTCCGAGCGTGTTACGCCGTCCCCAACAGTGCATGAGTGAGCTTGTGTATTTAAGTTTGAAAAAAAGAGGTCGGCTGGTGTCACGTGGTTCGGACGAAACACGTGACAGCCCTCGGCCCTCCTGGCTGAATGGTAGTAAGTAGCCTTAATGAGGGAGCCCCCCCTAGTGGTGGGAGGGAATTGGACATGACTAGATTGAGGAGAAAAATCGGGAAAAAAATTTTTTTTAAGAATTTTTTTTTTTTTTATGAAAAAAATAGTACCAGCCAATAAAGCTGCACAAGTAAAGAATGAATATGTGAAATGTGTACTTAAGTAAAGTAACAAAGTCAATGTGCACATTTATTTTCCACCTTTGTAAAAGATCTGTACTTAATTAACCTTTTTCACCTTTTTAATGTATTAGAAAATAGTCTTGTCATTCTTCAATAGACGAATTGATAAAACTCATTTTTATTCGTTAGCATATAAAATTCGCCATGGTTTACTCAAATTGCTAATTTACGTACTGGGGGGTTTCACCTTTCAACCACATGAAGTTGTCTTGACTTTACTATCACTCACCTCATCCACTTTTCCTTCCACTGGAATGGTTGGATAAACCACAACTACAGTAGTGGCAGATATGACATACTGTACCTGGTAAGATATTTTTGTACATTTAATTAACTTCACCTTCAGTGGTCCCAGAATTTGGTTTTGAGCACAAATTTAACTACAATAATATGGAAACAGGAAGTAGCTCAGGTCCCATAGCATTTTGCTAATGTGAAATTGCTGGTCTGCTGGTGCGCTTGGTTGGTTAAATGAACAAATTGATAGCGGAGGTGTTGTGGAATGGCTGCTGATACTGTATGTGCAGTAATGAAACTGATGGGCTTGTGTGCAGGTAATAAAGTTGACCTTTGAAGACTTTGACCTGGAGCGTGGCTATGACACTCTAACTGTAGGCGATGGAGCTGTAATTGGGGACCAAAGGACCGTCTTTCATGTGTGAGTACTTGTGTCTCTGGCACTTTTGTACTTTCGTTTTTTTTCTTTCTTTCTCTCCTGGATGTTCTCTTCTTTTCACCCTCCAAATTCTTTATTCTTTCTCTTCCTCCTCTGCTCGGTCTGTTTCTCCTTGTTTCATCAGCCCTATGCGTAACAGCGGATGGGAGAAATACCCCGCACTCAAGTGCCAATCACGTTGACTCTCAATGTTACATGAAGATCATGCTTCACAAAAAAAAAAAAAAAAAGCTTGCTGCATATTGATGCCCGTAATGCAGTTTGCCTTACCAGATGCTCTGGAATGTTTCTCAGAGTGTTGTTATTAATTGTGCTGAAATTTATGGTGTACATAAAGTTTTATTGATGCTGTTTTATGTGCTCTCTCTGGCAGAGCCTTGAGAGTGCTCGTGCAGTAGCTGAGCATTATGGCATCCCAGGGTTCTCTCTCTCTCTCCCTCTCTCACTCTCTCTCTCTCTCGCTCTTTCACTCTTTAGCTCTTTGTGGGTGCTCAAAACCTCAAATGGCCTAATGTGCTCAATTAGTGAGTACCATAATCTCAGACCCAGAGAAACTCCATAATCAGCCAGGGCTTTTGGCATAGCAATCAGAATGTGCACTTGAACCAAAATGTTTTCTGAATCTAAATATTTCTGAGTAGAATTTTTCTGTTTCCCAGGCTGTCAGGAACGAACACTCCAGATCTGGTGGTGAGCACCAGTCATCGAATGTGGCTTAATTTCAAGACAGATGACACTAGTGGATCCTTGGGATTTAAAGTTTCTTATGAGGGTAAGTCACATCAAAATACATTGATCAAAAACAGAATAATACTATGGTCCCATTGTTTATTGGTATGGCATGGTGAAACCGTATGAGGAATGTAAATATAATATGGCTTTTCTGCTTACCACAGTTGTATAGAGTGCAGGTAGTCCCTGAAGACTCACTTTGTTGGACTTACGAACAAATCGGACTTACGAACGTGCTCCTGAAACAGTCTTGTACACGTTTGACATGAATATACAATGTAAAGCATTACAAGCCACTTGACTAAATCAGTCCTCTTTTCTCACACTGCCATTATGTGGCCAAAACCCATAACCATGAGTAAGGAAATGAATCTCACACATGTGTAAAGCTGCTTTGCGACAATGACAATTGTCCAAAGCGCTATACAAATACAATTGAATAGCCCCCCCCCACCCCACACACCCCTATAATATGCCCTACAATTTACCCTACAATTACATTTTATACATTCACTAAAACACTGGGAATATTTTATATAATTGTAAATATTGGTATTTGGTGCACTGCAGTGTCAATGTTATTGTACAATACACATGAGCTACTTCAGTGATTTGTTTGCATCTATAAAAGTTCATAGATCCGTGATCTGCTTGTATCTGAGGAAATTCGTAAATCGAATGTTCATAAGTCGGGGACTACCTGTGGACGAAATTTTGGAAAATTATATATTTGTGATTTGTGTACACCAGGATTGTTTGTTTTTGCTTGTGTAAAAAAGAGCGCATGTTCTGGATTACGTACAATACATGTAATCCAGTCTCAAAACTTCACTAAATGACTTCACTAAGTGATATATACTGTACATGTAGAGCACCTTGCACAGATGTTTTCCTATTCACCATCAAGAGGCACATAATTATTTAACGTGTACAATTAAAGTGTCCGATCATCTCAATATAAATAGACCTTAGCTTTGAGTTTGTTAGAGGACATGACTCTCTCTCTCAAAAAAAAAAAAAAAAAAAAACCTTAGTATTGTGGAATGGTTAAAATATGACATATTGCGACTCTCTAGAGGAGCCTGTCCACTGACAGTTAGTGACCGGGTAAAAAGGACAATAGTCAGCGAAGCAACCAGGATAGTTGACCTAAAAAGGCGATATTTTCCCTCTAGCTTTTCAGTTCAATTATTCCCCTTCTACATTGTGTTTTCCTTTAATTCTATTGGAAATACAACCTTTCATCTCGCTTAAAAAGCCGCCCTACAATTGTCATAATAACTCCTACTAGTATTTCTAATGCTTTGTTCTTCTTCACCCTACCTCTTATTAAATATTTCTTCATCTCTAGATAAAAGAAAAGAGAAGCTCGTGTTTAATAATGCACACGGTCTCCTTCTGTGGGGCTTTCCCACCTCTCTGCATCTTTAGAAGTGACTCCTCCTAGCTCACACTGCCTCTGTAATGATGCTGCTTGCCAAAATCTGTGTATTTGTCTACTATGATGGCACGGCATGATCTTTTTAATCCCACTCACTCATTTTTTTTTTTTTTGTATACTTCCTCTGCATAATGTTTCTACCTTCGCACATGAAGGGGCGATGTCTGGATATCAGGCTCTTTGGAAAGTTCCTTATCTCTTTAGAAATGAAATAGCATGGTAATAATGTATTTTATTTGTTCATTGGAAGTCTATGAAAACTCACTTTTTTTTCTTAATTTTTTTATTTATTTTTTTATTGTATCTAGGTACCACTGTGACTTGACACACTTTATTCTAGTCCTCACTTTAAGATGTGCCCTGAGCCTTTTTTGTTAATCTGGAAAATGAAAGGAAAGTAGAGCAGCGTGTACGCCACAACATAATTAACATAATGAGACATACGTAATGTGATTGAAGTTGAAGGATCTCTCTTAATAGCTGAACTTTTCTTTAACTTCAGAAATGTTTCCCCTTCAAATTACTAAAATTTCTATTTTCATAATTTTAGCCTGATATTTACAGGCAATATTTAAAATGCAGGTGCTCTCTCTCTATCACTGTCTTTGTCTTTAACTCAATAAATGTTCATGTTGAGAACTGCCTACATCCAGTATATGCAAAATTATAAGGAATTTCTTTTTTAATATCAAGAGCAAAGGATTTCTAAGAATTACTACAGGGCATTAAAGAGGCAGCAAATGTCTCATTACTGCCTCTGACGCATTTATGATCTGATCTCATATTAAAGCAAGTGCAAAGAGATGTATGCCACAGGCATCTCCGTTGCTACCACTTCAGACTGTTGAGATGAGCTTCTTATCCCTCCCTCTTCCATTATTGTTTATCCCATCTTCCCTAGATATCCGAACTGCAGAGCCCCAAAGGAAGCACAAGCTCTAATTTGGCATGCATGACAGGGCTTCTGAATTTCTGTGTGCAAATTCAGTATGCTTAAGGTTTATCAGTGTATAATAAATGCATTATAAATCTATATCCCCATAGATTTATTAAAGCCAAACCTTTTCATCTTATGAATTTTAATGTTGTCACAATATTTACATTAATAGAATTATCAGGTGATTGCATATGGCATGCGTATGATATGCCATAAACACCTATGAGCATACATGTACAGTATGAACTTGATTGGACGCTGACTGCAGTTTCATTTAGGAAATGAAATGCATGGCTGGGTAAATTTATTCAAACTCTTTCCTTCCTGCATTATTAGTGCTTCTTCACTAGGAAGTCCGTGACTTCCATCTGGACTTAAATAAATAAATCAGTGGAAAATTGAAATGGGTAAATAAAAAATACCAGGCCTTATGAAAGTGCACATGTCCGCTCCTAGTGAGAGCGGCAGCATTTTGTACCAGACAGGGGACATCGGGATGTGTGAATGATAACAGAGAGAGAGAGGGAGAGAGAAAAAGAAATGAGATGAGCTGAGATTGATTATGTAGAACCTGTAGATGCCGTCTTTCTTGCTCGGTTGCTGTGATTATGTACCTGTATATGGGTCTCCGTTACTGAGGCTCATCTTAGTACACTCATGTCACAGAAGTTACTGATACAACATCACATACACAGCACCTCAGATGTGGTACACGTCATATTTCCAATTTTTTATAACAATTTAAAAACAGGAATGTCATGGTTATCAAGGTATTAAGTAAATCTTAATATTTAATTTATTGATAAACAAATTTAATTACTCATTTGTATATGGTTATACAGTATTAATCAGTATAATTATGTAAATGTTCCTACTCAATGTTGCTATTTTGTCTGCTTATTTAATATATCAAACAAATCACACAAAAAATATATAATGAAATTGTTTATTTAGCCAATATTGTTGTTAGTTCACAGGTTCTATGTCGGTTCTCTTTTATCTGGGCTTCGAACCGGCACTGCATTCAGTAGCTGGGGTTTAGGAAATCACATTTGGCCTTGCGCATTTTGTCAAGATTAGACAATAGTAGATCACAATCGCAAAAACGATCTTTAAAATCCAAATACGCCACGAACTGTGCTTTTGCAGTTAAACCCCAGGTTGTATAAAAATCATTGCCCCTCTGTGTGAAAACTATAGAAATTACATGGAACAATTTGGCCCGCCTGACAAACTTCTGAAAGAACAAGGACAGAGTTTAAAAAGTGCAAAGACCGGCCTCGACTGTTGGGTCGATTTTACAATCCATAATGCTTTAAGCGCTCTAAACGTTTTGATGTCTCGAAGTCGCAATTGTTGCATGGCCATTTAAAACCACAAGACAGACTGTTTCCCCTTGATGACGCCAGTGTTGAAACTCGTCAACCCATCCTCCCTGAACCCGAAGTGTCCTCTGTATGGTCTGTATTATCCTAAGGCTTAGTGATGAGGGAAACATATACTGAAAATTAAAAGTAATGAATAACATTGAATATCTTATTACAACAGTTCTCAAAGTTGATGTGCTGGAAGCAGAAAAGAAACAGTAATAGTGACTCTGACAAGGGCCGAGTCGTGATGTCTAGTCAATTGGAGTCAAAATGTCTGGTTTTAAGGTGTTCTCAGCAAGTTACCAAAAGTGGTCCAATGAAGGACAATCAGTGAATCTGGAATAGGGTCATTGTTGCCCAGGGCTCGTTGGTGTGTGTGTGGGGAGTGAAGGATAGACTATAAGGTCAGAGCTACCGCAAGACATTTTGCAGAAAAAAAGTGAGTCCTGGCGTTGATAGAAATGTGTCATAACACACAGTGCATCACATTTTGTTGTGTATGGTGCTGGGTAGCTGCAGAGTGCATAACAGTACACAGTGGGCACAGAACTGGAACGTGGAGCAAGAGAAGAAGGTGGCTTGGTCTGATGATTCATGTTTTCTTTTATAAAATGTGAATGGCTGAGGGTGTGTGCCGCTTACTTGTGGAAGAGATGAAACCAGGATATACTATGGGAAGAAGGCAAGTCTGTGGAACCAGTGCGATGCCCATGCCTCATCTGGTCATTATTGTTTGCAGTCAGTAGACATGAAGAATCTATTTATATTTACCTATTGATTTATGTTTATATGACTGTTTGTTTTTCTTTTCATTTCTTTCTTTTCTTTTTTTTTTTTTTTTTTACAAATTACAGATGAATTTGAATGCGCATGAGATGCTTTCCACTTAATTAAATGTTCGATTGAGTAAATATATACAAAGCTATCTTTTTTTAACATAGAAAGCCTTACAAATATACAAAGCTACTTTTAATATAGAAAGCTTTATCATGCAAATGGTTGAGCTCAAGGTGTCACGTTTATGTTAGCGATTCCAATATTTATAGAAATAAAACATTTTACGCAGGTCTGGGTTGTTGTAGAAACATCCAAGCTTTGCTCATGAACTGTATGTAGACACGAAGCTTTCATTATAAGCTAGAGAAAACACACTGATTATACTGTAGCTTTGGGTGATTCTACTTTAATAAAAAACAGATCCATCTAAAAATAAAAATTTAAAGGCTTTACTTGACTCTTTGGTTCCTTCCTCTCATAGCAGCAGGATGGCTGACATTAGCTTTGTCATCTCCTGCAACGGGGCTGTCTATTTATTAAATTAGCCTACCTGCTGCACAATACTCAATACAGTATCAGAACGGAACTATAATCAGTTACTCTAATGGGAAACTGAAACTATGATTTTGTATTTATACGTATATATTTTTCCCCCTAGAAACGTGAGTACCATTAACTACATTTTCTCTCCTCTACTTTTGACTAAGCTCCTCTCTTTGGCAACTTTTATACCTTTTGGTTTTATCAAAGTTAAATTAATAGTTGACATTTCCCGCTTAGTTATTTATATAATTAAAACGAATATTTTTTACATTTCTAACATTAAAAAAATACCTACATTCATCATGAACAGTACCATAGTGTTATAGTACATCAAGCAATGAAAATGCATGTGGTCCCATATATTATCACAAAAAAATATATAATAATAATAAGGAAAGCCAATTATTTACATGAGATCCAGCAGCTCTGTTACAGCCGTTTCATATATTCAAAGCTGAAATCTCAGGAAACATGAGCTACATTAACAGATTAAAGCTTAATCTTTGCACGCATTGCATGAACAAAATTTGTATATATTTATATTTTTACTAAAGAAATTCTAGTTCTGACGGAATCTTAATACTATAAAGTAAATATTGACAGTTAATTAATTATATTTCACTTTAGCAAAAAGTTTTTTTTTTTTTTTTTTTTTTTAACAGACTACATTTACTGTACATGTCATGCATATTTAAATATTTTGTACTTGTATAAATTGTTTAAACCCTTTAATATCCCAGAAGCTTTTGGTATGTAAATATTTAAATAGCTCTGCATTTTGACTTTTGGTTTGAGCGCTGGCTTTTTACCTATGAAGACGGTATTTGTTATTAAACATCCAATCTAATTGAGAGGAACGTCATCACGCAGCAAGACAATGACCCAAAACACTGCCAACACAACAAAGAGTTTTATCAGGGGAGAGGACCGGAAAAAGTTTTAGACTGGCCCAGTCAGTCACCAGACTATAAATCAATTAAACATGCATTTCATCTCCCAAAGAAGAGACTAAAGGGAGAGAGTGCCCAAAACTAACAGCAACTGAATGAAGCTGTGGTTCAGCACTAAAAGAGAAATATAATAGAAGAATACTACAAAAGTTTCGTGACGTCAGTGTGTCACCATCTTGTTACAGGGTTTGCAAACAAGAAATATGCAAGTTTTGCTTACTTTGTTTTAATACTGTTAGTATCCTTTGATGGAGATCGTTTTCTTGGACAAACTTTTGAGAATAGCCAGATGTCCTCTAGAGTTGATTGGTGGGTGGAGATGGTAGTAGGTAACATGTGACAACTTACTCTAAAATGATTGAGACAATTTGCCCCAAACTGCCATCTTTGCTAATGTTAGCTCTATCTTAAAACAGAACATTAACTGAAGCATAACAAGACACTTTATTCTTTCCTTTAACAAGTCCAGATGTACAGCTGTTACATTTTAAAACGAGAAGATTATTAGCAAAAATACCAAGTTGGTACTGTAGTTTTCACTTTTGAATGGCAAATTGGTGCTCACCTCAGTTAACACTGTGCTTTGCTTTTCCCAGACGTCGGACCATGTACTGTAGAGGTACAAAACTACAGTAGTACCGTAGTTCCACCCTCTTGTCATGAAAATATTAACAATGTGACGACTATCCCATGTGACAAGAAGGCCCAGACTCCCCTAACCAATGGCATGTTGATGGACCTTACCTTACCCCCTTATAGGCATATAAGTTATACCAGTTTCTTGTGTGCATACTCCTGATCAGATCAATCTGTTCGTATTCAGTTTCTTACTCATGGAGTCATTTTCAGTCCTTACTTTTACTTGAGTCATGAATTTCTTGAGCATATTATAATTGAGTAAGGATTTCGCCTACTATGACTACAGTAGACAAAGCGGACAAGGCACTGCCCGTGGTATTTAGAAGAAGAAGTGCTTAGTCTAAACATCTTTCCCATTTCTAACATTTTTCTTACTTCATCACATATTGTTCCCAATACTTTTTTTTCTTGTGAGCTATAAGCAGGACTGAAAAGAGTGAATAGATAGATTCTGGTGAGCTCATAGTAATCTCTGTGGAGAAAGGGATGGTGAGGTGGGTAGGGGGTTTTTCAAAGAGAAGAACATCCATATTCACTATCTTTGGTAATATTCCTGCTCAAGCCCCTGGCACACATTTTTCAGGATTGGGTTATTCAGATTTCTTTTCTCCTTAGAGACAAAATTCTCACATTTCTCTCCTGTCTTTAATTCCGCAGTGCCTTCCCTCCGTTTTGCTTTTGTCTATTGCTCACAAATGAGGTCTGGCATGCCAAGACAGGTAGAGGGATGAGGAGAAGAGAGAGAGGGGGAGAGAAAGGAATTCATTAAGAGTGTGGGCCAGTCAGAGACAACAATACATGGCCAGTCTGCAGGCATGTGAAGAGAGAGAGAGAGAGAGAGAGAGAGAGAGCTGACTTCCAATATGACTCGACAAATGCTATTCGCATGAATGTAGATTCAGCTCACTGTGCATGTTGACAGAATGGCTTAAAATAGATCTTGTCCACTTTCTCTACTTTTCTAAATTAGGTGCATGCCGAGACTTCTTTATGACGATGCGGTCAGGACATAATTACCTGCCGCTCTGTTCAAACAGACCAGTCTTTCTAGCCATAAGGCATCAAGAGCAAGTTCAGGTTAAATTCTTAATGAGCCCCTGTATATCTTGAGCGAGAATTCATAAACCGTGCATCCATCTATGTCAGCTATAAATGAGCTGTTTGAGCTGTTAAACACATTGCTTGCATAAAAAAAAAGGGAAAAACAACAAGTCTCAAGTGCAGTTGTATGGAGGCAAAACCGAAGTACACACAACAGGTGTTGACATGACTGCCTATAATTTCCCTCTCCTCACCTATTTTCTTTACTCATGCTCTATCTGTCACATCCTGGCTCACCGCTCTGACATTATAGAAGTTATCATTTCCGCTTGACTTCCTCGTTGGTGAGAATGGATCACACTATAAGGGTAGTCTCTATCAAAGTGCAGTTCAGTCTCCTGACCTTTATGGAAGTTCAGGTGCTGTAATATATATATAATTTATTTATTTTTTCCTCGATTGCTTGACTTTTGTGTTTTATTTAGTTTTTGTATTTGCAGCTTTATAATTGAAGTTTCTCTACTACATAAACACAATTTTCTTTGTCTTGTCTTTTAGAAATCGACCAAGGAGGGTGTGGAGACCCTGGAATTCCAGCTTACGGCAAGCGAGAAGGCACAGGCTTCAGGCACGGGGACAGACTATATTTTGAATGCCTACCTGCCTTTGAGCTGGTGGGGAAAAAGAACATCACCTGTCAAAAGAACAACCAGTGGTCAGCCAAGAAACCCAGCTGTGTGTGTAAGTGCTCCTACTTCTCTTTCATGTTAAGATATATTTTACATGTAAACCTGTGGGAAACTGTCATGTCCAGTGTTCATTGGTGAATGCCTTTTTTTTTTTTTATCTTTTAAAAGAAAACACTGTGTGACTTGTTATCACCCAACCAATAAGGTCATAGCCTGGGGGGCAAGCGAGAAAAACAAACACGGTAGACAGATGGTGGTTTTGTTTGCGAGTGGACAAAAAGGATTTTCAAGACATGGAGATTTCGTCAAATTGGAGATATTTCAGTGCAGTGCACAAACCCTTCCCCTTGCCATAATTAAGCTTAATTAAGGGGAAACCAATACCTTCTTTATATATACAGTGGTACCTTGGTATACCATGTCAGGGGGAGCTCAGTGGTTAACGCACTACAGTTTGGAATGTCCCAGGTTCAAATTCCACAACCATCAAGTTGTCCCTGTTGGGCCCTTGAGCAAGGCCCTTAACCCTTAATTGATAAAAATGTAAGCCTTCTGAATAAGGGGCGTCTGATAAATGTTTAGGTGAAATTTTGTATTGCGAAACAACAGAAAAATTTTTTATACAGATAATCTGTCCAGCCACCCAAAAAATATTACCAATTTACCCACACTATAATCATATAATTTAGCATATTAAACAATTACAACATTTAGAAAAGACATGTAAATGAAGTACAATATGAAATAGACATTAAACCTCACATAACCTTAACTTGCTTCACAAACAAGTTCTGATTGATCGTTGAATGCCTAAAAATTCTATTACCAGTTCATCATAAATTATTTACATCTGTTCAATGTGCCCACTGAGTGTCATGAACTCCTATGCAAATGTCAATACACTTTAAACATCTGACAAAGGTTCACCTTCAGTCAGTCACTTGAACAAACTCACATTTAATCCATGTCACACTTTTAAATTTAATTGAAATATTCATCCACTGCACTGTATTTGGTCCTTAGTGTTAAATGAAAAACATTAGTAATTGCAGCCTTAGCAATTAGGTCATGCAAATGAGTTCTGATGTTCTAGGACAGGTGGAATGTTGAGGGTAAAAGCAGGAAAAAAAAAAACTGAATTCATTAAACGACTATTACAGTACATTTAATACACAGTGATTATGAGACCTGCATACACAAATCCACGTTTATAAAAATAGAATAATTTCATCCGTAACTGAGCGAAAATGAAGGAGGTGATAGACCTAGAAACTGCCTCTGGGAAAAGACGAATAAGGAATTGTTTGAACTGGTCTTATTCAAGTGTTAAATAATCAAATCCTGACACAGTTTCAGATATTATTTATTATATAGTTATCTATGTAGGTTAACCAATTTGGTAATTAACTAATAAACTGTATCTGAAAACAGGTAATATTTAATACAAAATGTTAGCAGTTTCATTTCTAATTTTATTATCCTCCTTACATTAGTAGAAGATATCTGAACAACATTGTAGCTAGCTGAATGTTAACTAGGTGGCACAGTGGCTTAGTGGTTAGCATTGTCGCCTTGCACCTCCTGGGCTCTCACTGTACAAAGACATGCAGATTAGGCTAATTGGCATCCCAAATCGCCTGCAGTAATGGTCATGTGAATTGTGTCCGACCACAGTCGTAAAAAAATGTGAATTGATACAATGGTCATCTAGTTGGACAACAGAGGTTCCTGGATGGATGGATGGATGGATGGATGGATGGAGTGTTAACTAACTAAAAGTTGGTATTTCAATAAATGAAAAAAAAAAAATCAATAAATGGGAACAGTTTTTAGCTAATTAATGCTAGCTAGCTAAGCAAAATCAAAATTGTTTAACAGTAAAAGCTTTTTATCTAGATATCTAGCATGAGCAAGTTCATGCAGTTCTAATTAGCTACCACCATATCTCACCATATACATATAGCTGTAATTTAGCTTACATTAATTGAGTTAATTAGCAGTTATAATTAGTTAAGTTAGCTAACGGTTAATGCTAGTTAGCTAACAATAACTAACTTGGCAACATGTTTGTTACCATTGTTTAGTTAAATCATTTACTTGTTCTTGTTAAAAGGGTGTTTAGATTCTAAAAATCTACTCTTGTGTTGTGACTCAATATTTAACAAAACCTTAAACCATGTAGCATAATAAGCATTTTAAAGTATTGAATGTTACTGCAGTAAAAAAAAAAAAAAAAAAAAAAGCTAAAAATCTAAGGGTAAAAATCATGTTTCTCTTTTCTCAGTCTCCTGCTTCTTTAACTTTACTACACCATCTGGAGTTCTGCTCTCGCCCAACTACCCCCAGGAGTACGGGAACAACATGCACTGTGTGTGGCTAATCATTGCTAAGCCAGAGAGCAGGATCAACCTGGCCTTCAACGATCTGAGCATGGAAAAGCAGTTTGACTTCCTGTCCATCAAAGATGGGGGAAAAGCTGAGTCACCCATTTTGGGCAGTTTTTCTGGCGATGTTCTGCCATCACCAATCACTACGAGTGGACATGTAGCACGGCTGGAGTTTCTCACTGATCACACATACACTGATCGTGGCTTCAACATCACTTTTACAAGTAAGTCCTGCCTTGCCCTGCTGCTTCTTTTGTTATTTTTCTGAAAATCTTTTCACAGCAAGTGTATGATTTATCCTGTGTAAAAAAATATAAATATATAAATATGAAATATAAAAAAAACATTGATTTAAAAAGATAATGGGATAACCCATCAGGCGACAAAGTAAATGTTATACAAGGCTTCTTTGCTAACAGTGGCAGCATTTTGCTCTTTGTTGAGTAACAGTTTTGAAATTACAGCATGCAATCAAAAATTTAACAAAATGTGGTTAAAAACTAATCATGTTAATACGATTAGGACATACAGTACTGTGTCAAAGTCTCGAGGCACCACCAATTCCTTTTTAGTAAATTTAATTCAATAATAAATCATAAATTATTTAAATGGGAATAATTTTTTTTCTTTGACAGACTGCAAGCGTAATATTTTAAATAGAAACTATTTAAAATATTGGTTGTTTATATACTGTACTGTAACAACCTCAGCAGCGACCTCATTTCCCCTCTCGTCTGTTCCAACCACTCGGCATTCAGCATCACCATTATACTAATCACCGACCTGATCATCTGCCATAATCTCCGCCTGTTTCTCACTGATTCATGCCTTTTTTATGCAAAAATTAATCATTTAACTGCTCAGGATTGGAAATGAGCACCAAAAACTTGCCAAAAATGGGAGTCCTTCAGGAAAAAGTCTCTCAGGACGCCTGGAGAACTGTTCCTCAAAACTACATTAAAAATACAAGAAAGTCAGGCTCTTTGGAAGCAAAATATGAAGAAATGAGGGGTTGCTTAAAACGTCTTTCTTGTTGATACAGTACTGACTATATTGGTTGACTCATGAGTTGTTTAAAAAAAAATTATACAAATTATATAAAATATTGATATTTGTATTTTAATTGTTAGATTTCAAGCAGAAAAAGTGCTCTAGGCTCTATTAAAGTTTATATTTAAATCGCAAGTCGATTGTGAAATCACCCGTTGTAGTTTATTTGAAACAACTCCATTTTTCCGTACTATGAAGCATTTTGCGCATTATATTAGGCAAAAATTACTGTTTGTGGATAATTGGCATAATGATGGCAAAGATGAATTGGAATTATGCATTTATTGTGATTGGCCATGTGAGTTTCGTCTATGCTGGAAACTGGTGACTCATTCTGTCACTCTGTCACTCTATTCTTTTGTTGGAGAATATATTTTTCTCCTTCTGCTTTTGTTTTCAGCTTTTCTGCACAATGAACAAATGAACAGCATTTCCTAAATCCTGCCCTCAATGCAATTCAGACAGTGTGAATTTGCATTTCTACTGCAGTAACGGAGAAACCTTTGAACATTTGAGCATTTTTCCCCCGTTGGTGTTGTTATTTTCAGATCAAGAGACTGCCTTGCCCTGAATTTGTCTGACTTCCCGAAGAAGCATTGTTGCACTTTTACTACTTTCCATTCTACCTCGTATCTGCATTTAATCATTTCTCTGGATATTTCCTCACTCATTACATTCATAGTAGCAGGTGTTGCGGGTGCTTTAGATGTAGGTTTATTGGTTTGATTAATAATTATATACACTGATTTTCCAGATTATTAAGTAGCAGATATGTGCGTCTAATAAACTACTTGTGGTTCCAAGTAGATTCTGTATATAATAACATTGAGTCAAATGAGTTCATTAAGGATGTCAGGAAGGTGATCCGCATGCCATGGCTCCCCCCTTTTGGACCCTTTTTTTTATCTTTTGAGTGGGAGTCTCCCATGGGAGGCTATATTCACTTATGCTAATTAAGAGGATGGCAAACTCTACTAAAATGCTAGCTGGCAGTTTAATAAATGTGAGTAATGGTGATGGATGAGATACACAGCTGGTTCGGGTGCTATAAAAATCTGTTTGAGGATCCACTAGATTTCTAAGTTGTGAAGTGAAGACATACAGACAGACATCGATAATTAAGAGAGAGAAAGAACAAAAGATGCCATGCAGAGAGTGTTTCCAAAATAAAACAATACGTTATATGCTAAATGAATTCATCTCAAAAGCAATGATGACAAGCCAAAAATCTCATCTTGTAGGAAGGTTGTACAAAGTCACATTTACATGCATTTCCAGCATAAACTACATAAAATGTGTATAGGACATAGTGGAAATTGGTTCAGAACGTGATTAAAGGTACACTGATGGTACATAAAGTCTGTGTTTATAATAATAATAATAATAATAATAGTAATAATAATAAGATAGATGTTTTATGGCTTTCATGATTTAAAGGTTACTGTGTGGCTTGACAAACAAAAAACTTCGGGAAGCCTGGAGAACTATCCCTTAAGACTAACATTAAAAATAGAAGAAAGTCTGGCTCTTTGGAAGCACAATATAAAGAAATGTGGGGTGGCTCAAGATTTTTGCACTGTACTGCAGGCTTAAGTCGCTTGCTTGACTTTAAAATGTAAGAAGCTTAGTTTTAAATAGAACTGATATGCTAGTAATCAACATTAAAGGTTGGTGTTAAAGACATACATATTTAAAATTATAAGCTAAACTTAGAATTTGACACAGTTTAAATTAGCCCACTGGGGGGGAAAGGCCAACAAATTATGCTTTTATTAAAATGATCTAATCTTAATATGCTTTCTCAAAGGTCTAAATCCACTCATTTATTAGTTATAGGCCAAAGTTGAGCAAGCTTGAACCTGCAAAACTAATTAATCTGGCAAATGTGGACCAAAATGTCAATAGCCAATAGCTCAAACGTTCTTGAACACTAAGTAATTAATACATAATTTCTTAATTAACAAAATAGGGCAATAAAATTATTAACCCTTTCATCAAATCAATCAAGCATAAAAACACAGAATTTATGCCAAATCAATAAGTAAACACTCTATACAGATATCTATGGTACCTATGTGTGATTTTCTGATTTCCTTTTCTTTTATGTTTTGATCAATATCGTGAAATGGACAAATGCCTAATCAGTTTAGTTTATGATGACACACCAGCTGTCAAAACGTTCCTGCACCATAACAAAAAAAGATCAAAAGAGAGTAGAGGACTTACCTTCATGTTACCGATTTAAAAAAAAGAACAGTTTTAACTCCTGAGTGAAGGTTAGGTTAATTAATAAATAACTAAAAAGGCATTAATAAAAAAAAATTATCAGCCAGGACGATGAGTCTGACCTTTTACGATGAGACATAAACTGATCAGTGATGCTGATAATCAAAGTAAGATTTCCTTTTCCTGACAATACTGCAAAGATTTAAATCCACTTTTAGAAGTTTAATCAACTTAGAAAAGCCCTGAATACATTAACCGTATCTTTATAACCAAATATGCTTCTGGTTTCGGTACAGTACATGCATACGAGATTTCAGTTTTAAAAATTGCATACAGTACTGTATAAAAGAAAATCTGATCATATGTCATAGGTTTCCCAGGCATCCAGAAAAGCATTATCTCTTACCCTGCTAACAAGGAAATTACTAATTAATTATACAGATACTTAGATTTCTTTCAGATTAAATCTAATACTGAGTAGAAAAAGATTTCCAGACATCTTTGTGCTGTGAGTGTGAAATCACAGGCCTTTTTATATACAAATGTCCACAAGATGATTCTGTCACCCTTATGCATGAATTCGGAATACAATCCGTGTCGTAATGATATTTTCAGCTGACGGGGCTGATGGTACTATTTACTCATGCATCAGTTTGTCAAGCAAAATCGCATTCTGCAAAGACAGGTGGTTGGTCATTCTGCCAAATCGGCATGAGCTGCCCATAGTCTACAACGCTACTTATATTTATAGCTTGTGTTTATACAGTTTCTGCCACCCACACACATTTTCTATACGTCTGTTTTATAATTGTTTTTCTTTTTTTTTCTTCTCTCCCTTCCTTAGCGTTTCGCCACAATGAGTGCCCCGATCCTGGAGTGCCGGTCAATGGGAAGCGTTTCGGAGAGAATTTGCAGCTGGGTAGTTCTATCTCTTTCCTGTGTCAGGAGGGTTTCGTGAAGACTCATGGATCTCAGACCATCTCCTGCATTCTCAAAGATGGCAACGTAGTGTGGGATAATGCTGTACCACGCTGTGAAGGTCAGTGCTGTGAATAAATGGATAAGGAATAGCCTGCCAGCCTTTGACTATGTAATATTCTGTGGAAACAAACAGTGTTAATAAGCACTGTATACTGTAAACTGCTATGCTGTTTTTTTTTCCCCTTGTACATAAGGATTATTCAAGTCGTTGTTGTGAAAACCTTCACATTTCTTTGGAAATTAAAAGAAAAAAAAAAAGAAACTAAATGTATTTCACCTTTTTATCTAAAGTACAATTTTACATAACTAAGAAATTGATTATGTGGCACCTCCTGGTCCTGGGTTCGATTCCCATGTCAGGTCTGTGTGCATGGAGTTTGCATGTTCTCCCAGTGCTTTGTGGGTTTCCGCCGGGTACTCCGGTTTCTTCCCACAGTCCAAAGACATGCAAATTAGGCTAATTGGCTTTCTTCAAATTGCTTCAAGTGTGTGAATATTGACCAGAGGTCCTACCATGGGTGTCCAAAATAGGAATAAATACAGTGGTCTCCATGGTCTCTATTTGGACTACAGAGGTTCCTAGATGGATAGAAGGAAGAGATTTATTAAAAATCTCTCTCTCTCTCTCTCTCTCTCTCTCTCTCTCTCTCTCTCTCTCTGTGTCTATATATATATATATATATATATATATACTGTATAATTAATTCACAAATATTTTGTCTAAAAAATATTTTTATTCTGATACACTTTAGTGCATCTTATGTATATTAAAAAGAGTCATCCATGAAGCATATTTTTCCATAATGCATAGTAAGCATATATATAAACAAGACTCGTACTGCATTTTCAGTTCTCCAGGAATATCTGAGGGAAATGTCTTCCAGATATTATTATGAGGGTTGAGGTATAAATCCACCTCTGAAATTGCGTAACTTTTATTTAAGAAGCCCGGTCTACACCTCCAGCCTTGGGATGCTTCATCCTTTTGTTATATACTACGAAAAAGTATGTAGATAGTAAAATATACATCTCCTCATCAAATGAAATCCGCCACCGTAGTGCCTGTGAATTATTTGAAGCCAACAGTGGGGTAGTGGAAGCGTAGATGCTGTGATCTGATAAAATGATCTACATGAAAGGCCTGATCCTTTCCAATCTCAGACTGCTGTTGTACGATGCACATTTGCTTTTATACTCTACAGCAGCATAACTTCTTTCTACAGCATCAGTGGACCGACGTCACCAATGCTTCCAGACGTCTAGATCTGCTGATACACTCTTCTTTTAAAGAAAGATGAGAAAGCTAGAATAATTATGTTAATTAACAAAAGTAAGTTTGTCACTATGGACCATTCAAATAATTGATAAAACACTTGTGGTGTGCAGTTAAAAGAAATAAACAACCTCAAGGTGGTGCATCGGATGAGAGGTTGGAGAAGAAGCCATTTTATGAGCCTTTATTGCAATTGCTGGAGGTTAATTAAGGTTGTTTTACAAAGAAGCAGCTTGGTTTGTGTATGTCCATTTTGCAGCTCCATGTGGTGGAGATTTGAAAGCCCCCAGCGGCATCATCCTGTCCCCTGGCTGGCCCGAGCTCTATAAAGAGGCTCTCAACTGTGAGTGGATCATCGAGGCTCCACCTGGATATCCAATCAAGATCATTTTTGACAAGTAAGATTCAGATGAGTTTTGTTTATGTTATAATAATAATAATAATAATAATAATAATGCTTTTTATAGTAATTAAATGACATCATTCTATGAACGCTACAATATGTATTATACACTAAACGAGTGCACAGCTCCAATATTTATGCCTTCAGATTTGATTACGGTGCACATTCGCCCCAGCATTGTTTCAACAACATTACGCAATGTCACAACATTTAATTCCAAGTTACATTATCTTTTGGACAAGGATCTCAATAAGTCTTGGCATCCACTTCCACAAATTTCATTTATAATAACCTGGTCATTCAGTAAATCAGCTGACTTTAATTTGCACTATGCATCAAAATGAGTGAACAGTAAGAACAGAAATTCATGAAGTGATGTGTCCAGTGCTCGACAACAGGATAAATCTGGCCATACCATAAATCATAACTGTGATTTCTACTATACAGAGTTTTTTACAATGCAATTTCGCATAATGCTTGGCACTGTGGCCTCGCACCTCCAGGGTTGAGGGTTCGATTCCTGCCTCGGGTCCGTCTGTGTGGAGTTTGCATGTTCTACCCGTGCTTGGTCGGTTTCCTCCGGGTACTCCGGTTTCCTCCAACAGTCTAAAGACATTAGATTAGTTTAACTGGCTTTTCCAAATTGCTGGTTCTGTGTGTCACCCTGACCAGGGTGTACCCTGTCCTACCCTAGGCTCCAGGCACCTACTGTACGACCCCCTCCACAAGAGAAGCGGCATGGACGATGGATGAATGAATGAGTGGATTTCTTTTACAAATGTAATTCGTAACCTAATTTTAATAACTTTAACTTCCTTTCTTTCTTAGTTTTGCTTGGAAACTGCCAAAATTGACCCTTTGACCCTTTTGAAACACAGCAATATCTTTTTCATGAAGCTTCTCACTGCATCAGTTCTCACTGCAATTTTTTTTTTTGCCATCTGGAACATATTAATCACAGCAGTAATTATTTTATTAAGGGACCTTATTTGATTTAAACAGTGCCTTTTGTATTTTTATTATTTTCGTTCAGGCCATGTATATTTTAACAGCACCTTCCAAAGTCAGTTGCAAACAAGAGCTTTTCAAAAGCTCCGCACAAATCGTCTGCAGTGTGGAACAATTTTTACTCAAAGCTCCCATTAGCATGATTGACAGCTCTTCGTATAAAACGAATACAACAACAACAAAAAAATGGCTGGTCTTTGATTTTATGTAGCATCAATAAAAGATAGCGTTCTGCTCCATTTGGCTGGCTTCTCTCTGAAATAGCACATTTTATTCATTACGCTGATTAGTGCACAAGCAAGTGTACTGGCAGGCCGGGCTAACGAAATTCACAACTACAGCTAACAGATTGATATAGTCATACGAACTAATTCTCTCGCTTTGTAAATGGTATACTCCCGGTGGAGAGAAGCACGTTTTCAATATGCCGGGGCGAGAACTATTGCAGCCTTAGGCTCCCTCATGAGCACAAATGAATATCTGCATGCACGTTTGTGCCTCTACTGATTATTTATTCATTTGACACCGGGATCCTCAGGCTTAGATCTGAAGCTGCGCTGCCTGCATGTTTATGTGGCTATCAGCATGGCTTTACCAGGATCATACTGTACTGTATATGCTAAGGGTGTTATATGTCTGAGCATTATTAGTTCATAGTTTTGATATGTTATAGGGTTGGAGATCTTTATAATAAGTAAATGAGAAATTTGATTATGAAGGTTGCAGAATGTCTGATATTTTTGGGGCTGTAGTGGCTCAGGAGGGTGAAGCGATGGGTTGCTGATTGGAGAGTCGAGAGTTCAAGCCCTTACCACCACTGACCGTGACTGTCCCATTCAAGCCTCCCCACTGCATTCAGCGCCGGTCCCAAGCCCGGGTAAAAAATGGGACGATTGCGACAGGAAGGAAATCTGGCATAAAACCTGCAGACAGACACCCTTATCCAGAGCGACTTACATTTTTTATCTTATTATACATCTGAGCAGTTGAGGGTTAAGGGCCTTGCTCAAGGGCCCAACAGGGACAACGTGGTGGTTGTGGGATTTGAACCTGGGATCTTCCAAACCGTAGTCCAATGCCTTAACCACTGAGCCATGTCTTTTCATGCCTGCAGGTTTCGAACAGAGGTTAACTATGACGTGTTGGAAGTGCGGGACGGGCGCTATCCCTCATCGCCCCTAATTGGAAGTTACCAAGGTACCCAAGTGCCCCAGTTTCTCATTAGCACCTCCAACTTCCTGTACCTGCTCTTCTCGACGGACAAGAGTCATTCAGACATTGGCTTCCGAATCCGATATGAAAGTAAGAACTTTTTAAAGTACATGCAAATAATGCTCATTAAATTCACATTAAGACAATTTGTTTTTGTACTGAAAAAAAAAGAAGAAGATGTGAACAGGTCATACTTACTCTACATAATTCAATATAGTAATTAGAAACTTGTTTATATTCAATTAGTATCAGATATACAGTATGTAGGTGTATGATGTTTCTTTAAACCTGAGCAACTACATATTCCCTTTTGTCAGTATTCTGTCCCTTTACTGGTGTTATAAAAAGAAATAAAAGAATTATTTACCAGCAATGTATTATAAAAGCGTATACTACTTCAGTGACACCCTGTCCAGGGTGTACCCCGCCTCATGCCCTAAGCCTCCTGGGATAGGCTCCAGGCCCCCCCACGAACCTTACTTTAAGATCATTGAAAAATAATAGCACCCTCATTTTTATTATTTTATTTTTTATTCCAGTGATGAGAAAACAGTGACACCTTCACTCAGGTGTGACTGCTGAATTTGGACACTTTCACTTCATGCGTAATTACTTGACAAAAGCTGAAATGTGTTTGGAGCTTACATCACAAGCTGGCATTTTTGTATGACTCCGTATGTGGTTTAACTGATTATGGCTGTCACTGTCGCTCCATAAATCTCAGCTTGAATTCAATTATTGAGAATCACTGAGCTGATCAGATTATACAGACAAGATGTGTTCATTGGAGAGTTTGAGAGTTTTTATATGAGGGAACCACTGCGAAGTGATTGTCCATATTTGTATTCATTAACGGAAGAATTCTCCAGTCTAGCTGCATGTCTTCTGACCATTTTGATGATGCTTCTTCTAAAAATCTCTCCAATAGCTTTGCAGCTCCAGTCGGATCACTGTGTTGATCCTGGGATCCCGGTCAACGGTCAACGCCATGGTAATGATTTCTACGTAGGTGCGCTCGTGACCTTCACCTGTGATGCGGGATACACCTTGAGTGACCCTGACCCGCTAGAATGCGAGCCCAATTTCCAGTGGAATCGGCCCCTTCCCAGCTGCGATGGTATGTTCGGGGTTTCAGTCAAATGATAAAAGTTTCCCGTCAAAGAAAAGGATACTTTAGAGACAGGTCATTTATTTCAGCAGCATCGTTGCTTCAGTACTAGAAAGAATCCGAGCTACCCTTCCCACCCCGTTTGCTTATCCTACCATAAATGCTTGAAGGCCATTATTGATTTCTCCCTTTGGGTAATGATAGAAATAATTTGCTTCCATATGGTTATGTCCTTTAGAAGGGCAGGTCTTGTAAACTTGCTTTTAGTGCCTTGTGAAAGCTTAGAGAGGTGCTATGTTTTAAACCATACTCCCGCTCTCCCCAGCACTCTGTGGCGGGTTTATTCAGGGAAACTCTGGCACTATCCTGTCGCCCGGTTTTCCAGACTTCTACCCTCATAACCTTAACTGTACCTGGTTGATCGAGACCTCGCATGGCAAAGGTAAACCTGCTTTCGGCTTTGGGGTCAATCTTTTTAAAAAATTTCAAGTCAAATAAACAAATTAATTAATGCCTTTGTCTCATTGGCTTCCTTTTTTACCAGGTGTCCAGTTTACCTTCCACACCTTTCACTTGGAGAGCCCTCATGACTGTCTCCTGGTGACAGAGAATGGCAGTTTTTCTCAGCCACTTTGGAGGCTGACAGGGTCCATACTGCCTCCTCCCCTCAGTGCCGGTCTGTTTGGGAACTACACTGCTCAGATCCGCTTCCTCTCTGACTTTTCTGTGTCGTACGAGGGCTTTAACATCACGTTCTCAGGTATTTATTTGTATGGCGCTTTTAACAATTGTCATTGCCGCAAAGCAGCTTTACACAATCAAAATAATGATTTAAGTTTGTATGGAATGTGAATGCGTATGAATCAAAATGGTCAGTTTGTCCCTGATGAGCAAGCCGAGGGCGACAGTGGCAAGGAAAATCTCCCTGAGATGGCAATAGGAAGAAACCTTGAGAGGAACCGGACTCAACAGGGAACCCATCCTCATCTGGGTGAAAC
>JAQQZT010000023.1:24131960-24146978 GCA_030068275.1 Clarias platycephalus
GCGACTGCAGCCAAGTCAAGTCCTCAGAGAAACAGCTGTCAACATCAGTCGAGGCCAGAACCGTCTTCATGGTAGAGGGAAACCGTCCCCAAACACCAGACGCATCCCAAAGAGACACCCGGGGCATCCATGTGACAAGATCTCCAGCTAGAAGTGGGGCACCAGGATCGGTCAGACAGGTCCAGAGGGAAGAGGGAGTCTGGATCACTGGCAGCTCAGGAACGACATGTGTAGCTCGACAGAGAGAGGGAAGAGAGAGAGGGGGGGAGAGAACAGGAGAGGGGAGAACAGAAAAGGAGAGATAACAAGTTATTTACTAAAAGTTGCCTTAATGTAATTGTGGGGCAATGATAGCTCATTGGTAGGTCTCTTGCTTACCACGCGGGGTCCCAAGCCCGGATGAAATGTATGAGTGGCATCTCATACAAAGTGTATTTGTGCTTCGCTTCCAGGATTCCTGCGAATCCTGACCAAGATAAAGTGCTTACCAAAAACTAACGAGTGAGTGAACTGCCTGTTCTTTTCTATTTTTTCAGAGTACGATCTAGAGCCATGTGAGGATCCAGGCGTGCCTCCCTTCAGCACTCGTAAGGGACTGCAATTTGGCGTAGGCGATGCACTCTTCTTCTCCTGCTTTCCTGGGTACCGGTTGGAGGGGCCAGCGAAGGTGGTGTGTTTAGGGGGGCGGCGACGGGTCTGGAGTTCCCCTCTCCCAAGGTGTGTTGGTAGGTGGTCACATGCTTTTTATTTTGCTTTATTTACTAAATAACTGCATGTTTTCTGTCATGTTCCCTCAAACAGAATCACCAGCTTAGTGAGTAAAGATATGTAATTCGTATGCGTTGGATTGCCAGTCGGTGGTATAGCGGTTAGCGCTGTCGCCTTGCACCTCCAGGGTCCAGGCTTGATTCCCGTCTCTACTGTATTGCCATTCCCACAATTTTTCATAGTGTGTGAATGTGTGTGTGTGTTCCCTGCGATGGATTGGCACCCTACTTTAGGGTTCACCCTGCCTCGTGCCCTAAGTCTCCAGAGATAGGCTCCAGGTCCCCGCGACCCTGTCGATGAGTATAGACGATGAGTGAGTGAGTGGATTGCCCAGTTATGCTCACACACAAACCAAACAACACACCTGAAGTTCCTGTCCAAACCGATACATACAATACAGACGTAATGTGCTGCTTAATTTGTCTATAATTAGAGGTCAGGGTTAGCTCAGTAGTTAAGCCATTGGATTATATTATGGAAGGTCCCAGGTTTAAATCCCATGACCATGAAATTGGGCCCTTGAGCAAGGCCCTTAACCCCTGGATAAAGGGGGTCTGCAAAATGCCTAAATGTAAAATACAGAAAAAAGGAAACCTGTTTGTGAAAATTGTTATGCATAAGATTTTCCATAATTATCTATTTAGAGAGTGCCTGGTGGTGTTAATCCTAGAAAGCTGTTGTTTTTATATGAAGATTTCTGTCATTTTAGTAATGCATAATTGAAGGTTTCTGTTTATTTGTTTTTAAAGCTATGCAAAGTGATGTCGTAATAATTGAGAGCATGACTTAATTAATTATTCCGTGCCCTTTTAAGTCATTATGTTACACTTTATCTAAATACACTAATGGAAAAAGATAATCAGAATGTTTCATTATGTACCAGTTGTTGTAACAAGAACAACATGTACTATGAATTAAAATCACTGTGGACAATAATTTACATATTCAAATAAAGCAGTGCAAATGCTATCAGATTCCAGGCCCCCTTTTTCCAGTGTGACTTTTTTTCTGCATGCATGTTTGTGTTGTATTCGTTCAGATCATGTATCATTTGACCTCTCCTGTGTTCAGCTGAATGCGGTTCCTCTGTGACTGGAAAACAAGGCGTCCTCCTGTCTCCAAACTACCCTGGCTACTATGGCAACAATCACGAGTGCATCTACTCCATCCAGACCCAGCCTGGCAAAGGCATTCAGCTGCGGGCTCGAGACTTCCGCCTGGAGGACGATGACATGCTGATGGTGTGTGGTGTGTGTAGAGAGTGTGTGTGTGTGTGTGTGTGGGTGGGTGTGGATGTGAATGCGTAATTGAGCTGGGGGTTTCGGATGCAATTTATCATGAAGCGTTTACAATTTTAAACTTGTCTGTATGCGCTCCACCTAAAGTGCAAAAGTTTGCACCCCCCCACCCCCCACCATGGTTTTGAATGGAAGGAGTCTTTTATACAGTAGCTTATCAAGAAAACAATCAAAGTTTTAAAATGATTCATAGGGTTCTTCTTTTACTTATTATATTTTATTGTATTAAATTTGATGTCACTTGCTATAAATAAAATTTTCTTTTACATGTTCTTAACTGTATGCCTTTCTTCCAGGTGTATGATGGCAGCAGTAATCGTGCCCGTTTGCTCGGTGTCTACACGGGCACAGAGCTGATGGAGATGACACTGAACAGCACGTCCAGCACTATGTGGCTGGAATTTATCAGTAACAGCGAGAACACCAGCAAAGGCTTCGAGCTCCACTTCACCAGTGAGTGAAAGCAGATGTGCTTTGAATCATTATTATGCAAATCCAGTCATATTTAATCATATCAACTATGATGAAATGTTAAATGCTCTGTATATGAAACTTTTGCAAGTACCATTTACTGCATTAGTTATAATGAACACAAAGACATTAGCCATATTATTTTTTATTTTTTAATTAAGTTAAATAAACCAATAACCTTTAATTAGGAATTAACCAACAATGCATAACTGATATAATGATTATAAATGAGTGAATTGATTAAAATGTTTGTGACTGATGAATGTTATAACTGATGCTGAATGGTGAGTGCCTGGGTTAGTGGTTAGAGTTAGGATTATGTCGTTTTTTTCATACAATGCTCTAATTTGAACAATGCTATAACTTGGAATAACATATTTGAATGAATGTAGTATTATTACAGAACAATCACTGCATTATACTGTATATACTGTAGCTCAGGATAAAATAACAATCTGCTCATTTTAACTCGTTATAAACTTGCACATGGACTCAATGCCAATTGAGACACAAATATTGAAAATACGTGTTGTAAGACGCCTCCAATACAGAAATCAATATTATCAAAGGTTTTACATCAAGTTTTTAGCCAAATGTTGTAATACAAGGTGGTATCAAAAAGTTTGGAGACTAGTTTTATAACACACCAACAGATGGTAGGGAGCACCAACCTTCATAAGTCAGTGTGCCAAAAGACATCCTCCTGTATACATCCGGAGCTGTGCAACTAGGGATATGTGCGTTGCCACGTCTTTTCATCACCGTCAGCATGTTAGAACAAAGAATGAAATTCTGCAGTTCCGCAGTGAGTCACTTGAGGAGTTCTACGTGGCGTGTTGGCGCCCTTAAAGAGCTGGAAGACAATCAGAGATCAGGAAGACCTTCAACAAGCTCAAGCGCTGAAAATGTTGAAACCACTCAGCAACTTGGGCATGATGATCGTCAGAGAACAATCCACAACGTTGTAGCCGTTGTCATATGGAAGAGTCCAGGCAATCCTGATTTGAACATGCATGATGTTGCTACCACGTTCGTTCCCAGGCTGCTGACCCAGCGAGGCAGGTCCTCAGCCCGACCAATGCTCATCGTCGTTATCAACATTCGCGGCATTGTGCATCAAGAATTCATCCCCATGGGAGCCAGTCCATCAATAGCGAATTGTTCTACCATGTTTTAAGGCGTCTGAGAGATAATGTACAGCGAAAGCAAGTGGAACTGTGATACGCAAATCTCAAAACTTTTTTGATAAACATTGGGAATTTCAGTAGTTTAACTCATACTATCTGAACAGATGTTAAGACAATTAAGGGTCCATTTGGAGTATTAATTGCTTATTTAGCTATACATTCATAATCATACAGTAATCATAATCACACATCATTTTTAAATGGATAAACAGAAAGTTTTAACATTTACTATGTAAAATAGTAATATGTTATTTTATCATAGCCCTAAGGCAGTTCTCGTCTTTTGAGAAGAAGAGGCGGGCATTGCACACGCTGCAAAGTGTGTTGGCGTAGCCTTTACCACAGCTGGTAAAGCGTGGTAAAGGCTACACCAACACACTTTGTGGCGTCGTCCATTTGTTTTCACATGGAAACATACTTTGCTGCAAATAGGTCCATCAAATCAACACCTCCCATAGTCGCTTTGTCCCAGCATCGAATCTTCTCCGCCGGTTCTGGGCCAGCAAATAATGACAAACGTGTGACCTCCCTGTTGTCGTACCATTTCACAGCACAGATGCGCTGGTTTGTTGCCACTCTGACATCAAATCTTCCTTTCAACGTTAATCTTTTCTCATCATCAAGGTTACAGTTGGGAAGGCATGTGTGTCCCAGTGTAATGAATTCCATGGTCAAGCAGCTTAACGATCAGTGGGATGCAGATGAAACAGTTGTCTGCATAGATCTTATAGCTGTGACCTTGTGCTTCATCACAAAATCCCCTGACAATACAAGTTCAGGTCTAGCACACATTCCATTCACACTGCCTTGATACACATCAAAGTCGCACAGTGTGCCAGAGATTCCCATCCTTACCGACGACTTGAACCCCCATTGGTGTGGCTTGTTTGAGGCTGCCGAAAGGAATCATCATTTCATCCACAGATTTGTGTTCTTCTGGTACCACCTGCAGGCATTTCTCCCTGAACGCATCAAGCCATGGTCGGAGTTTTCAGAGTTTGTCTTTTTCCCATCTGAGACACCGGCAAATAGTCGTACAAAGTGTAATGATCTCAGAAGGAATTGGAATCTGTTCTGTGACATCACAAATGAAACAGGTCGGTCTCCCAATACAGACGGACTCCAGACATTTGAACTAGTCTCATCTTTAGGTACATGCCAGGCATTTGCTCTTTTCCTTTGTGCTGGTGACTCTTGTTTCTTTTGAAAAATGTACTCATTTGTGTTATCTGGTGGATCATGTCTTCTGACACAAACTTTCAGAAGTACTCCAGGGGAGTATGGGAGCAGACGGGATCATTAGCGATATCCTCACCAGAAAAGTCAGCAGTGGGACTGATGAAATCCATTTTCTGCCAGCAATACCTGTCTTGTGCCGTTTTTCTGTGTTTGAATGACTTACTTTTGTTGCCATGATGTCCACATAACCATCAAATTAGTGTCTTTTTTTTTTTTCCAGTTCATGGTCATCTTGACATTCCTCTCCATCACTTGGATCAGTGTCCTTGAGTCCATCTCAAAGTCATTGTCCATATTTGGACGGCATGCGTGACCATACAGATTGTGGACAATTTGGTCTTTCTTGGCTAGTGGCCTTCTGGAAAAAAAGAGAAAAGAAAAAAGAAAAAAAAAAACACTGATTGTCCTCCAGGCCAAATAATCTCATATTTCATACTTTTCCAAAACATTGTCATCTGGTCCTCAAGCAGATATTTGCGCAAACAAGCAAAGCCCAGAAAAGAAACCAGGACCAGTTAAGTATATTTTATAAATGACAGTGTTAAATATTGCTATAGAAATAAGTGCAAATTCTCAAAGAAATTTTTTTAGATTCCAAAAAACATGCAGATTAGGCTAATTGGCGTTCCCAAATTGCTCGTGGTGTGTGAACGAGTGTGTGATTGTGCATACGTGCGTGCCCTGCTCTGGATTGGCAACCCTTCCAGGGTGTACCCCACCTCGTGTCCTGAGATAAGCTCCAGGCTCCCGGTGACCCCGTATACAGGATAAATTGTTATAGATGATGATGATGATGATGATGATGATGATGCTCCTACAGTCGGATACATGCTCTCATGAAGCTGTTGTGTTAATTATTACGGTAGCAGCAATTCAACAGTACTCCTTGCCATACAGTAGTTACGCACATCTGTTCAAGCTCTATAGCGACTTCAGGTCAGAATGAATAATAGAGGGCTCGGGAGCGGGCAGCGTACATACTGTATTAACTCACGCATGACTGAGATCTGCTGTAAGTGATTTATTTATTTATTTATTTTTCATTTCGCTCTCGTTTTCTGTAACAGGCTTTAATCTTACCACATAATAACAAAGGTCATGTTTCATGTAAAAAGCCAATTGAATCTGTATTTCCCTCTTTCTCAGGTTTCGATCTGGTGAAATGTGAGGATCCAGGCATGCCGCAGTTCGGCTATAAGCTTGAGGATAAAGGTCACTTCGCAGGAAGCACAGTGTCATACAGCTGTGACCCTGGTTACACCTTAAAGGGTAATGAGGTGCTGACATGCCTCAGAGGGGAGAGAAGAGCCTGGGACAGCGCTCTACCACAGTGTATAGGTAAGACCTGTGACTAGTGTGTATACTAGATGTCGCTGAGTATAGACTGAATGTACTATGCCTTAATGTTCTCTGAACAATCCAATCTGGTTGTTTCGTCCAAACAGGGTGAATAAATGTGATGCAGCGATTAGAAAAACATTTCTGCGGAGAATGTAATCTTGAGGAAATATGATGTGAAATTGCTATGAAATGTGTCAGACCGCCCGTTTTTTGTCACAGACGAAATTTCCATCTTGAGCAGATGTTTGGAGGTCATGGATGTCTTTTGATAATGAAATGGGACATGATGAATCAGAAGAGTATGTGCCACTGTATATTTTACCTGAAAAGCTTCATGTATTGTATCAAAGATGCAAGCATGATACTTAAGGTCCAATTATGTACCTTGGATGATTTTTACGTTCACACTAAAAGTAAAATAAAAAATGCGTACCCTTGAGGGTACCACCTTGGTAACATGAAAATGTCATTTGACAATTTAATCCAAAGTGCCTTACAGTACAACTGTCAAAGAACAAATCTGAGAAGAAGAAGAAGGTTGATTGTGGTTGTGCTGTGGTTGTCACTATCCAGGGAGTCTCACATCTCCAGGGTCGAGTCCCGCCCTAGGGTCCGTGTATGGAGTTTGCATGTTCTCCCTGTGCTTGGTGGGTCTCCTCCGGGATACCCAGTTTCCTTCCACAGTCCAAAGACATGCAGGTTAGGCTAACTGGCATTTCCAAATTGCCCGAAGTGTGTTTGTGTGTGCCCTGTGATGGACTGGCACCTTGTTCAAGTCTGCAAGACCCTTGGGATAGGCTTCAGGTATAGAAAATAGAGTGATTTAAGAATAGTAAGTAGTCACGTACCTTACCCAGTAAGCCACATCTTCCTTAGTTTAGTACCCAGCTCTACAGTATGTGAGTGTGAAAATGTAGTTGTGTAGACAGACAGATTGGAGTCCTTACCTTGATAGCTTTGGGCACTGCCGCTCTGGTTGAAATCAAGCCATGATTACTGCGTGCCATTCCACGTCGCCAAGAATAGTCTATCTTCCTTACTGACTGGCTGGAATGATTGACCGACTGACAAATCCCTCATCCTTAAAATACGCAGAGTTTCAAGGAGCATTGTGTCCTGCAGGTTGCACCGTTTCTTGACACTGACCGTTAAAAAGATCCATCTTTAACTTTGCCTGAAACAGGTTAAAAGATCAAATTAAAATTGAAAGTTTTTTCTTCTAAACACAGCAATAATGTGCCACCGCAAACATAACCACTTAATTATTGACAGCTTGTTATATGGAATACAAATATGAATTATTTGTAGAATTAGCTAGCCAGTTATGAGTAAAATAATAATAATAAGTTATACATTGTTGCAACATAGTTGTGGGTTGTGGAGATTCAGATAAGCTAGGTTGTATGAAATCTATGATCATTTAAGATAAAGATATACATACTGTGTTGATGTGTAATTAATTTCATTTATTCATTCATTTATTCATCTTCTATACCGCTTATACGGTCAATAAGTAGTCTCTTGGGGGCCCATAGCCTATACAAGGAGATTTCGGGCACAAGATGGGGTACACCCTGGACAGGTTGCCAAACTTTTGTCAATTTTGGGAATGCCGATTAGGCTAACCTGCATGTCTTTGGATTGTGGGAGGAAACCGGAGTACCAGGAGGAAACCCACCAAGCACGGGGAAGACATGCAAACTCCATGCATACAATCAAACCCTCGAACCATGGAGTCCAATCTGCTTTCTCTCTAGGCTCCTGGCTGCGGGAAGCTACAGCATCACTATTCCATGGTTTAATACCATACCTTTAATTGTCCAAACTTTTTTATACACTCTTGATTTTAGTGGTTAATGAATAACAGGCGCACACATAATCACTACAGTTTGGTTTAATGGTAAATTGCATTTGCTTGATCAGATGGAGGGTGTGCTACTCTTGCAGTCTGACTCAAACTGTCATGAATTTTTTATCCTGGTCTCCACTATGACCAACGTGAAAGACTGCATCCTTTGTGACCCGAGCTTTAGTGCATTCTGAATGCCTCATAAAAAATGAAACAGGCCGACTTTAAATGTTAAGTGCCTCGGTATTTCTGTTTACTTACCTCAACCACCCAAGTTTTTTGTTGTTTTTTTTTCATATGGCTTCTAAAACTTTTGTGCCCTGCTCTGATGCTTGCTGGGAAATTGCTCTGTAAATATGGAGCAGTTTTCTTGACAGTCATTTAATGCAACTTGTGTGTATTTGTTTGCTTGCGGAAGCCCGTGTATGAGTTTTCTGTTTGTTCATGAAGGCTCATTCTTGAGTTTGAAGTAAATGATATCTTACAGTAATCCTACACACAGGAGCTGAAAGCAGCCAGGCATACAGTACAGCAAGTGCGCAGTCTGCTTACTAGGACATTGGGTTTTTTTTATGTCTGCAATCCAAACCAGGGGTCACCAGCAAAGCCATCATTGTTAAATCCATAAGTGTACGTCAACTGGACAGTTTAAGACCAGATAGATCGGAGATGTAGAAAGCCCAAGAGATTTCATGCGCGAAAAACGTCAAAATGCAAGACTAGATGGTCAGCAAGTTGAGGTACAGTACAGTACCTAGGATAACGAGGCACAAATCTATTCGTAAGGAACGTGTACTGTATAAAAACGGAACATTGGAAAGGTTCTGCAATCCAGGAAGTAAAAAAAAAAAAAAAAAAAAAAAGAGGATACTATGATCTTGGTAAGCATACTACAATGCACTTTTATATTCTTATATGCTACACTTGGGTTGGGTTCTTGAAAAATTCATGACGGAGTATCATATAAAGAAAATATGTATTCCGGTGAAATCCTGAGATTTATAAAAAAAAAAATTTGTTTATTTTGCCAAGCTATTTTATACAAGTTGAAATATATGCTGAGAAAAAGAAAGGGAAAGAGTGAGAGAGAGAGAGAGAGTACTGTGGTTTCATGACTTGTGGAGCAGGTTATATCTGGAGTTGAAGAAGATGGGTTTGTTTCAAAGTGATTTATCACCCTAACATCTACACTAGGGGAACATTCATCTGAAAATAAAAGTCCCGAAAGCTGCGAGAGAAGAAAAGCGTGAATAACGTTATATTATATGCGTGGTATTTGGATGATGCAGGTTTCCGAGTTGTTCCGCATCCACCTTTTTTCTGCATCCTTTCTCCAGTGATATTATGAAAGGTAAAGAAGGATTAATGTCATTTACGGAATTAATTAGATTCTAAAATAAACTATGACATTTAGAAAAGAAAAAAAAAATACTAGGCTGTATTCACTGCATTAGAAAAATATCAAAGGTCGGTCTTGTGCTGTTGTGTGGACTGGTGTGATTAAAAAGCCGCTGCTTATAAGCAGAAACTTGTTATTGCCAAAGATCTAGAATGCCAGATCAATTAAGTCCCCTCTTCAAAACAACAACAAAAAAAAAAAACTAATGTGTCGGAGCTTTACCGCCAGTTAAAATCAGCCTGACAGATTCATGTTAAAGACTGCCTTCTGCTCATCCCAGGACACTTATTTACAAAGTGTTCATACACAAATATCCTTTCAACAAATGTAATACTGTCTACAGCACAGTGGCTTAGTGTGCCTCCAGGGTCCAGGATCGATTCCCTCCTGCGTGCATGGAGTTTGCATGTTCTCCCCGTGCTTGATGGGCTTCCTCTGGGTTCTCCGGTTTCCTCCAACAGTCCAAAGATGTGCAGATTAGGCTAATTGTTGTTCCAATTATACATTTATGAATCAAAATGATCCGATTGTCCCTGATGAGCAAGCCAAGGGCGACAGTGGCAAGGGAAAACTCCCTGTGATGGCAATAGGAAGAAACCTTAATAGGAACCAGACTCAACAGGGAACCCATCCTCATTTGGTTGATGACGGATAAGCAGCAATTGATCTGCAGTCATAGTGTGTGTAAGGTGGCTAAAAGTTTAATACACTGTAGACGTTGTCTTTAAGTTAATATGGAGTCCAGTTTATTATTGGAGGCGCAGGTAGACTGTAGGAAACAGCTGTCTGCATCAGCCGAGGTCAGGACCGTCTTCATGGTAAAGTGGAACCATCTCTGGTCACCACACGCATCCCAGGCACCCTTTTAAAGCTGGTTCTGATTCAACATTTCTTTCTCATGTCATCTCAGTGATTGTCTTTTTTTTTTTCTCCTTGCCTCTCTCACCTCTGACACCTATTAAGGATCTGATTCATGTAGTGCGTTTAACAAAAGGTACTGGCTTAAAGCATTTTTACAGAAATCACCATAGAAACTTGGATTTTAGGTGGCGTGTTGTTACCTCAGACCTCCAGATTCCTCGGATTGATCTTGAGCTGAGTTTACTCTCTGTGTGGAGTTTTGTACTGTATGTTGACTTCTTCTCCACATGAGTTTCCTCTAGAGCCCCTGGTTTCTTCCAACTTCCCATAAACCAGCCTCTAGGAGGATTGACTAAGCTAAATCCCATCCCTTTTACAAGACACCAGTTTGGCATTCAAGCACTGAGATCAATAAACATAAATTTTCTTTTATCTCCTCATCATTACTCATCATAAAATGCACGAAAATAAAAGCAAAAAAACATGAAAGTGCACTGAAATAGCAAAAAATGTTAAATGATCCATTTAATTCATAGCCGTAGGAACTGGTAAGGGGTGTTACACGGCACGGACTCCTCATAACGCGCATCTGCGAAACTAGTTGGTGACACTTCGCTGGTTTCAGCGTTTTAACAGTGATAATAGCAGTTCAAAGCAGTTGATGCACATAATAAGTATCACTTTAATCTTTGAACTTTTCTCTATTACAGATGAATATAATGGCAATGATTTCTAGACTTGTATATTTTATATATATATATATATATATATATATATATATATTTTTTTTTTTCTCTACATTATATCTCCAGATCAGAACTTCTTCAGTTATGTTTGAGTATTCAGTATTTCAGTTTGCATGTGCTTATACCATCACAGAATATACTGCTACTACTACTAATAAAGATTAATAATAATAATAATAATAATAATAATAATAATAATACATGAAATATACCTATATGTTTGGTATTTTAAATATTTTTGTCTTTTTGTATGATCAGACCTTTAAAAAAAAAAAAGAACTTGCTATAGTAATATGCAGTTGTTTCTTTTTAATTCGATCTTTGTTTTAGTTTGATTTTTTTTTTACTCTATTACTTTTAATGCTATCTTGTAGCTTGTATATTAAAAAAACAATCTGATTTATTTGCATACATCATATTGGTCTCCCTTTAACAATAATAAAGAAAAAAAATCTATTTTTTTTATCATTACTTAATTAGTAGGTTTAAACTAGGAAAGGACTGTAGAGCTGCACAATTCAAATTTTTTTTTTTTAATTATTATTATTATTTTGACACATATTGCGATTGAGATTTAAACTGATATACTATTAAATAAACCATTTTGTATTTAATGTATTCATCAAAGCTAACACCGAATAAGCCACAAAAGATCTCATTAACAGTTTGCCCATATTTATTAAAAAATTTTATCACCACAAAAATATTTAAATAATAAGAATACGATGAACTGAAATACTTACATCATTACCAACTTGTAAAAAAAAAAAAAATGTTAGCCTTTTGCGATGAAATAATTGCTCAGGTCCATATTGTGATTTAAATTAAATTAAATTAAATTAATTCAATTTCAATGATTATGCAGCACTAGTTTAAATGAAGATTTTTGGCAAAATGTCCACAAGATTTTGATCATTTATCTGGTAATTGCTGATAAATCACTGCATGTGAGATGTGTTCCATCAAACTGTTTAAGTAGTTTGAGCACTTTTATGATGCAATATGTAAAGAATAATACACAATACACAGTAACGAGTGTGTGATTCTTATACCATACCAATTTGCCACCGATTACAATGTTTCATTTATTCATTTTTTGCACAAAACCACAAGTTTTCACAGAATACCCAAGAGACAAGTTATTCTAGTTCCTGTTCTGACTTGTGTTATTGGTGTGATAAACACTTCTTTCTCTTACTCGATTGGTTGGGTCATTCTGCCTCTCTCTTTCTCTCTCTCTCTCTGAAATAATCTCTGAAACTGCTGAAGACTTTCCTGTGCTGGGAAACTTCATAAAGCATAATACATTCTCCTTCCATAAATGTTAAATAAATGTCTCCTCACAAAAATATCAACACATCATAGATTAAAGTTTTTTTTTTTTATATATATATATATATATATATTTTTTTTTTTTTTTTTTTTTTTTTGTCCAATTAACACTGAACACTAGTATTTATAGAAAATGATGCACAAACACAAAGTTACAGCAATACATAAATATGCATTATACTAGATGCGTTATTGTGTAAAAAAATAATAATAAAGACATACATACTACAAAGTACAGAAAAATATTTGTCACTCAAAAAGGTGCATGTAATATTTATTTTGTATGAAACTAAGAGGAGGTTAAGGAGCAGCTAGAGAGTGGGAAGCCACAAAAGTATGATAGAAGAGTGGTTGCAGTGGTGCTTGGTGTGGAGCTGGCTGGAACGGACTTGGAAATGTACCAAATGGCAGCACCTATGCCAGAAGATGATCATCGTCCAATACCCATTATTACAAGATTTAAAACATTCTTGAGATGTGAATGAGTAATGGTGGCAGTGAGATAGAATTACTTTAGCAAGACAGACATAATCTGGCAGGGCAGGAAAAAAAAAAAAACTTTTTTTCCCCATGTGTGACCCAGGAGGCAGCTGATAAGAGGAAGGAGTTTACAAGAAGCATGGGGAAACTACATGTGATGGATGTTTGCTTTACATTGGCTTTACCTGTGGTCACTGTGGAAGGGAAACAGGATGAGTTTTGATGATCAACACACAACACTGGAATTTATGAACTAGGAGTCCAGCAAACATTAGTCTGACAGCAACGTTGTGTCCCTGGCCAAAAACAGCCGTGGTAGGATGGCATTAATTTAACCAATTAAGGCATTGATTGGTAAAAATATGTAACACAGGACATGTCCTAAAAATCCATTCAGATACATTTGTACATGTCTACAGTTGTCTGGGGTTGCATGTATAGCTGTTAATTTGACTTGACGATTCAAGATATACCCTCCAAGCAGTGGCGGAATGGCCATAAAATGTAAATGAAACAAACAGACACGGACAACTGATTAACTTTGTACATTAAGTTCAGAAAGCTGTAACTGTTTTTAACCGACAGCGTCAAACACAATATAACTAGCGTCGCTCGCTAAGTCTTTCATAAACTAATCGTTTCTACAGTAAAATTACCTAAATCCATTTATCCGGTCTCCCTACAGATTCTAGTCATCTTAAAAAAAACATTTGGTAGCCAAAAGCACTAAGTTAATATGAATAATTTAATCAATCATTATCTCGACGTTTCTTACTGTGCCGTCTCGATCTGCGCTTGGATACGTTTGAACTGCTGATCACCATGGTAACAGAATACCTAACCGAAGGCACATGCGCAACGAAAGGACAATTCGCACCAAAAAGCACACGAAAGAATCGAAACTCTCGCGATATTCTGCGTGGTGCGATATAGAGTCAGAACGTTTACTGTATCTTTACTGTATGCAAAGAAGTTTACTAACTAAAAGATAAGGAATAATTAATTTATCCAAAAGCACCTAGATTAATCGCAAAGTCTTTGTTAAAAAGCGTTAAATTTACTTAAATAACGACTGTACTCTAGGCAACATTGCAATGTAGCTAGACTTCTGTTAACGGTGAATAGCAGTTTGCTAATCACAGTTAACAGACTATCTAAATGGCAAACACCTCATTTTATGAATAAGCAGACCTTTTCACCGCGGTGAAGTATGATATTCAGACATTCGACAGACATTCGGAAGTGGTATTTTAGGGACCGTCGACAAATTTCTGTCCAAATGAAAAGTGAAAGTACTTACTTACCTGACTACGTGCCCCAGTTATTCTAATTTATTATTCCATGCATGCTGCTTTTGTTTATTATTAATTGTTGAATTAATAGATATTAATTGAGTATTGTGAATTAATTTGCAAATATTCTATATATTTTTATTAAAATGCTATTTCTTCAATAGCTTCTAGGTCATGTGACCTGGTGACCCCAAACTGGTACCAAAATAATCTCATTAGAGTCCCACACAAGGTACACCCTTGTTATCCCAAGATACGTCTTCATTTAGTTTAATTAAATTTTTTATTTAAAAAACAAACAAACCGCTATTTCTTCAGTAGCTTCTAGGTCATGTCACCTGGTGACACCAAACTGGTACCAAAATAATGAAATCTGAGACCTCCACAAGATACACCTCCTTGTAGTCCAAGATATGTCTTCATTCATTTTTATTTCAATTAAATCTTTATAAAAATACTATTTCTTTAATAGCTTCTAGGCCATGTGACCTGCATTAGTTGCAGACTCTTTAATGAGCCCCTCCAGGGCCAGGGTATTGTCAAACCCCTTGTTGCCGATGAGGAATTCACTGTCAATATTTTTATTCCTACAGCTGCTGGAAAATCTTACACACAGTATGCCCAATATTTGCACAAGTTTCTTCTCAAGACATACTTCCTCCCTGTACATGTGGACTGTATATACACTCACCTAAAGGATTATTAGGAACACCATACTAATACGGTGTTTGATCCCCTTTCGCCTTCAGAACTGC
>JAQQZT010000023.1:24201507-24215121 GCA_030068275.1 Clarias platycephalus
GTGTGTGTGTGTGTGTGTGTGTGTGTGTGTGTGTGTGTGTGTGTGTGTGTGTGTGTGTGTGTGTGTGTGTGTATAGACCGTTGCTGGTAATAATTTCTTTGAGTCCACTGATGTGATAATATGGAATTTAAATCAGATTCTCACCCAAGTTAATTTATCACACAACGGAAATAAAAGCCCTAAGGAAATATTTTCATATCCATTATGTCTTTCTTTCCTCTTCCAGCGGTGTCCCTCACAAGCTGTCCTGAACCAGTTATACCCATGAACGGTTTCAAAGTGGGAGAGCGTTTACAGATGAACAATGTCGTGTCCTTCCAGTGTGATCCTGGATATACTTTACAGGTGAGCCAGCTAAGTGTTTACCACTCGATACATAACCACTCAAGAGAAGCATTTCTGAACTGCTGTGCAATAGTGGGGTGTTTTGGGGGCTTGACTTTGAGGCTCACTTTGAGGCTCGCTTCTTCTTCTTTTTGTTTTGTTATTTTTTTTTCGCTATGGCCAAAGCAACAGATCAAAGCTCTTTTCAAAGTACACTCTGAACGAGACATGAATTACAGCACTGAGCAAAAAAAGTGAGCGGGTATTAATAAAACGAACGGAGTGATCAACAAATTATAAAATTGGTTTATTGGCATGTGATTTCCTTGGCAGGGAGTGTCACATATCACCTGCATGCCAGGAACAGTCCGACGCTGGAACTATCCTCCACCACTCTGCATTGGTATGGACCTTTTCATTACCTTGAAATGTACGTTTACTGTATGTTTGAATCCCCTAAGCCGCAGTTTGAGGGCTCTAAACATGACAAACATACAGCAAAGCTGATTATATACATGTTTAATAACATACAGTGGAACCTCTGCATATGAACGTCTCTTTTTACGAATTTTGCAAAAAATTTGTCTGGTATACGAAGCATTTTTGGTATACGAGCGAACAAACCTAGCCGGACCAAAGTTAACCGTACACCTGGATGCCGTTAAAAAACTTGTTTTCGTCAGTGGAAAACCAAGCAAAGTGAGTTTACATTTGTTTTTTATTTATTTATTTATTTTGTGCAAGATTTAGTGAAGGCGTAGCACCACGGTTCCTAAGAATGTTATCTAGGACGGTAGCAAGAACAAAAGGGCGCCAATTTTAGTTCCGTTTTAAGAGGAGCTGGTGCCAAGAGGAATTATAAATTAATGTTTATTGAGGTTTATTGTCTATTTATTTCATATTTGACGTTATTTACATGTTTTGGTGGTTAGGATGTATTATCTGCTTTTACATTGTTTCCTATGGGAAAATGCGTTTCGTAATACACCTTAAGAAGGTTTAATTCCGTTCTCGGCGCTACCGCTGTATTTTGCACAGTAATTCCTGTTTTTTCCCCACTGTATTTTTTTCCTAACTCAGTAGCCAGTTGTTTCCTACCACGTGTCGTCATATCCTTTAACTTACCTATACAGTATATGAAGCCTGACAACCACGTATTTATCAAATGCTGCTCATGCTGCGTTACAGGGCAGCTTAACACAATGCAACGAAAACGCTACTTAATCTCTTCCATATACCTGGGCTCACAGATACCCACGATTTCCCTTGGATTGATAAATAGAGGCTCCTGCAATAAAACTCCCTTCATGCAAACAGGTTTGTCCTGGCATATCCATGTCTTCTGACAGTAAGGAGTTTATTGCTTTTGCTGCCATCTGTCTGATTCGAATGGAAACCGTTCCAATATTTTATAAGTCTTCTGCTCCATAGTGGCAGGCATGTCATTAAACGGGCCCTCAAGGCCACTCATCTATCTGTCAGCTCTCAGGTGGGTCCTTCTTACAGCGCAGTAACAGCATCAAGACCTTGTGCAACAGTAAGCGCTACTCTAACCACGACCGCTATAGAATAGATACAGTTCCAATACACTTCATGAAAGAATCTGTGTGTGTGTGCCGTGTTAAAGATAGAGTGAAGAGGGAACATGAATGCCATGTCACAATTGCGATTCATGGCTTTTGACAAACATGAGTAATGGCTGTGACCTACTCGGTACTAATTAGTTCCGTCTCACGCTACAATTGGCAGAACTACTGGAGAGAGTCGTAGCTCACACCAGCATAAGCATTTTCCGGAGAGCTTCTGATTGTCCAGACATGCGGAACAGTTTGAGCCTTTCTGTTCTCCGTGAGGTATTACGGGTTGTATTCACAGAGCCTTGCCAAGGCTTTAATCACAGTGATGCTGGAATCCGTCGATGGGCTAGACACAGAGCGCTAAAAGAAGAGTGTGAGAAGGTGTGGGACTCTAGGTGTGGGAAAGGTCAGCTAGAACAAATGAAGAAACTTCTTGGATGTGACGAAGGCTAGCGCAGCACAAAAATCAGACTGGTGTTGTACCTGTAAATGTTTTGGAAGTATAACTTTTTTTCATATTCTTCCTGAGCATTGTACTCCATTTCTGCAGCACAGTGTGGTGGGATCAGGGAGGACATGGAAGGAACCATCCTGAGTCCTGGTTTCCCTGGAAACTACCCTAGCAACAGCGACTGCACCTGGAGGATCTACCTACCAGTCGGCTATGGTACGGATAAGGACACAACCATGGCATCCAATTAGGAAAATATTGAAATATCTGTTATGTTTTGATATTTTTAACGATTCTTGTGTTTGGTAAACATCACACGGAGGCATTACTGGTTGAGTTTACAAGGGTGTTTACGGAGAAAACATTTATTGCATTCTCAACCATAATGGATAATGGTCATGTTTCACAATTAGTTGGTAAAACAAATGCACAAAAGCTCCTTTTGGACTCACTGCTTTCCAGCAGCGTTCACCACCGTTAGAATCAGTGGAGACTGCAAACCGTGGATTCAAAGTTCCAGAATGTGCTGCAGCTATAATTATATAGGCAGAGACTATCAGCAGGTAGTCGAACGGCATTGTAACGGGGTAATTTTTAGCCTTTTTTTTTTTCCATTTCTATGTTTAATATATATGGATCAGGATTGTGCAATATAGAGTGGCATATCATCGTTTCAACACGACCTTGGCGAATTAAACTGAATTTTATTTTAAACACCTATACAAACATCTCACACCCTCACTCATCGTCTACGCCTCCTGTATACAGGGTCACGTGGAGGAAACCCACCAAGCACGGGGAGAACATGCAAACTCCGTGCACGCAGTGGCGGGAATCGAACCCGGCCGAGAATTGAACCTGAACCCTGGTGGTGCAGTGCTAACCATTAAACAACCGTGCAATCTGGCCTATACAAACATGACTGAGTAAAACAAACAAAAAAAGGGTTACAAAGTTGAAGAAATCGTGCGTATATGATTGTGATCACATGCTATGTTTTTTTTTGTTTTTTTTTTAATTACAATACGCAGATTTTGCAACGTAATTCCCATATTCCAGTAGTGTTAAAATGTACGTGTCTTATGAGTAATGATAATGTTGGTTCTACCTAACATATCTGAAACCCCAAATGCACAGTACGATGTCTGAAGTCTCCCCCGTCGACACACAGCAGGGTTTTTTTTTATTTATTATTAAATCGATCATTGAACAAGGCTGTGTTGCTGGCATGAAGCTGTGCTTTTTGAGTTTTAAGGGTTAAAGGCTAGAATTTTAAGCACAGAAGAAAGAGTCCTTTATGAAAAAGAACAACATGAAACAAAAATAAAATTGCTTTTAGGAACTCGGGAATCTAGTCATAAGAAAGTGCTAATTATTACTATTTGTTGCATCTTGTGGTTTATTTATTTCCAGTCATTTTTTTTTTACAGGAGCCCACATACAGATTCTCAATTTTTCAACCGAAGCCAACCATGACTTTCTGGAGATCAGGAACGGCCCTTTTGACACTAGCGCCGTGATTGGCCGATTCAGTGGGCAGGACGTGCCGACATCACTTCTAACCACTTCCCATGAAACCACGGTGTATTTCCATAGTGATCATTCCCAGAACAAACCAGGATTCCGATTTGATTATCAGGGTAAGAACGTGCGAATGTCTCGAGCTCCGAGTTCGTTCGAGTGTAAATCATCATACGTTAAAAAGCATAAATCTGGATGTCTGACTCTAAAAAAGCCAAGGGTAGAATATTTATAGCAGTACTTCATCAAAGCAAACAGCATTACAAATGTTACAATTTATCACTGTAGTCAACAGCATGCAGAACATTCCAACAAAAGGAATTAATTGAATGCTTTTGTTATTTATATTCTTAGTCGATCAGTCATTTACAGAAACATCCTATAAACAGACTCATTATATAAAGCTGTAAAAAAAAAATTGTGGACGTGAACTGCTTCTGTCGATTATACTGTATATTCATAAGTATAACTGTAAAATTAAGCTTGATCTCAGAAAGGGCAACCGTAATCGGTGATCGAATAAACATTTTCCGAATTGAAACGCGCTATCAATATTTACATAATTATGTGAACATCATCATATAAATCAGACTTCATATTCAGCGCGTGGCTTATTGCTCACTAATGATGCTCTGATCCATTGAAATCCATTTCCTTAGTCAGGTTTTTATCCCTGGGTTGTCTCTTACTGCCCCCCTGCATATGTTCTAGAGCATTTGACATTTCAAAATGAAATTGGCTGTGGTGGGTGTGCAGGGTCGCAGGCATCAGGCTCTACTATGCCTTTCAGAAAATGTCTTAAAGGACTGCTATTAAAGATAATTCAGATATGCGCGCGGATACGACGGTCCACTGAGTGACCCTAAATTTTGTTAAGTAAAGTGTGCGATTTGTGTGCTGTCCGTAAGAGTTCCAGCTGTTGTTTTATATGATCTTTCTCTGACCTTTCTGAGCTTGGAATCAGTGCAAAAATGGTTCATTACCCGTATGCAATGTTATTTAAAAGCCTCAGTCACCCTCTCCGTCTCAGCCTTGTGAAAATGATGGACTGACTTGTACTTCTGAAAAGGCATTAAACTTCCTGTACAGTCAGCCCCTTTCGGTTTATCAAAAATAGATATCTACTGTGTAGAGAGCCACAGCTCGTATCGATCTCGGCTGTAATCACGAAAACATTATTATAGGCGCACCAGTCCAATCTTGTACTTTGACAAGCTGTGTTTTTTGATGGACTTCTGAGATTGGTTTTATGTCTACTTGTCTTTCTGTCTTAGCCTATGAGCTCCAAGAATGTTCAGACCCTGAGCCCTTTCACCATGGAGTGGTGGTGGGTGCTGGGTACAATGTGGGCCAGTCCATCTCCTTTGAGTGTTACCCAGGGTATCAACTAATGGGACAATCCATTCTCACCTGCCAACACGGTACAACACGCACCTGGGATCATGCTTTTCCACGATGTGAAGGTAAAGTCCATACAGCTTTTTAATAGCAGTGTTCCGAAAAGCAATAAAGTAAATACTGTATGTGTTTTTATCAGATTGGAGTAGGTTGTAGTTGACCCTGTTTGAGTAAAATGATGTACAATGCGAAAGAGACCAATGCACAAACCAAGCATTCAGACATCTACAAGTTGGTCCCAGTGTATCACTAGGGGGTCTGTTTACAGTATAAATGATGGCTGGACCAAAATGAATGCAATGCAAATGCAAAAAATCGGCATACATGACTGACAAATATTTACTGTAGATCCTTTAAATTGCACATGATTGGTAGAGTGACTCTTTCTCTATACAAAAGTTTAAGTTAATTACTTTATTTCTCATATATACATTACAGCAGAGTGAAATTCTTTCTTTGCATATCCCAGCGTAACTGGGGTCAGAGCGCAGGGTCAGCCATGATACCACGCCCCTGGAGCAGATAGGGTCAAGGGCCTTGCTCAAGGGCCCAACAATGGCAACCTGGTGGAGCTTGGGATCGAACCATCGACCTTTTGTTCAGTACAATAACTCAGTGCCTTAGTTCTCTGAGCCACCACTGGCCTGTATAGATGGTCTCTGTCTGAGACGACACCAGTGACAAGAGCAGTGTGCACGTACTGTATGGATGAAGAAGTTTATATAAGTTGAAACCAGCACTAAAGACAAACCATGCATTGAGAGACCATCAGATGTCCCAACTGGAAATTTCCAAAGAAGTTTCATGAGATGGATTCAGTGGTGGGACAAATGCATAGCTTGTGATGGAGAATATGTTTAGTTGTGCTTTTGCATAGAGGAGTTACTGTGCCACTTTCAATGATCAATGTCAGTTGATAAATTTTTTTTAATTAATTTTAAAATTACATTAATAAAGATGTTCCCATGATTTTGTTCGCATGGAATTTAATTGCATACTCATCAGCATGTTTAAAAAAAAAAATTGGGATTTTGGAATGAATGAAAGTGTTTGTGTTACCGTGAAGTGCTAATAATGTACAGTAGGTGTGAGATGTACAGCGTCATGTATTGAATTTTAACATGATTTTTTATGTTATAAGGGCGTTTTCCTTTTAAATTTCAAAGTAGCGTATCTTCTATTCCTGTGAGACGATTACGATGAAATAAAGTCTATATGTTATCTCAAGCTCAGCTGAATATGTGGAAATGTGTTCAGTAGTTTTTACGTGAAAAATTCCGAAACCATCTTGACGTGTTCCATTACTCATCTTGCGTCCCTTTAAAATATTTTTTTTGCAGATATCTTCAATGTACAGACACACCAACTTTACAGTTGTTTTTTATATGTACTGTATATATTTAATTTTGGAATGCTGTGATGAGATTCATGTGTATCATCAATTAAGGTTTGTTCCTTAACATACGGTACAAAACCAGCCGACATGGTGGTACTGTAGCACGACCTTTTGTCAACAGCAATCAGGGTTCTGTTAATAAGAAAATAACCTAAGCAATAAATAATCCCATTTAATTACGTCTGCATACATTTCTCCGCATAATTATTCCAGTTGTCATGAAGTGCCTGTGTAGGTTTCAGGTGGCCATATAAACACTGCTCTTAAGGAAAGTTATCATGGTTTTAATGGGTCTTTTGGTGCATATAACTGCATACTTTAGTAATGTTACCCAGGACTCTAGGGAATCCATAAATATAATACCACTATATTTTGCTAGAGTCACATCAGCAGATTTTTTGGACGAAATGGAAAGATGCTGCGTGCAATGAGATACTGGTGCAGGACCTCAAGGCATGCTGGAATGACTGACTGAGTGCTTACGTAGCAAAAGCAAGTTTTCAAAGACCAGATAGATGCTTTTCCCTGTCAAGTGTACAGGCTGCCATTTTCTACCCCATCAGGTAGACTTTCTGATCTATGTTGCCCGTAGTGTTATGCCAATACTCTAAACTGTTATTACCATTGTTTGTTTATTTATTTACAAGGGTTTTAAAAAATATATATTTTAATAGATTTATTTTAAAACCATTTCTGTAGACTATACGCAAAGTTAGACAGTGGTATATATTGTAGTAGGATGGTATTTTTGACAGTGCATGGTACTTATTTGCTAATATACAGTAGTACATGCACCACTCCATGGTACAAGGTTCTACCATGGTGCTTTGTACTTTGGTTCAATGGTACATGTAGTAGAGTATGGTACATGGTTCCGCCATGAACCATAGTATGACACTATGGAACATACAGTATACCAGGATACGGTTAGAGCAGAGGGTCCGCCCGGATGCAGCACCCCTGGAGAAGATAGGGTGATGGCCTTTGCTCAATCCACCGTGGTATCCAATGGTTACCATGGTATTCATCAAAGGGGTACTGTACACACCATAGTACTACCATGGTACCCACCAAAGTGCCACAGTTCCTCTCTTAGTACTCTAAGGTCATATTCATAGTACCATGGTAATACTATGGTATATTATTGTATAACATTGTTTAAGCAGAATATTAGTACAGTTTTTAAACTGTTATAAAACATGTCAGGTTCTGATATATTTTTCTCTCTACCTTGCCTCCACTTCTCATTGTGCCATCTTTGCTGTCTGACTGACAGGTGAATGCGGGCACTGCCCATGTGAATAGACATTTAGTGCGTATGCTAAAATGCACGAATTTAGAAATCTAGATCTTGAAGGAAAGACTAACAAGTTAACTAAAAAAATATAACGAGTGCTAAATCAATACTAGCTTATTAACGCTAAGGAAAACATAATGCCAGGCTGGGACCCAATTTAACCCCTGAATGTACTCTAAATGACCAAACATAACTCAAGCACATCATGTATGTTGGATTTTTTTTGTGTGTTGTAAACACCTTCGTCCCCATCTTTGACAGGATAAGCCTCATCTCCCTTGTGGCATCCTTATGCGCACCAAATGTCCAGCAATGTCAATTTTTATAACTTGGGTCGATGTTGTACATTTGAGATCACGTCATTCACAGCGACACGATAATCTTAAAGCATAGCACATTTAACTTTGGACGTTCTGTACTACATTGAAGATAACGTAGGTGTTAAAAGGTTGGGGTTTGCTTGCTTGAGCTCTTCAGCAGTTTACAGTATGTCTTTGCTTCTGACCAATATCAGCCCTGGACATCCCTTGTGTGAACAAAGTGAAACTTACAGTAGTAGTTAAAAACGTACAGTAGTATGACACTCAGCGCATCTAAAGTTTGATAAGTTAAACTTTTTTTTTTTTCCCAGACAAGGTTGCGGTATTTCGCAATTTGTAGTCCGTCCGAGCATTATTGCATTTCACCCTTGATCTTAGTGTATTGATCAGAAACATGCTGAAAATGCTTAGAGAGCACTTAAAAAAGTGAGTGACAATTTTGATAGTTTGTTAGAAGTTAACTTAAGCCATCTCTTGTCCTTTCTCCCGCTGTCTCTTTCTCTGCCAGACGTAGTTTGACAGACAGGTCCTCTCTCTCCATAACAGATTAGACTCTGTGTGCACTCATGTACTACATTTAGTCTATTTTGCATGACAAATGTGATCGATGTTTCCCTGCCTACATCCCCCTTTATGCCTTTCCTCATCCTCTCCGCTCTCCCCTTCCAATGACACAGTCAACAATGTTAGCAAGGCGCTTTCCTACCGTATAACTTCCCAGTTTTTCCCCATTCCTCTACACAGTCCTGCGCTGATCGATAGGAATCACTGCATGTTTCTGCTCAGTAGCCGGTTGTACTTTTGATCAATGCCCTGATCAATACTTCATTTAGCAGGCAAGGTGAAGGGGGCGACCATGCTGCATTAGGAATTAACGAAGAAATTAAAAGGAAATCAGAAAAGAGACAACGGTCCCAGGGTGTAGGCCTCAGTGCAACTTGGTAAATCTTTAGTGTCCAGGTGTGCGTGTGCTACATCAGACTCCAGCAAAGCTGACATACAGGATCAGGATTTAATTTCAGACAGGCCAAGAATATTCAAATGCTCAAAAATAGCTTTAAGTACAGTGTGGCTTTAGGCATTTTTTTTTTAAGTGCAGTTGGGAGAGGAACATAGACAGGCCTGTTTTGGCTGTGTTCTGGTGCCCAAAGGGTTTGTGTGGGAGTCAGTATCTATGTCACTCCACCTCACTCTTGGTTCTCCTGTCCCCTGGATAAGGTTATTCTCTTATCTCCCTGAAACATACCGAGCCAGACCTCGCATGCAGACAGGCTTTTTTTTTACTTAATTCTAGGCCACATTAGGGGACGAGTTGTAAAAAAAAAAAAAGAAAGAAAGAGAGAGAGAGAAGATTCCCATTTCCCTGTGATTCCCCTTGGAATTTGCTTTTGTGAAATTTCCTATTCATGGTGTCTTATATTTTCCCTCTTTCCTAGCGCCATGTGGAGGGAATATTGCATCAGACAACGGAACCATCTTTTCTCCCGGCTATCCAGAGGAGTACCCGAGCTCTGCAGACTGCACATGGCTGATCACGGTGGCCCCTGGCCTGGGTGTGCGCCTCAATTTCACCCTGCTGCAGGTCCATGGGCCCCATGACTTCATCACTGTATGGTAGGCTGATAGCAAGTCGTACACTCTGCCGGACACACTTAGCGCTGTCATGTCCATGAATGTCATCATCTCTGTCTTGCCTTTTATAACTGGGGGTAAACAGTGACTGCATTTTGTAGCGTGCTCATCATCCACAGCAATCAGTCAACATTGAAAATTACAAGTTTCCCCATAATAATAAATCGGATTTGAAAGGCTGGTAATGGATTTTTGTGTATCGCATTTGTTTTCATAGCCGCTTCCAGTGCTACAAATTCCATGCTCATTTTCTTTCCTTTGTGCTTAAATGGCTTGCTGGACAAATGAGCAGCCAAAGCTTCAGTTCAGGGGATAATTCATCACCCTCCTGGCTTCTCTGATCGTGTTGGGGAGGAAAAAGTACAGGGTAACCATTTCAAGGACACATGTCTCTGTGTCACTCACTATCATACTCACAGCTTCTCAGTGACAGGTTATTAGTGCGGGGTTTTACACATCTTTAGGTTCCGTACAAGAAATTCATATAGAGTAAGCGACACTCGTGCCCAAATGTTCTGTTCGTTTCTTTTATCTCCGTTAGATAAAGTTGCTTCTACTGAAATCGGCTTCCTTTTATTCCTTGACTATATTTTAAGGCAAAGGTATTGTTTGCTTGTCCATTGATCATGTTGGTAGCACTAACTGTTTTGAACTAGAAAGCGCTACTTGACCAATCGAATTAGTGGACCAAAACTATCCGTTGTATATGTTATGCTGCAATTAATTTGACAAAATTATAGCAGCTATTAAGGAAACGACATAAAATTTTATATAAAGAGACTGAACTGCGTCCCCAGATTGTCAGGTTTAAAATGACGGAAGACTAGATGATGAGTCCGCCACGCCTCAACACACTTGGTGACTGTCCCCGCCGCTTGCCAGTCAGGAGAGATACACACACACACATAGACACACCATACATGATAGAGTCTAAAGGTTCTCTCTGGTTTATTGACCAAAAATGAGAGATTTACAGTAAGTCTTGGGATATTTTCTGAGTGAATACAAAGTGCATGTACTATACGTGTATGTCGAGTTACACCAAATTTTCAATTTGAGCTGATCATCATGCCAAGATGTGGTGTATTCCCCAAAACGTTGGCACAAAACTGGAAGGTCATAGAATGTCTTTGTCTGATGATTTCTCTTTACTTAGAGCTAAGAGGTCTGTTGCTGCATGACAATGCCCCCGTGCACAAAGCAAAGATTATAAAGGCATGGTTTGCCAGGATTGGACTAGAAGAACTTAAGCACATTGGCCTGCACAGAGCTCTGACCACAACCAAAGTGGACACTGTTGGGGTGAATTAGAACAGCAACAACAACAGCCGAGGCGTCCTCGCCCAACATAAGTGCCTGACCTCACAAATGCTCCTATGCCTGAAGGAGCACAAATCCCCAAGGCCAATCTTTCCACAATAGTGGAGCTTTGAATAGCAGAAAAGGGGCAACTGGCTAATGTAGCGTAATGGGATGGGGTTTGATAGTCAAGTGATAGATATCCATCCAAGATACCCATCCATTCATTAAAACAGTGTCATTCCTGGCAAGTCTAGAATTAGAATCTTTAGGATATGCTATTATTGAAGTGCGTTGGGGTGGGAATCATACCATGCAGTCATAGATCATTTGCCTACATATAACATGTAAAAGGCAATATCTGTTTGTACGTATGTACACCTGTTTGTATGACGGCGGAAGCATTGGCCCTCGTTTGATTAAGCTCGCTTTTCCAAAGTACATTATCGATGTCCTTGTAGTACAGCATTTAATCATGTTTACACAAAACTAAGGTGTGATGTAATTAAATGTCCCTTTCTCAGTGTTGCAAAGTGTTTGTGAAGACAGCCAGGGAAAAGCTCCATCCTGGCAGCTTGACTACTACAGCGAACCAGCTCTCCTCCAGCCAGACTTCTGAATGCACAGTAGAGAGTGTAATCTCTAGCGCACACTCAGAGACACACCAACAGACGGTTTTTAAACTGACTGACTGTAGTCAAAATTGGGATCGGGAAATGGCCAAATTGCCCCAGCAGCATGGAGAGATGGGAGGAAAGATGGAAGGGTTAGTGCCTAAAGTAATTCAGTGCTCGGTTCTAGCCAACAGGAGCCAGGATTGAGAATCTGGATGCCACAGAGCGTACTCCTCCATCATGGAGGATGTAATATGCAGAGGAATCTTGTGTGGCTGGACTCCAACTCCGTTTATTACAATGTTAGATGTCAGATCAGATAGAATTGAGCTGTGTAGGAGAGTAGAAATTGGAAATCGGGGGAACTTGAATTGTGTGTCTTCTGTCTCTGCAGGGATGGACCACAGGAGAATGCGCGGAAGCTTGGTGTGTTTACAGACGGCGAGCCTAACGAGCCACCCAGCAGCACATCTAATCAGATCCTCATACGCTTCCGCAGCAACTCGGAAAAAGGCGGGCTTTTCAAGATCAACTACCAAGGTAGCCCAGCCGTCCGGCCCTTATTCACATTTAAGCAAATGGATCCTTTGATTCACTTACACTGCAGCTCCCTCATTCTTCCCGCAGCCTACAGACTCCAGTTTTGCTTACCCCCTCCCATCATTCCCAACGCAGAAATCCTGATGGCCAGCAAAGAGTTCAAAATAGGTATGTGCCGTCCCATCTCTTTCTCATCCAGGCCAAAATATTAAGGGTGCCAGGCTTGAGCATGTGTGGTGTAAGAGCATGTGGCCTTTGCCGATGTACGCAGAACATTTTGAACACAGAAGCAGGCTGCCAGTTCATTTTCAGGCCTGAGCGCCTCTCATTAATAATGTTCCCAGAATAGCAGAGGCAGCCACACAAACACACACACACACACACACACACACACACACACACACACACACACACACACACACACACACATGCACATACACACACACACATGCACGCACCTTCCTCAGCGCTAACACAATCCCTCCTCCAGAACTCACTTTGAGGAGGGAAAGCTGCTTCACCGCCAAATCCCACAGGGACTCTGCTGATATGCTGATTCATTGCCAGAGCTGGAAAATTGGTTCATACAGAATTCAAAACCGGAGATCTCATTGTGTTGTTTAAAGCAGCATGATTATCCTGTATTTTTTTTTTTTTTTTTTTTCTGATTATACCAGATGCACAAAATATACACCTTATATTATTCTTATATTTTATATTTTGTTTTATCTTCTATAGCTATATTTTCCTTAGCTAAAGTTTTTCTATATTTAATTTCTTATTTTATATTATTTTAATATTTATTTCCTATTAATAATCTTTTTTAAGGTCACGTACGGTCATTTAAACGTTTCACTGCATATCGTACTGTTTCCTCTGTGTATGTGACAAATAACTTTTTTCAATTTGAATTTTGATATACATATTTTGTAAAATGAAGCATTAGATGACATTGATATTTATACACTTTACTGTTAGTTGATTTCCCCTTGACGTGTTTATTGCTTTTTTTTCCCTTGAAATTAAAATCGATAGAATGTATTTTAAAATGTATCCATTACACTATAATAACCGAGAACAAATAACAAAAACTGAGCCTCCAATAACTACCTGGACTCCATATTAACATCAACTGTTATAGCTGAACTGGCTGCCACCCATCACACAATATAAATGCAGATCATTTCCTGCTCTCTGTTTCACCCAGATGAGGATGGGTTCCCTGTTGAGTCTGGTTCCTCTCAA
>JAQQZT010000023.1:24226953-24245921 GCA_030068275.1 Clarias platycephalus
GTGGCGGTAGGAGCTTAATGTGGGAGCCCCCTAGTGACTGGGAGGAATTGGACACGACTAAATTAGGGGAGAAAATCTGAAAAAATCGGGGGAAAAAATGTATAAAAAGTAAAAGAAAAACAGCTATAGCATTAAAACAACATAGGTTTTGGGTTCCTCTTGTTCCCTTGGGCTGCTCTGCCTTGTTGGGGCATGACTCCACAAGACGTCTAGTGGGTTGGAGACCTTGAACTATTTGCCTGCGTGGCTTTGTGCGCAGCAGGTTGTGGTGCACTGGGTGCCCTGGTGCCTTTCTGTCTCGGCCAGCATTGGCTTTTTCGGGTTTTCTGTGGAATTGGACCAGACGGGCTGGCCCTTGGTTCCTGTGGGTATGGGTGAGTTTTGGGTGCCCTTGATCCTATCAACAGTTTACTGGTTTATAGTTGGTGATTATGGTGACTATTGTTCAGTTCACCTGTCAGTGGTCACTTGGTCATGTTATGGCTAATTGCTGTATATTCCTTGAAAGTGGAAATTCTGTCAAAATAAAAATCAATTTGGAGAACAATCATTTAACGTTTATGTAGGAAATGGTACATTTTGTAACAAAACACACTAACGGATAAACGGAACATTATTCTCTAGACAACAAGGCTGTGAATTTTTTCAGAGCTCCAAAAAACGCTTACAGATCCAGGTGCACAACTTTCAAAACGTCTGGAGTTTAGCACCTGCAAAAGCTTAGTCTATTTTCTAGGTAAATGATCTGAGACCTAAATCAAACACACACATGTAAACAGAGCCTGACATAAATCAAATATTACTTTTTTCATGACGCCATCCCGCTTTAAGAGCTGAAGAGCTAGCGGTTGTGGAGTTTAAACTGTGCTGACCCTAAGTTGTGAAGATGACTTGGCTGCTATCTTTCTCATATAACATTTAGAAAGAACAAATGTTGCATTGAATCTGTTCATTGTGCTTTCAAACCTATTAAATAAAGACTTTTTTTTTTTTTTTGCTATTTAAAAACCAGACAGTCTTTTCTAACCTCGATGGTCTAGACAGCACTGTTGATCTGCGTCTGTGACTCTACACACTTTGCAAGCCCACAGAATATTTTTGTGTGTGCGTATAAATAACCTGACTTTCTCTTTTCGCTCCTCGCAGTGATGTGTCCAATGAATGAGGTCCTTACAGCCTCTACAGGAGTGATTCTGAGTCAGTCCCCAGGCAACGGCTTTCCCCACTTTGAGTCATGCTCCTGGGTAGTGAAAGTGGAGCCAGGCTACAACATCACCTTCACTATTGAACACTTCCAGACCAGCAGACAATTTGATGAGCTTGAAATATTCGATGGTGAGTCGTTGAAGTGGGTTTCAATCCCCATTCTTCTTCTTCTTTTTCTTCTTCCAGGACACAAAGGTGATGTGGAGAAGCTGTAGTGAGTAGAGTTCAGACACATTGGTGTTGTTTTAAAGTTAAATTCATCAGTCTGGAAGGTTCAAACCCCAGCTCCACCAGGTTGCCACTGTGGGGTATTGAGTTTTCACCAGGGATCTGTATCATGGCTGACCTCAGTCTCCAAGCTGGGATATGCAAAGAAAGAATTTCACCTTGCAGTAATGTGTACAGTATGTAGCAAATAAAGGCTTAACTTAAACCTATTTCCTCCTGAGACATGAACACCAATGTTGTGTACCTTGTACTGTTTGTTTATACAATTTATATCCCACGGTCCTCATATAAGGATCTTACAAGGAAATAAAGACAATGTACTGTAATTGGGAGAAAATGTCTATCCTAGCTTGTTACCTCCGTAACTGTTACTTCCTTATCTGATGGTAAATTTCTCGCTCTCTTCATGACATATTTTTTTACATCTTACAGAAGCATTACTTTAATTTGATTAGTTAATATTGCATTACTTGCTCTTCAGCTGCAGAAAATAGGTTTGTTTTTCACAGCCGCTGGTAATAATGTTAGCATTAGATAATTACCCAATGTTTGCAGATATAGATATAATGTTACATACATTTATGCATTGTTTGTCAGACGTTGTTCTGACTGGCTGGGAGTAAGACACGCTTTGTTAATGATCTTTGATGTTATTATGAGAAGTGTAAAATTATTATTATTTGTTCAGCGAGAAACTGTGGCAGGACAAATTAGACTACGGCGGGACGAATTTGACTACGGCGGGACAAATTACACTACGGTGGGACTCCACAGTCTGGGGAATTAATGGAAAACACTGAAATATGGTGGGCCATGCTGTTACAGGAAAATAATCCACGCCAGGGTGGTGTGATACAGTATGAAGAGGATGGAAAACGTCATACTTCTGTCAAAATATGTTATTTGCTAAAGATTGCAATTTAGTTTTTGTTAACAAACGACACTTTAATACTTACAAATTTTAGTTAGATTTAATGTCATAGAACATCTGCAATACATGTTTATAATATCACTGGTGAATTTGTTTCTTCAAGTCAACAATAATATAATAATTAAAAATGTTCTAAAAAAAAAAAAAAACACAATTTTTAACTATTCATTGTCTGTATTATATTATTTGGAGCTTACTATGATAGACATATCATATAAGTTACATATTTTACTATTGTTGTACTGCCATGATGTTATCAAAAAATAACAGCACTGTTATATAAAATACAGTTAACAACCTTATACAGTATTAAGCATGACATCTAAAGGTGTATACTACTACTGCAAGTACTGTATATAATAAATACTCATTTCATGTTGTTCCCAAACTCCAGCTTACTAATATCTTACCTAGTTTATTTATAATTATAGGCTACATGTGTGTCATTTCTGAATAAATTAACTAGTGCTGTCAATCGATTAAAAAAATTTATTCTAGTTAATCACTGTCATAGTCTGTGATTAATCACAATGAATCACAATTTTTTTTTAAAAACTCAGATTTACGTATTATAAACATGCAATGTTGGATTGTAATGTATTAGAATATCGCAAGTATTAACATTTAACAAATGTTAAATTAAAATGTCTCGAATGGGACCAGCATTGCATGCAGTGGCTGGATAGTATGAAGTGTGGCAACCCTCCGACAGCATGGCTCGAACCCGAAAATCAACAACCTAGAGCCTTAGCCGGCTGAGCCACCACTCCCACAGCCTGCATTTAAAGTTCTCCTTGAAGGTAGCTCGAGCACACAGCTTTGGTTCCTGTAGACACTTTTTTATAATGAAACTTGCCATCCAGTAGACCTGGTGATGTTTCCTCAGTCCTCTTACTGTATTATCAGCGCTAAACATGCCACATTGGTCAAATTTGGTCATCTGATTAATTTGCGTAAAAAAAAAATAGTAATGCATTAAAATGTCTAGATTAATCACATGCGTTAACACGTTAATATTGACAGCCCTAAAATTAACTACATTTATTAGGTGAATGTGCCATGATGTTGCACATTACTGGGTGCAGTACTGTGTCTGTGATGCAAAAGAGACAAGTGGGAATGATGCTTGCTTTTTCACACAGTCACACAATGACATCCAAACTTGAAAAGGCAGTGGAAATTGCTTTAGTCTGTAAGAATGGCACAAGGGCAGCTAGTGGGTCATGGCCCATGCTGTGGGTCAAAATGCTCCCATTTAAGGTGAGATTAGAAACTGGATTAGAGAGCCAGGAGGTCATTGCACATACACAGAGGGTCAGCACATTGTGGACACCATTACCGCAAGAAAAGATCACTGTTTAGTGGTGACAGAGGAAAAAGATTTGCAATTAACGTTCTTCTTTCTTTGTTCCAGCCTTTTTGATTGTACAGTATAAGATGGTTAAATGAATTAAGCACATTTCTGATCATTTAGTGCTGCGGCAGCTTCAACGGTGCAATGTTCCATAGTGTTTACTTTAACCCTACTACTACTACTGTTTTCCACATTTTAGATGAACAAATATCTTTTCTTTGTCTTTCGGCTGTTCCCTTTCAACATGACCAAATATAAAAGAACAAATAAGGAATTGTGTAATGGTTAGAAAGAAATTACTGAATTACAGAAATTCAAATGGATGTGTGCATGCATGGATGCTTTTTTGTGTCTTCAGCTTTTTATCTGCTTTATCATTGGATCTGGTGCTTATCACAGGATGCAACACAGAGTACATTCACTCCTAAAGGAAATTTACACTAGACCATCCTATTACATGTTTTGGGGACGTTCTAAAAGGCAGGAACCTCAGTTTAGGATCGTGTGTAGGACGTGTTTTTCTTGTTGTATTTGTGCACGTCAATGTGGACAAGCCATCTAATGATGTACTGTAAAAACTAATTTGTTTAATGTTAGTTGTCATTATGAGACAGGAGTGTTTTAGGTTTATCCAACTTATAATGAAAATGGGTTTACTTTTAATGTACTCAATATTTGGGATAATAAGTGTCATGGCCATACAGTACATTTGACCATACACTGATCAGCAATAACAATAAAACAACTAAAAGGTGATGTACTGTAAAAAACATGGCTTATCGTGTTACAATGGCACCTGTCAGGGGATGGGATGCATTAGGCAAAAAGTGAACAGCCACCTCTCGAAGTTAATGTGTTGGAAGCAGGAAAAATGGGCAAGCATAAGGACCTGAGCAACAAAAATGATGGATAGACGACTGGGCCGGGAAATCTCCCAAAATGGCAGGTCTAGTGGGATGTTCTCACAGGACCAGTTCCAGTTTCAGGCATGTTTTTGTTTGTTAAGCCACACAGTGAGCTATACATCATTCAAGCATCTAACTTAAGGCATGAACCAGTGAGAAACAGGTGCAGATGATGACTGATTAGGCCGGTGATTAGTATACTGGTGATGCTGAATGTTGAGAGGTTGGATTAGACGAGGGAGGAAATGAGGTTGCTGCTGAGGTTGTTACATAAAACAACCAGTTTTTAGTTGTACATTTGTTCCACTATCTTTAATTTAATGCATAATAATTAATTTTTATTTAATATGAAGAAATGTTGGGTTGCTTAAGACATTTGCACAATACTTCATATAGGTACCAACATGACTGAGCACCAGTGCACAAAGCAAGGTCATGGATGATCAAGAACTTGACTGGCCTCAACCCAATAGAACACCTTTGGGATGAATTAGAGCGGAGATTGGATCATCCAGGCCTTCTCGTCCAACATCAGTGTCTGACCTCACAAATGCGCTTCTGGAAGCATGGTCAAAAGTCCCATAGACATACTTCTAAACCTTGTGGAAAGCCTTCACAGAAGAGCTGAAGCTGTTATGTAACATCCAATTCTTAATCCATAGAGTTTAATATGATGTTCGCCCATCCTTTGCAGCTATAAGTTCAAAAGCAAGCAAATGTTTTTGGCAATATAGTGTGTGTTTGTGTGTAATATATATTACCAGTCAAAGGTTCATTTAGAGTTACCAGCCAGTGACCTTCATAACGGCTCTACTCTAAGGTGCTGCTTGTTAATTGATGAATTGGTGGCTGGTGGCTGGTAACTCTCAATGAACCTCTCCTCTGCAGCAGAAGTAAGTTTTGGTCTTGCTTTCCTGGAATTGTCTTCATTAGAGCCAGTTTCATCATGAAGATTGGTGGGTTTTGCAAGTGCACTTTCACAATACTGTTCTTTGCAAGAACTGTCCCAGAACAGCTGACCTTTGTGTCTTAAAATAACAGTTGACTGCTGTTGTTACAAAATGACCCAATGCCATATGTATTATTTCATAGTTTTGGGGAAAAAACAGTATTGTTCTTGGATTTAGAAAATTACTTCCAATTTTCTTTTTTTTACTGGTATATCTGTTTTATTATATTTGCATAATAAAATATAGAGCTGTACTCTATATAAGTGTAAAACGTTTGCAGTTTGATGTAGCAAATATCTCATGTGCACATGAATACCCTAGCCACAAGAAAAACACTCATTTTCTGATTAGCTGACAGGTGTGTATTAATATATCAGGACACCACTCAAGTAGATCCATCACAGTTTTAATCACAGTTCTGAATCATTGCTCTTGATAATATTTTCTCATTCAAAGGAAACTCATGAATTAGTGCTTTCGACTTCGAAATATGAACACACACTTCCTTGCCGTTCAAGTGGTTATGAAAACACTGTTGCTAAGAAACAGGAAATTATGAACTGACTATAAAATACTTTATGATAAAGGCTAGTTATTGAGCTACTGTAGCTGACACATAAACGTTAAGTCTTTTATATGTGGAAAATGTAAAGGCAAAAATGACAGTAGAAACATGACAACATTATCAGTAATGTCTCTCTGATGTGTTGATAAATGACTAGGAAAAGCCTCTAGCTGGCACTGTAATTACATTTGGGCTTTATTTACTTGCATGGTTTCATCATACTGAGAAATATCAACAAATTTCTTGCACAAAAGTTGCGAATGCCAAAAGAGCAGCCTGTTCATTTTGAATATTCTCCTGAATGCTACGAACATGATAAATGTTTCAAGCATATCAGCATGTTGAAATATAATCATGATCACAAATATTAACTGTTTAAGTTACAGGTACTGTAGGCTGGATTTATGGTTTGGTATCACCTTGACTATTTTAACATTATTCCAAAATGAATAGGTACTGTAAGAAAAAAAAGCAGCCTTTTAATTAATGTTTCCTGGTCACGATATAAGTCAATTTATACCACAATGCTGCCTAATTCCCAAATTTTAATGTTACTGAACAAAGAAAATGCATACAGTACAGTGGCGATGTATTTTCGGCATTTAAAGTGATCGAACCGGCCCAAACCAAAACTTGTTTTCGTCAGTAGAAACTCTAGCAAAGCGATTTTTTTTGTGTTGGTTTTTTTTTTTTTTTTAACCTTTTTGTGCCTGATTTAGTGAAACCATAGCACAATGTGTCCCCAGAATGTTCGCAAGGACGGTAGCAACAAGATAAGATAAGGAAGCCACTTTCAGTTTCGTTTTTAAAGCAGGCCATGACAAGAGGAATCATAAATTAAGGTTAAGTGAGGTGTCTATTTCTTTCATTTTTTACTTTATTCGCATGCCTTTTCTAAAAGATTTTTTTATATGCAAAAATATCATTATAGTGTTGGAAATTGGTAATATTGGTAATATTTTTGGGTGGCTGGAACGGATTATCTGCATTTGCATAATTTCTTATGGGAAAATGCGTTTTGCAATACGGAATTTCGCCTTAAGAACTCGCCTCCGGAACAGATTAAATGTGTACTGTATGCTGAGGTACCGCTGTACTTGGTGAAAGCATCTTTGACAACCTCAAGCCTGCTTGTGAATGATGCTTCATGCTTGGCACACCATTCTTTTTCCATTTTTGATGAGATTCACCACTTAAACACCACTCAGAATCATCCAAGTGCCACCACGTTGGATGCGCACGGTCATTTTCTGGTCTCTCCAGAGATACTTTGTCTGGGCCACTTTAGGACTTTCACAGAGTTCTCCTGAAGCCACTTCTGTGTTTTGTAGCCATATACTTCAGGTCTCTGTCTTGTTGAAATGTAAACCGTCACTCCAGCCTGAGATCTTGAGCACGTGGATAAAGCTGTTACTCAGGATAACTCTTTATATGTCTGGATATGACTAATCTCCCAGTCCCAGTTGCAGAAAAAACCTTCCCAAAGCATGATGCTGCCACCACCATGTTTGACTGTAGGCATGGTTTTAATAAGGTGATCGGCAGAGACCTTATATAGACAGGTGTGTGCCTTTCCTAATTATGTCCAAAGAATTCAATTAAGCACAGATGGACGCCAATGGAGTTGTAGAAGTATCTGAAGGACGACGATAAGATTAGGATGCACCAGAGCTCAATTGCAGGTGTCATAACAAAGGGTCTGAATACTTGTGCAAGTCAGTTACTGAATTTTTAAATAAATTAACGAAATATTCCATCTGTTTTTACTTTTTCATTGTGGAATATTGCATGTAAAACGATGAGGAAAACTGGATTTAATCTTATTTAAGATATATGCGAAATGTGGAAAACTTGGAAATACTCTGAAACTGTAATCTTTAATACAGATAATCTTTCTGTAAAGAGACCATTTATATAATTTATGAAAGGTGTCCCCAGTGTCAAAGTTTTGTGAGCCAGTCAGCAAGTGTTCAAAACCAAAAATCTTGCACTTTTTTTTTTTTTTGTATAAATAAAACTTGGAGACTAACTTAGATAAATGGGGAAAAGCATGACATGAATATAAAAATGGAAAGCCCAGTCCCCAGGCATATCACTGAGCATAAAGTCTTACATAAAGTCTAGAACTCATTTGATATTCTCAGAATTAAGTTGTGCAAAGTGTTGAAAACCAGGAGGATAAACTAGAAAGTGAAGTTTATTATAGAAGTACAGCTGTCTTATGTTGTAATCCACTCCATATATTCTTTTGTCTTTTAAGGTCCGTCCAGGCAGAGTCCTCTTCTCATCACGCTAAGCGGAAACTACTCATCCCCACTGGGCATCACCAGCTCTTCCAATAAAGTCTACCTGCACTGGTCATTTGATCACACCTCCAGCCACAAAGGCTTTCGAATTCGCTACTCAGGTGAGCTACTGATAGTGATGAATACTTGCTGCTAATGTACATATCCATTTCTGATCCTCCAGACTAGAGATGTAGTGGTTGATACTGGAGACACCTGCTGAATCCTGTATGATGTATTGTTGTGTAAATATTTAAAACGTTTCCGTATGCTCCTTATCATCAGAAGGCTGATGATTATCAGTTTCAGAAAGATGATTAATCATCTGCTGCTCTCGCACAGTGGGACCAGTTCTCTCCTGCTGACAGCGTCTTTAGTTTTCTGCTCTCCTTTCATGCTTGATGGAGTTCTGATAGCCAGATCAGTGGCAGGCTGAGTTAGAGGCTCTAGTATACAGGTTTGCATTCTCAATATGAACCACCCTGCTGGAGTACCTTGGGAAGAAAACAGATGGCAAGCCAGATTCTAAACATTCTACTGTTTGCTTTAATAATCCATCTTTTATCTCCACAGGCTGGCTCTCCATCACGAGTTGTAGCGAGTTCCTCAACTTGTTCGAGCGCAGTACACTTCCTTTATTTCCACTCATCCTTGGTGGGCTACTGACCATGATTAGTGTGCAAGGTTGTTTTTTTCCTGAAAATGAAGATGAGATTGCTACTCTATCTAGACTCATTTTAGAAGATAATGTCATGAAGGTGACATTAAGATTTGTTTGCATTTTGATTTCGTAGATGTCAGCCATTAGATCTTTGCTTGGGGTGAAGGAATAAACCACGTATGGAGGAACAGCAAATGGAGAGGTTGAAGGCTGTACTTAAGCCTCTACTCCTACCAAACTGTGAGAGACTGAGAGCCAGAGCCCCTCTCGGTTGCCTCTCCAAGTCCAGTAGCGTATAGAGTCCTACAATTTTACCACTTCATGGGGAGTTTTACTTAATGTCGTACACTACAGGTGTAATTTCCAGAACTGCCCGCATTTCCAAGATGCTTCTCATTTCTGCTAATGGATGAGGAGTTGTTCACATGAGACCTTTCCATTTTCTGTCTTAGCAGGGCAGTTTTTGTGGAGAGCCATATCACCTGTAAAAAGGCAAAGCCTACAGGTTTTTTTTTTTTCCCTGGACAAATCCCACCTCACTGTTTGTGGGATATGAGGGTTCTTGAATACTAAAACTTACTTATAATTCTCTATGTGGAATTAGCTTTTTTATGGCTACCCAAAATGATAGAATATATTAAAAGCAATAGATAGGATGTATTTTTCTTTTTCGTCTGATGTACTAATACAGGGCAGCAGTTAAGGCTCTGGATTAGTGACCAAGAGGTTGGCAGGTCAAGCCCCAACTTCACCATGCTACCACTGGCTACACAAGTTTGTCTCCTCCGGGGGCGCTGTATCGTGCCTGATGCTGCGCTCTGACAAATAAATTCTGCTTCTTCTTAATACACTTACAGTACTTTCCTCATTATAGCCTCATTGGTTTACTCAATCTCAAGTCATTGTGAGAGCTAGACCTGCCAGTGGGTTCTGGATGTTAAAATGATTAACGTTGGATGTCCTTTTCCAACAAATACCACCTTGGTATATTATACATTGGTTTGTGTTTCTGTGCACTGTATGTTACAGCGGCCTACTGCAGTACCCCTAACTCTCCGGTGAATGGCTCAGTGCACAGCCAGACAGGCACGAAGCTGGGCAGTACGTTGCGCTTCAACTGTGACCAGGGCTTCCGCTTGATCGGCCAGAGCAGTGCCACCTGCACCCGCACCGCACAAGGCATCCACCAATGGAATGCTCCTGTCCCACTCTGCCAAGGTGGGTGAAATCTGTTCACCGTAACTTGTCTAGTCTCCATACCCAGGTTATTGATTTATATTTTTGTTGATTTATTCCCTGTCTGTCTTATTCCCCTGATCTTCATTCAGTGTTTAAATCCATCACACACGTAGGTCTGTTTCTCACATTTGTGTCTTCTGCTTGCCTGCCAATGCGTGAAGAAGCAATCAAAGGATATTTCACCTTGGATTGCCACTATAGTGATTCATAATAATAGATTTAGAGCACACACCTGTCTTTCTCTGGGAAAGAAAGAGTGATGTGAGGCAGGCAAAATGAAGCAGGGATAATTCTTCTTTGTCCCACTTTACAACCGCAACTGGGAACAGCAGGTGCTTCAAATCTATATACAAGTGTAATCTCACTTTTGGATTAAGCTCATCATTATCCAACTGCCTCCGACTCCTGCTTGTACTGACAAGATGCTTTATAAATTGCGTGTGTGTACTGTGTGTGTGTATCTGCATATGATACAAAATTTAGATACAATTCGGTATAGTTCGATTCATTACTGTCAATACTGTTCAATTCAACTGTCCAAGTTATGGCTATATATATTTTTAAATAAAACACTCAACACAAACTCGAGACAACAAATACGCCAACTAATATCTATTATGCCTACGTAGCCTGAACCTTAGAACTTGGTTCCCCAAAAAGAAACAACTCTTCAGTGTGTTTTTTTTTTTTGCCCAGGGTGTATCAAGCATTTTTTTTCATAGTAATGCTTTTTTTAAATTATTATTCAGCTTAATTACAGAGTCTTTGTGCATGTTTTCTCCATGTCTGTATGGATCTCTTTTGGGTTCTCCAGTTTCTTCACACCTTGCAGAACACGCCAGTGCATGGAGTGGCTACTCTAAAATATCCTAGGTGTGAATGAGTGTGAATGGGTTTGAATGGTGCTTTGTAATGCCCCATCAATCATGGACTTCTGTATAGATCCTAGTGTTCCCATCATAGATTCCAGATCCACCACAATCCTGACCAGGATTTAGTGCTCACTGAAAAATATTTAATTGTAACTAATAGATAGTTGATGTAAATTACATCGTATCTGTAGAGTAGTAAATTCATATTAATGAATAAGCTTCATTTGCTGCTGAACTCGGCTGTCTACAGTACATTCATGTCTGCATATCTACATTAATGTGCTCACTTTGACGTGATTGCTAATGTGCACCATATTATCGTCTGTCTATCTCTCTCTCCTGCTTGCTCACCCTCTCTTCGACTCTCTCTCACTCTCTCAGTGGTGTCTTGTGGAATGCCCATGGCGCCAGTAAATGGCAGTGTAGTTGGTCAAGATTTCACTCTTGGATCAAGGGTCACATTCAAATGTAACCCAGGTTTCCGACTGGCCAACACCTTACCTGTGTCGACTGTCTGTCAAGAGTCTGGGAGGTGGAGTCCTATGGAAACGCCACCCCGTTGCATACGTAAGCTTAAAATTTTAATTATGTTTGCTAATTATGTTTCTGAAAATCCTTCCAGGTCTCATTGAATGCAGACCTTTATATTTTACCAGCTAGTGCTTGCTTCCGGTGACAGATGTTTAAAGTGCAGTTTGACATGTGCCCTCCAGCTGTCACCTGTCCTGACATCGGCCACTCGGCAGTAGAACACGGGAGATGGAGGCTTATCTACGGCATGCAGAATCAGTATGAGGCCATGATGATGCTCACCTGTGACCCTGGATACTTTTACAAGGGTCAAAGGGTCATTCGTTGCCAGGCCAACAGCACCTGGGATTACCCTGAACCCAGACCTGCGTGTGAAAGTGAGCGCTTTTATTCGTTCTTCTTTTTAAGATTCTGTGATGGTAATAGTAAAACATAATCTGCTTAGAAAATCTCCGACAAAATTTGTCAATATTCATCTTCATGTATAATTTATACTGTATAGCCACCTATGACAACTGAATAAATATAAATGGATGTAGGATTATTTTGTTAAAGATCATGCATCCTTTGACGAGGTATGGATATATTGTTTCCATACACTAACACACCATTTGTTCTCCTTCATCTAGTTATCGCTTGTGGAGACCTCGGAACTCCACCCAATGGAAATAAGATTGGTACTCTGGCTGTTTTTGGAGCAACTGCCATCTTCACCTGCAACACAGGCTACACTCTGGTCGGCTCAAGGGTGAGGGAATGCATGGCCAATGGCTTGTGGAGTGGATCTGAGGTCCAATGTCTTGGTAAGGATGTTTAAATGAAACAAACATCATCATCAAACTAGGTTGTGTTAAATTATGCTGCTGTCTCTTTCATCTCTTGTGTTTATGCACTTGTTTTTCTTCTCAGCTGGGCACTGTGGCTCTCCTGACCCCATAGTAAATGGGCAGATAATTGGTGAGAACTATAATTACAGGGGCAGTGTAGTTTATCAGTGCAACCCTGGGTTCAGACTCATTGGCGTTTCAGTGCGCATATGTGAGCAAGATCACCGCTGGTCTGGAAAACCTCCTGTTTGTGTCCGTAAGTACTGCTTTAATAATACACATGTATCAATGGTTTAATAATATGTTTGAGCAACAGTTTCTATTGTCCATCCTAAATGTTAGCACGCAGGATTTACAAGTATTAAAATAATTCAAACCAGATGCAAAACTGAACATATACTACAAACAACAAAATATACATTCCTGCACAAAAGTCTTGAGCTACCCCTAATTTCTTCATATTAAATGAAGCATTTCCACCATAATTTGCAAATAAATTCTTTAAAAATTGATTTTTTCTCTTATTTTGTCTCTCATAGTTGAGGTATGCCTATGATGAAAATTACTGGCCTCTCTCTTCTTTTTAAGTGGGAGAACTTGCACAATTGGTGGCCGACTAAATACATTTTTCCCCACTGTACATATATTCATTTAAATAAATGGGAATATTTGTTGTACTGTGAGAGGCTGCAAAGATACCTAAAGATACAATTTTAAAATTAATTGTTCATGCCTTAACAACAGCAGCAACCTCATTTCCCCTCTCATCTGTCCAACTACTCAGCATTCAGCATCATCTGTATACTAATCATCAGCCTGATCATCTGTCATCATCTGCACCTGTTTCTCACTGGTTCATGCCTTAAGTTAGATGGATTTAATGCTTGAATTATTCATAGGTCACTGCGAGGCTTAACAAACATAAAACATATTCTTTTGAAAATTTTCAGGTACAGGGACTGGACTGATAAGAAACCTGGAGAACTATTTCTAAAAACTACATTAACAAATAAAAGAAAGCATGGCTCTTTGAGGGCACTATGTGAATAAATAAGGGGGCGCACAATACTTTTGCATAATACTGTAGAGTTCTACAAATCTTGCTGTTTTGTATTTCTAGAAACCCATAGGTTCTTAATATATATATAATTTTTTGTTATTATTAACCCAGTATCTTTATTGTGGTATTTTGTAGCTATCACATGTGGACATCCAGGTAATCCTGCCAATGGAATGACCCAGGGAGCACACTTCAACCTCAACGACATAGTCAGATTTGCCTGCAATACTGGCTATGTCCTACAGGGGGCCATTAAGTCTCACTGCCAATCCAATGGGCAGTGGAGCAACTCCTTGCCCAGATGTAGAAGTGAGTATTGTCAAGTTATTTACCCTCTTATGGTCTTACCTATTATTTTCACAATTATCATCGAGCTACTATGTAACAGTCATAAATATTAGTAAATAAAAAATAGAAATACTATGTAGTTAGAAGAGTAAAGAAAGTTGGGTTTTTACACTTGTATTAAATATTAGGTTTTTTTTTTTTAATGAACTGGCATCTAGATTTCCTGCAAATACTCTGGTTTTGCCCCAAAGTCCAAAACAAGCATTGTGGGTCGATTGGGATTGTCTGTAGTGTGTGTGTACCATCTTATATTATGTTATACATTAAAATCAACTTTTTTTAGTGGATATTAAAAGGTCTATGGTTTCTGGAATGTTTTACATGCACACATAACATTTAGTTTAAACTTGTATTACTCACTTGTACAGTTTAGGTGATACACCACATAAAAAAATATCCAGGAACATATTTTGAATTTGGTTTATTACTACAGTTTTTATTTCCAGTTGTGTTTTTGGCAAATATAATTGATCCAGTAGACTGTAATTGATTCATTTTAATACTAATAGATATTATATATTGGAAGTATATTGGTAAGAATGTTTTTTTTTTAATGTCTTTGTTACAAATGGATGCATCATGCGCATTCTTTTACATTTAGGTATTTGGCAGACGCACTTTTCCTTAGCGACTTACATTTGAATCTCAGTATACATCTGAGTAGTTAAGGGTTAAGGGCCTTTCTCAAGGGCCCAACAGGGACCCTTGGTGGTTGTGGGATTTAACCCTTGGACCTTCTTAACCGTCCAATGCCTTAACCACTGTGCTACCCCTGACTTTTTACTTGGGGACACATTTTGGAAACATGGACCCTATCACCTTATCATGCCAGATTTACATTGGGAAGTTTGTTCTTACTGGTGCAGAGCAAAATTCCCAGTGTTGATTTAAGACCTTCAGAGCTCATTTGAGTTCAACCTGACCGATATAAACACTGTATGACGGTAATTCAACAATCTGGGTGTTAATTCAACTGGGGATTTTGCTGTGTACGTTTTCATGTTTTTTTTGACAGTATACTGCTTGAATGTGTGTCCCTGTGCACTCTAGTAACCTCTGGCTCTGTGCAGTCGGTTAATGAGTGGCAGGCACTCAATCTGGCGGGTTCCAGCAAGCACGTTAAACTCATTAATGTTAAATAGGTTTTGTTTTTCTCTTATAAAACAGAAGGGCTCTTGAGAGAATATGAAAGGCATGGTGCAAAAAAAAAAAAAAAAAGACCTGACTTGATGTGACGACTTGAGCAGACGTCTGCAGTTACAGCTCAGAGACATGTTTTACACCAGAAAACAAATGCTTCCATTAAAAAAACACATACAAATGCTTCGTCTAGAAGGTAATTTTGGCCAGGTACAGTATAAGCGGTATTGCATGTGTGCGCTCGTGTGTTTACATGGCGTGTACAGTATGTGATGTGTACATGCTTGCTCAGTTTGTTACTTTAAATGAGCTCCGCTGAGGATGGTGTAACTTGATAAAAGAGCAGAAAATGTGCCATTAGAAGGCAAATGCAGGAGGAACTAATGTAGAAAACCGAAACAGAGTCAAGGTTTGTATTTTATGCGTGATGTGGTGGGCTAAGCCAGGCTGGTCTGAGCATGGGTTTGTCGGACCCGGACCTGTAACTACTACGTTTTTGCATATGTGCGTTTATTATGGCTACTGACTAGATGATGATTCTATTGATTCTTGTTCAAATCCACAGATTGAGCTGTGTTGTGGAATGGGAAAGAATAAAAAGCAGAGTATGTGTGTGTGTGTGTGTGAGTGAGTGAATGTATGTGTGTGTGCCCTGCGATGGATTGGCGCTCTGTCCAGGTTGTACCCCACCTCGTGCCCTAAGCCTCCTGGGATAGGCTCCAGGCCCCCCGCGACCCTGAATACAGGATAAAGCGGTATAGACAGTGAGTGAGTGAGAGCCTTATGAGCGCCCGTTATTCACTATTAGCAGAAGTACCTATTGTTGACGGGAGAGGAGTTTGTAGAAATAATTAATAGGTTTAGTCGTCAGCCAAATACATCGAATCGAATGTGTCTGTGAGAGGACGAGCCACCTTGTGGTTATACCCGGTAGTACAGTAGTGCAAACCTAATCCCGTGACATACTGTAATCTGGCACATAACTGCTCATGAATTCACTTCTACTCAATATTTTGAACATTCATGGCAAAGGTTTAACTTCACGGAAGTACTGCAAAAGTTTCCTTACATTTTGTCCACACAGTTTTGCGTGATGCTGTGACAAGGTCTGGTTGGACAGACATACGGACGTACAGACAGAACATTTCCTCAAACTGGTTTCAGGTCTGCTGATGTATGAAATATGAAGATATCACTGAAAGATGATGTCCAGATGAAACCTTTCTTTTATTTATATAGATTTTAATATATTAGCGTCCTGAATTTATTTTAATATATTTGTCTCGCTTATAAGGGATTATTTGTGCACTGCAAAGCCTTCTCTTTATATTGCTGGAGAGTTCAAAAACATTCTGATGTTATCTTGCGGAGGCGAGTTTCACAGAGATTTACAGGCTACCAGGGCTTGTAGTGACAGCTATATTACTTGTGTTTTTTTTCTGAGACCTCTCTTGCAGACAAATCCAAAACAGGTCTTTGTCTAGTAACCAATTTAAGATGCGGCTATTGTTGTTTGAAATTATGTAAACTTAATTGGAAAACCTCCACCGTTTTTAACGTACTTCATCCAAGAGCAATTATCACACTGTCTGTGTCTCTGTTCATTCATTCATTCATTCATTCATTCATTCCATCCATCATCACATCTATCCATCCATCCCACTGTGTAATTGTCTGTTTGTCACTCCTTGTCTACCCATCCATCTATTCCTTGCATCCATCCATCCATCCATCCATCCATCCATCTATCCATCTATTTGTCTCTCTGTCTCGCTATACTGTATGTCCCTGTCTACATTCAGTTGACGCAGCAGGCTGAATCCCAGGGACGGGTCGTGTCCTGATCCTGACAACTGGGAGACGCTGAGCCATAGCCACTGATGGCTCCTGACATATTAAATGACTTGACCTATCAAAGATGAAAACCAGCGCTAGCAGTCATGCAACCTTAGAAATTCGAGGATGTAATATCAAAGAGCGTGTCATTCAGGCCTTTTTGATTTGGGTGTTGGTGGAATTTACAGTAGGATGTAGAAATAATTAAGCTTTCATTCAATATAGGATGGATGCTAACTTATAACTAAGTTTAAAAACTATTGCCCTTGTTAGAATACCTTCACTGTCATAACACCGTTTGAGCCGGTGTGATGGGTTCGGGAGGGTGTTGACAGATTGTAATAAAAGGATACGGATGCATAAGAGGATTAGCACCTTGGTTGTTTGTTCCATCAGGTTTATCCTGTTAATTATGAGATTTAAAGTTGTTTTCCCCTTTTTCCTCGTCATCCCGTTCTGTGCGGATGTGCATGTGTGTTTACTCTGGCTGATGGAACTTAAAGTGGTTTGGTGTTCTGCACCCAGCTCTCTTCTCTCGTTTCCTGTCATTAGCACTGAGAGCAGTAGAATTACAACAAATGGGTGAAGAGAAGCTTGCCTGGAAAGGTACAAGCTGTGAGCTGCATCAATAATTCAGAGAGCCCCTCATAGCCCTGCTAATCAGCACCAATTTGTGTCAGCTCAAGCCACTGCCATCTTCAAAATGGCCTCTTAAAACCACACTGATAAGTCTACAGCCACGTCGGGAAAATGATCCATCTCTCTCTCTCATCAAATGGCCAGTGGCCAGAGGCTGAAACCATTCTAATATCCAATTGTTCCCAGGAACAGATAAATCGGATGTCTTTTAACGCTTAATTGTCATTCTTTCTTCCCGTCTCATTCTAATCCTGTCTCTGTTGCCGTGATGGACAGAACAGATATCCATTTGTGCATTAAGATCACATTCAAAATTGCAAGCGACCCTACTCTAGGTCACTTTGTAAATGGGTACAGTAATGATTTTTGGAAGGTGCTTTTTCCTGCGGCAGTTGATCCAAGAAAACATGACAAAAATTCAGGTTTTTCCCAACCCCATGAGATTTGTATTTAGGAAATGCTTCTGTGGTTAGAACTGTCACCTTGCCCCTCCAGGATCCGGGTTCGATTCCCGCCTGAGTTTGCATGTTCTCCCCATGCTTTGTGGGTTTCATCCGGGTACTCCGGTTTTCTCCCCCAAGTCCAAAGACATGCAGATTAGGCTAATTGGCGTTCCCAAATTGCCTGTAGTTTGTAAATGGGTGCGTGTGCCCTGCAATGGATTGGCACCCTGTCCTGGGTGTACCCTGCCTCGTGCCCTAGGTTACCTCGAATAGGCTCATTTACACAGGATAAAGCGGTATACTGTAGACGATGAGTGAGTGAGTAAATGAGTAGTGCTGATCTAATTGTAAAGACCGTCCAGTGCCAATACCCAATACCGTGATTTACACTACACTCGTATATAAAATTGCTCACCTGGAGGAGATTTCTTCCTTGTCTCTAGTGCCTCTGACTTGCTCATTACGGGTTTTAATTGACTCCCAGAATGCACAAAACAAATAAAAGTAAATTGAATTCAGTTGAATTAGTCCAAATGTGTGCATTCTCGTTCGTTCCTGGTTATAAAAATGGAAAACGTGTCAATATTTTACCTCTGTGAAAAAGAGATTAGTGTTTTAATTATGGTTTACACGACAGGCCGTGTGTTACAGCAGTTATTAGAGTTTTTATTTTTGTACCGGTTGTTATTTGTGATAATAAAGGACCGTTTGTCAAACTTTTATTAATATTTGTGTTACTTTTAATCATTTGGCTTTAGCTCACTCATTCACTCACCGTCTATACCGCTTTATTCTGTATTCAGGGTCACAGTGGGCCTGGAACCTACTGTACCCAGGAGGCTTAGGGCACGGTGGTGTAGTGGTTGCCTTGCACCTCCAGGGTCGTAGTTCGATTCCCAGCCAGACTTGATTCCCGTCTCTGTGTGCATGGAGTTTGCATGTTCTCCC
>JAQQZT010000023.1:24246021-24257621 GCA_030068275.1 Clarias platycephalus
TTGCATGTTCTCCCCGTGCTTTGTGGGTTTCCTCCGGGTACTCCGGTTTCCTCCCACAGTCCAAAGACCTGCAGATTTAGGCTGCTTGGCGTTCCCAAATTGCCCATAGTGTGTGTGAGTGAGTGTATGTGTGAGGCAGGGTACACACCAAGCACGGGAAGAACATGCAAACTCCATGCACACATAGACGGGAATCAATCCTGGCTGGGAATCGAACCACTACACCACCGTCCCGCCTTGGTTTTAGCTGCTATCACATTCAAGGTCTAAAGCCAAACTAATGGAGTATGTGTTTAAGTAGAGAACAACAGCTGCTAAATCTATAAAAAGATGTGAACTAGAAGAAAGAAGGTTATAGAAACAGAATCGATAGGAAATTTATGAAGTGTTGACCACTCGGCCCTGATGAAGCCATGCGGTGGAAGCATACTTTGTGTCACAGTGTGATGTGTAATCCTGTAACCAGAAATCTTCCAGTCAGCTGAACGAGCCTACAAATATATGAGTCAGGTTTATTGAAGTACAGTACGTGCAAATTCGCTTCGACATCCTACATTTATTTCATTGCATATGTTCATGGAACAACCTGTCATTTCCCTTGTGAATTACATACCGAGTGATTTAATAGGAATAAATATCCCTTCCCCTGCTATGCATCTGCATCCCGTGATTTGTGGGTGGCCGCATTACCCGAACTTGTAAAAAGTACCTGAAAGTAGTGAACAAATCACCGGGCTCTAGGAGGAGGTAAAGTGGCGCAGGTGCTACCCTGACGAACCGCACCGTCGAGTTGGTTACCTGCTCAGCAGAAGGGCATATTCTTTTAAAAGTGTCCCATCTGTTTCTACTCTCTTACACCCCCATCATCATGTCAATGCAGCTGAAATGACGCGAGTTGCCCCCACCTGGCCCGCGTGCGAGCGCAGGACGAATGGCTTGTTGACGATACCTGTCATGCATTTTAATGGCAGCTGCACTGCCGGGGCTTGTTTTTCTCCCAGCTCGTCCTCATCCTCCGCTGTGTCAGCCTCTTATGCCAGATTGATTATGACATGGGATCCAACGCCATCTGATGTGGCACAGTTGGTATCGGAAAGCGAGGCTTTTGGGATGGGTGGATGCACAGGGCATGGACTGATTAAGGAGAGGCGCACAGCTAATTCCTGCCTCTAGTTCTCGATTTCACTCAAATGCACCCCGCTCTCTCTCTCGCAGTGCCTCTCCCCGTCTGGTTCAGAGCTGACAAATGCTTATCTTTCATCGATTGGCTTCTCTTCATTTCACCGGGTTCCCGTCTATCACTCTCGCCATCCTGCATATAGACTGTAAATTTGAACTTTTGGAAAAAGTTGTGACACATCTTCAGGAAACTTTTGTTGAAAGAGTCGTGCATGCAAATGCGAGTGGATGCGTGCAGTTTGTCTTTGCTGTTGTTTTGTTTATCGAATTCAAGGACGTATTAGAGCTATAGCAAACAGTAGCTGTATTTGCATGTATGCTTATACTGTACATAGTCAAAAAAAAAAATTGCAGTAAAAGTCAATTCCCTTGTCTTTTCTTTACCCAATTTTCTCCCACTTCGAGCCTGTTGCCAATTTCACCCTATACCCGGCTCTCCTCTATCATATAACAGGTGCCAACTGGTGTGAGTGAAAGCTAGTGTGTGCTTATTCATAGGCAGGTAAAGACAACCATTGCATCTTTTTCTCATGCTGTGTCTTAGGAGCATGTTTTAGGAAAGCAATAACGGCTCACTTCCACATACATGAGCTCATGCAATTGGTTAGTGTGACTCTGATTGACAGATAAGAGTGTGATGCCATCCCTCACACCTAGAGAACACGGCCAATTTTCTCTCTTCAACTCCTGGACACAGCTGTCTGTCACATCATCAGGATTTGCAATCTCTCTCTCTTTTTTTTTTCCCCCTTGTGCCACTCGTGAACCTATAATTTGTGCAATTTTTTTCATATTCAGTATAATCTTGCATAACTATCTATTTCCTCTGAGCATGTGCTGTTGTTCAAAACTATTTTTTTTTCTTCTCATATTCTTGTTTTTTTTCTCCTTAGTTGTGAACTGCACAGAGCCTGGGCATGTGGAATACAGTGTGAGACAGGTCCTGCCCAGTGGGCCTCATCGCTACAGCTTCCAGACCACAGTCTCTTACACATGCAATTCAGGATACTACCTGCTGGGCACCAGCACTCTGACATGCCAGGGCGATGGCACCTGGGATCGATCGCTACCCAAGTGTCTCTGTGAGCGTTTGGCTTGTCTTTTGAAACATTTGACTTTTAAGTGTATTAACCTATAAAAGCATAACATCATTAGCACTATAAGAGCATCAGGAAATAATTAAACAATAGTCTTCATGCATGCAAATGTATTACTTATCTTAAAACCGAATATTTTTGCAAATTAAACCACATTAAATAAAGGAGCGATCTTTCATTTACCACAATTTTCACTTCCACTTTGGTTCTCTTTGGTTCACTTCCACTTTGGTTCTCTTACAGTATGGTGGACACATACTGTAAGAGAACCTGATCCCGTAGAATGACAGTAGCTATGTCAGTGGACAAAAAGGCAGTAAAAATCTATAATAAGAATGTAATGTTTATACATTCTCAGCTTACTTACTTTTTTTTTCTTCTTGTTTATCACGTATGATGCATTCTGAGCCAGCTGTAACATCCTTAGAGGCAGCGTGATACTGTATATGGCAACGTGTGATTATCCTGTTTTGTGACTATAGGTCTGTAAGGTCTGTTCAGTTCTGATATGGTAACCTTGCATTACATTTATCCTATTTTAAGATCTCATAGATCTTATAGATACTTGGCATACGAATTTAATCCGTTTTGGAGGCGAGTTCCTAAGTCGAAATTTCGTATTGCGAGACGCACTTTCACATAGGAATGAATGTAAATGCAGATAATCCGTTCCAGCCACCCAAAAACACTATATTCATATTTTAGCATAGAAAAACAATCAATTATCATTAGAAAAGGCATGTAAATGAAGTAAACAGATATTAACAATTACTTTACCTTAATTTGTGATTCTAAAAAAGTGACATTTTTCTTCTTGCTGCCGTCCTTGCTAACAGTCTTGGGATCCATGGTGCTATGTCTTCACAAAATTTTGCACAAAATGCCAAAAAAACAAGAAAAAAAAACATGGACTCTGAACTTTGATTGGCTTTCCATTGAAACAAACATGTTTTTATCGGCTACAGAAAGTACACGCAACCGGAATTATCGACATATCTCTCGTATGTTGAAATGCTTTGTATGCCGAGCTTTTGTATGTCGAGCTAGCACTATATTTTATATATAGTCATTTGCATGACTAAAACAGATGTAAAGGTTAGAGACAGGGATTGTACCATATTGTACCATATTATATATCTTAAATTATATCATATATTTAAATGCTGTGATGGATAGCAGTATGTACCAGTTCTGACAATCATCTAAAAGGAAATTTACCCTCATTCCTCTCTGTGTTCCTCTCCCTCATGCCTCGGCTGCAGTGGTACTCTGTGATCATCCCAGCATGCCTCCTTACGCACAGATCTCAGGGGAGAGGAGAACGGCGGGATCAGTGATTCGCTACAGCTGCACTGGCCAGCGCGCCATTGTAGGCAACACCACCCGCGTATGCCAGCTGAATGGCCAGTGGAGTGGCTCACCGCCGCACTGTACTGGTAACTCCTTAAGCCTTTTCAGCGATACTAAAAGACCTTTCTCCTAGCATTTTCAACTGCTATTATTACCTACGGTGATTTAAACTTCAGGAGTATTATTAAGTCCAGAAAATTGTCTGTAAGAGCACGAGCATGAATCAGTGGCCATGGTGCTCCAGTGGCCGAGCACGCCACCCCTCTATAACCTATTTTAATCTCCTTCTATCAGCCTCTGCTACATGAACCCCCACGCTCCTGTCAGCTTATGAGCTGTCCTTCTTCACTATAAAGCCATGGCCCCCACACAGCTCTCAGATATGCCACCACATAGTCTCATCCTGTGCAGTAAAAACCAGCCTGACAGGTTGATGTCACAATTCATGACATTCATATTTCTCAAAAATTGCGGCTTTGCCACTTTTTGGCTCCCAGGGATCACGTCGGATGTTTTACTGCAGAATGTTAAATTGCACTGGGATAAATATCGAATATAAAGAGTGCGTTTGGCAATAAGGAAATGGAAAATGCAGGTGTCCATAAAATATTTACTCCATTTTCTCAGCATCATTTGTGGCTGTTTGTGAAGCCGTTGAGGTACTCATGATCATTTTTAAATGCCTCAGCAGAGAGCAGTTTATGTGATGAATGGAAGGAAATTTCCTTTTCCCAGCAGGTTCATATCTAAAGTCTTTTATCACGTCACATGAATCCTGGATTGCATCTAATTCTTTTCATATCATACCTCAGAAAAATTTAACCCCTGCCTGCAGAACCAAAGGTTCCGCGATGCCAGTCCTGATCCAGTTCCTCTTACCCAGGTTGAGTCTAAACACTTAACCAGGCATCTGTCCACCATTCATCCTCTGCAGCTGATCCAGAATGCAACTGCACGTATTGTTTTCAACCTTCCCAAGTTCTCCAGCACTGGTCCCACCATCTCTCAGGGATCAAGGAAGACGTTCATCCAGACTCTTCTCTGTTCTGGCACCCAAGTGGTGAAATGAAGTTCTTCTAGATGTCCAGTAGACTGAGTCTTTGACAGTCTTTTACGACTCAAGACGTCCCCCCACCCCATTAATTGAAAAAATAAAAAAAAATCCCTTTCTTAATAGTGTTTGACAGATGGCACCTAGTGTAAGTATCTATCCAATGAAGCACTTTTTGAAAGTGTCTCCCAAATGCCTAAATGTAACCATGGGGTGGAGACAATGCGGAGTGTTTTGAGCTCAATAACGGTGTTTTCTCGAATGTTATCACATGCTTATATTTTTTAACAACCCCATTCATGTTAAATTTTGTGTCTTGCTGCAGGTGATTCAGGGGGTAGATGTGGTGACCCTGGCGTGCCAGTGCATGGGATCCGTCTGGGAGAACAGTTCTCTGTGGGCAGTGTGGTGCGCTTCAGCTGTGAGCCTGGTTATGTCCTTCGTGGTTCCTTAGAGCGGACCTGCCTGGCCAATAGCACCTGGGTGGGCATGCAGCCTGAGTGCCAAGGTGAGTGTGCTGAATGCTGGACCTTCATTGGACATTAAACATGCTATGAGGTTACAGGAATGGATTCGACCTCAGCCCAAAAAAAAGGAAGGAGAGATGGAGATTGTTTCTTCTCCCATGTTATTCACTAAACCTCATAGGGTTTAATATAGTCTTAAACTTGTGAAGCATCACTCGGCGTGTACATGTTTTACACTTATGCTGTTTGCTTTTCCTTTTTATGCCCTTTTTTCCTCAGCAAACTGTGCATGCTGCAGTGTGAATCCCAGTGTGTGTCATAGAAGCCCTTGTTCCCTGTATATCCCGTTTTCTTTCTTTCTCTCTCTCTCTTCCATTGGTGATTATTTCTCACTCCCTCACCAGTTCATTCTCTTGTTGCATTGTCATTCTGCTCGTGTTCCTCTGGGTAAAGTTATTGCACAGAAAAGGGTGTCAGAAGTGTAGAAATATCCAAGTTAATTACCCGTGGGGACACACCTTCCATTTCTCTCACCTCTGTCTGCTTTAACTGTGTCCTTTATTTAAAAGAGTGGCAAAGAGCATCTCTTGAAAATTCATTATTCATTCAGCCACTGCTTCCTTGCTTTTAGGTATTTTTATAGAACTGTGTGTACAAACAAATGTGCTCAAGCATAAAGACTGAGATACATGTATGTCCCTTTCTATTGATTTGACTCTCGGGCGATTTAGTTCCCAGCAACGTGTGAATGTCTTATAATAATGGCCGTTCAGTAATGGATTTGCATCTGTCATGTTTAAAAAGGACCGGTTTCTAACAGCCTGGGCTTTTATTTATATAGTAAATTTGACATTGCCCTCTAAAGACCACACTGAGTTAAAAGAGATGCAGTCATATATGGGATGTCACATTGCGCACATCTGAAAGATGACTAATTATTATGGAACTACTGTAGTTTGCAGGTATGAAAACCATGGGTTGAGATTGAAGTCTATTTGATATTCAAAATTTCAAACTTCAAAATTATTGGCACCCCTATTCGATAAAGATCAAACGAAATGTTCAATTTAATTTTATTTGTATTCGTTCATTGTCCACAGAATCCAAAGAAAATTTGGGAAATCGGTATGAAACATAAAGCATGTATAAAATAAATACAGCACACACACTTATTTAAGTTCCCCGCTCAAATGATCAAATGATCTGCTTGTGTTTTGGTCAGAAAATCATTAAAGCTTTAAGTAGCCAAAACATGCATTATTTCTACAGTACATTTGGGTGCCAATAATTTTGAAATCAGGATTGTTTTCATTTTTTAGAAACAGGTGCCCTTTTTGAATGTGCTATTCAGTATAATATTGTGCTTATGCACTGATGAGCCATAGCATTAAAATCACCTCGGTTTCGAGTTCCCCTTGTGCCACCTGGGCAGCTCGGGCCCCTCAGCACGTGGCTCCATGGGGCCGGTGTGCTGTAGTGTCTCGCACCAGGACATTTGCAGCGGATCTCTTGTGTGGGTTGCAGAGTGGGGCATTTATGGATGGAGTTTGTTTTTCTGGCGCATCCCATGGGTGCTTGGTCGGATTTAGATCTGGGGAATTTGGAAGCCGGGTAAACAAGTTTGCCTACTAAGCCTGTTTGCGGCAGGTTGTGGTGCACTGGGTGATACGAGCTTGATACCTTTGTGCAGTGGCCAGCATTAACTATTTTCAGCAGCTTGTGCTGCCTTTTTTTTTCTTCCTTTTTTTTTTGGTTATAGGGCTATAGGTAGATGTGCCTTGGGAGCCCATGATCCGGTATATAACTGATAATCAGTGTTACTCAATTCACCTGGCGGTGGTGTTAATGTTGTGGCTGGTCAGTGTATAAAGTTAAATGGTCACCGTGTCACAAATCACTAATAGATTGATATTCATTCTAATTAAATCAAAGCATCTTTGCTTCTTTTATAAGGGGTTTATAAGGGGTGTATAATTCCATCCCATATAATTGTAATAGAAAGCTCTCTTTCATTATGCCCAGGATATCTGCTTAGTAATTTTCCATTATCCAAATCAAATATCAAGTAACTCAGATTCAAGTGATCAGTCCTTGGTATAAGTAAATATCGGTATTATCATACCATCAGTGTCCCTGGGACGACCAGCGGCTGATGCGGTTCCCTGTCTCACATGTCACTGACTGGAGACTCTTACATGCAGGTTTTTATACGTAGTTACATTATATATATATGTATACTGTTACATCATAGGTACATCATAGTAGAGACTGTGAAGTGGCGATTCTCTGTCACATGTGGTGATTGTATGTTGCGTCTGTACCTTTGCTCCATTAGTGACTGTGAGGTGATGCATACTGTTAAGAATGACTTCAGCGCAACCATTTCACTTATTTTAGCTTTACCGGGGGTCCTGGTTGTTCAGTTGTTTTTAAATCCAAATGAATGAAGGGTTATTAAAGCAGGGCAGATGTTGCAGTGCATGTTTAGCAGGTTAGGACCCTACAGCAGTCCTGCCAGGTTTAATCACAGTCAGGGCACCAGTGGTGTTGACTTATTACCGGAGTCTGTGCCCTTTCTTTCACCCATGTCACCGTGCCCTTGAGCAAGGCTTTTAAACCCAATATGGCCACCTTATTTGCCCTTTTTAAACTTCAAGTGCAACAGCCTAGAAAAGATCTTTCTCTCTCTCTCTTTCTCTCTTCCTTTCTCTCTCTCTGTCTTTCTCTATCTCAGTTGTGTCTTGTGGCAATCCCGGCACCCCTCGGAATGCTTTGATCCAGTTCCATGATGGGCTGGTCTTCTCCCGCTCCGTTACATATGCATGCAGAGAGGGTTACTATTCCACTGGCCTGCTCACACGCCACTGCACCGTCAACGGAACATGGACTGGAGACATGCCTGAGTGCACAGGTACCATTTTAGTAACACACACACACACACACACCGCACTAACAACCTCTCTATCACCATCACAGCCATCCATAAACCCTTTGTTCTCCCTGGAGTCTGAATAGCCCATTTTCATTTTATATTAAAACTAGGGCAATTCTTTATTTTATTTATTTATGTATTTTTTGGTCAGCATGTGTGCCTGGCTTGGTTTGATTAACAAATGTGAAAGACGGAAATTTCAGGGTCCTAAAAAAAAGGGACGCTGTGGTTAAGGTCATGGTTCCACAGCTCCAGGGTCCCATGAAAGTTTCCAATGCAGACTTTCATGATAAGTGCATGATATGACCTAGGTGAGGTTCATCTGTGTTCTCAAATTCCTGCAACCCTAACCAGGATAAATTGGGTACTAAAGATGAAAAATTTATGAATTAGTTAATGTTTATATTTACCAAGTAAAAAAAAAAAAAAAAGGAATATCTTATTTTTGCGGCACAGTGGCTTGGTGGTTAGCCTTGTCGCCCTGCACCTTCAGGTCCTGGGTTCGATTCTCGCATCGGGTCTATGTGCATGGAGCTTGCATGTTCTCTCTGTGCTTGGTGTGTTTCTTTAAGGTTCTCCGGTTTCCTCCCACAGTTCAAAGACATGCAGATTAGGCTAATTGGTGTTTCCAAATTGCCCGTAGTGTGTGAATGTTGACTTGAGGTTTTACCACAGTCTTTCAAAATGGGAATAAATACAATGGTACCTACACAGTTCCTGGATGGATGGATGGATGGATGGATGGATGGATGGATGGATGGATGGATGGATGGATGGATGGATGGATGGATGGATATCTCATTTTACTCTACTGATGGCTAAATCTGAATATTTGGTAGGTACTGTAGAACTGTATTATTCTAAGATCTTGTTTTTATTACTCAAGTGCTTTGTTGTATAATTGAGATAAATGAAAGTGGCTTTGGATAAGGGTGTCTGCCAAATGACATAAATGTAAAATGCATAGGCTTGCTTCTGAAAGACAATAGAACCAACTTATAGGCTCTGAGTTAATGGAGGTCACAGGCAGCCATTATGTATCGTGACACTGTGCTTTCACTTTTTCTGGGTGGCTGCTGACTATAGATAGCAAATACTGTTTAAATCGCTGACACTTCACAAACCATGAAGCCTTTGCTTACAGAGATAATATAAAACAGAAGTATTTCTGAAGAATTACATCAATTTAATTAAATCAATAATGTAAAGGTACAGTATGGTTTATATTAATACAATTCATACAATACAATACAATATCATTAAAAGAAATTCTGGTTTATCTCATTAAATGACTGCTGGCTCAAACAATAGGTAGAAATCTTTGGGTTGAAAACATTTCATTTAAATCCTAAACACAAAATGTTCTTCATTCTATGCTTCTTCATTTTCAGTTATTAACTGTGGAGACCCAGGAGTGCCTGCCAACGGTCTGCGACTGGGCAGCGACTTCATATACGGTAGCACTGTTAGCTTCCAGTGTTCCCCAGGCTTCACCATGGATGCTGACCGAGCGTCCACTCTCATCTGCACAAAGGATCGCACTTGGAATGGCACCAAGCCTGTGTGTAGAGGTACGGTTTCACTTAGATGACTATACTGAACCCCTACCACAACCACTTTCGTCTTATGGGTGGAAAAACGTGCAAGATTCTAAGTCTCAGGTTCACGACCCAGAGCTACTGTATTATTTCATCGGTCAAACAATTTGTTTAAACAGTGGTCATCGTGATTAATAACATTGAGTGCATCAATTAAAGATATAGTCCACCTTGAAAGAAAATGTTAAGTGCTGATATTCAGATTTTATTTTGTATTGCCTTAGTACTCGTTGATGGGAAAAGAGTTTCTAGAAATGGTTAAAAGGTTAAAGCTGAAAATAATCTGATCAGATGTAATGTAATTAGTGATATTATTTCAGGTTGAAATCCACGTACATGTCTGCCTGCAACAAAGATGAATACCTTTTCTTTTTTATGTAATTTTACAAAATTTTGTTTTGTCTGACGTTATATGGTATTTGTTATAAATATTAGGAAACTGTACGAAATGTATCTAGAATCTGGCAAGATTTTGAATCTCCTGTCATTTCATCATTCCAATTAATGGGAAACAGAGGATGTACTGTAGGAAAGTTTATGTTTACGCAGACGAACAAAGCAGACAAAACATTTCTTTTATTTACATAGATGATGATGGCTAGGCGCTGCGAAGTAACAGGGTGGGGGGGGGCAACAGAAAAGTGTTAACTAGGTCAATTTGTTTATAATCAGTCTCTTATAAAAGTGTCATTATGATTAGGAGTAACTAATTAAGTCTATTTATTTACTTACTTCTAATCAACTTTATGTAAAATATGAACTCACTGCGTGATGATATTTGCAAACATCGGCTGTGTTCCTTTGCAGCAATTGTGTGTGGAACTCCACCAAGTATTCCTAATGGCCAGGTGGTAGGAACAGACTTTCAGTGGGGCTCCAGCATCAGCTACACCTGTAACCAGGGCTATCAACTCTCTCTGCCCACTGTCCTCACTTGCCAGGGCTCTGGCAACTGGAGCGGTGAAAGGCCACAGTGTTTCCGTAAGTCTCACTTTTGCTTCCTGTATCACATGGGAGACTGAAACCATAGGTGATAATTAACTTATTATTTTATCTAGGCTTCTCTGGAGATAATTATCAAAATTGTCAGAAGCAGTGAGAGTAAAGAAGACCATGCTTTTCATGGGAAGAGTTAAAAAAGACAAATGAGCCAGGACTAGGAATTAAAATTCAGAACATGACTGGGATAGCAAGAGTACATGTGCAAATGGAACAAAGGATATAATTGCAGTATTAACAAATGAAAGACCATGCAGTACTATGACTTTTTAAAATATTTTTATAATATTATGTAACACTGCTTTATGTTCTTCACAGCTGTGTTTTGTGGGGATCCAGGGATCCCTGCTCAGGGTCGGCGTGAGGATCGAGGATTCACTTACCTTTCCTCTGTGTCCTTCTCCTGCTTTCCACCTCTGGTTCTGGTTGGCTCCACAAGGAGATACTGCCAGTATGATGGAACCTGGAGTGGGACCCAGCCATCTTGTATAGGTACGAGGTTAGGCAAGGTTCAAGGCATACACAAGGCAAGGTTCAAGCATACGCAATGCTACATTGGAAACAACCTTCAAAACTGAGTAGATGCAAATTCGGGTCATTTTATAATTAATTTCTTAAATAACACTATATTAGTCAACAACTGCCTTAATATTGGACACAATGCAACAGATACATTTTGGTTTGGTGAGAGTTTTTAATTAAGACGGTATGAGTTAGTTGGTTGTTGGTTTGTTTCTAGATCCGAGTCATACCAACTGCGTGGATCCTGGAGTGCCTCTGTTTGGATCACAGAACAACACTCAAGGCTACCAGGTACTATAACACAGACGAATATTATATACAAACCGGATTCCAAAAAAGTTGGGGCACTAAACAAATTGTGAATAAAAACTGAATGCAATGATGTGGAGATGGCAAATGTCAATA
>JAQQZT010000023.1:24288124-24298919 GCA_030068275.1 Clarias platycephalus
GTGACGGGAGGGAATTGGACACGACTAGATTGGGGAGAAAATCGGGGAAAAAGAATTGGGCAGGACTAAAAAAAAAATAAAAAAATTAAAAACAATGCAAACATTTATTAAAACATCACAAATATACAGTATGTTTCTGTAGATATACCCTAACCAGCCATAACATTAAAACCACCAGCCTAATTTTGTGTACAGTAGTTCCATTGTACACAAAACCTCTAAAGTTATTCTGCAGTATCTAGCACCAAGATATTAGCAACTGTAACCTTTAATTCATGTAAGTTGTAAGGTGAGGCCAGCATGAATTAGACTAGTTTGTCCACTACATAACATCTTGAACTATTTGACATGTTCATCAAACAATTCCTGAACAATTTTTGTAGCGTGGCAGGAAACATTATACTGCTGATAGAGGCCACGGCCCTTAGGGAGTACTGTTGTCAGGTACACGGACCCCGCCATCAACATGATGTAAAATAAAATATGATTTATCAGAGTAGGCTGTCTTATGACCTAGATCCATGCACTTTCGTAGGTGAACAGCGGTCAGCATGGACTCTCTGCCTGGTCTGCACCTACAGTACACAGCCCCGTATGCAGACATAAAACTAATCTGCACCTGACCTCATTTTATGCAAGCTTTGAGTTACTTAATAAATTTGGTATTTTGCTGCAGGTGCAAAAGTTACTGTCTGCTTAGCCTAGCTGTTGCTGTTTAAATGTTCAATTTGTTGGATATTACTGTACTAAATAGCAGTATTGGAAAAATATTACCAGCAGTTGGTGGCACTGAAAGTTTCTTTTAAATAAAAAGAAAGACTATGCCAGATCTTTCACAGATAACTGAAAATGTTGACCATCATTCCAAACAAGCAAAAGGACAAGAGCAGACAGCAATGGACAGTTAATGATTTATCGCAGCCTGACAAAATATTGAGAATCTTTATAAATAAAATGTTTTGTCTGTACAATCCAAAAAAAAAGGTATGTAACTTTTGAATACTGAATCTGTAAAGATGTATGAACAGATTATTGTATGTTTATTCTTCCTGTGGGAAGTTTAAAACCAGTTATGTTCTGAAGCCGTGGTGCTAATTAAAGCATTAATGTGAAAACAGGTTGTTAGTGCCAACATGTCTGCAGCAGTCTGAGGTAAGGGCAAGTAACAAAATGTTGAGTAAAAGTGATGTTATGAACAGTTGAATGCTGAATTTAACCATTTACTTTACAAAATTTAATTTCTTTGTATTAATAAGTTCTGCTGTACAGAAAAACAGGTAGATATGTACAGTATGTGGGCTTCAACCTGAAATAATAATATCACTGATTGCATTAAAGCTGATCAGCTTATTCTTACAGTAGCTTTAACCTTTTAACTATTTCTACAAACTTTTTTCCCCGTGAAAAACTGGTACATATGCTAATAATTAAAAATAAATCAACAGACAAACAAACAAATTTAAAAAATAGCAGAAAGTGGGAAATATGTGTTATAAGGATTTAAAATTTAGATTTGTTCACGATTTCAGCACTAATCAAGTAATTAAGATGCTAGGCCAGCGTATGTAGTTTGTGGGTAAAATCTGATGAATTATTATTTAAAACCAGGAAAGATGTTGTGTTATTTAACAACACATCATGTGGGCTGCACATTTCTTTAATTCAAATGTCAACTTATCTATCACACACCAAATTCGCATTTAGCATCATGAAAAGTTGCATTTTGTATTACAAAAAGAAACTGATATTCATATCGCTGAAACTCATACAGTTGCAGCACTGAACATTGTGAGTACAGTCATAGCTAAATTAAAGTCATACGAATTTTGTCCATCCCGAAGGCAAAATTTCATATCGGAAAAAAGCATTTTTCCCATAGGAAATAAGGTACTGTAAATGCAGATAATCTGTTATAGCTATTATAGATTTTTTTTTTTTACAATTTCCATCACTATGGTAGTAATGGTGTAAAGGTAGACATTAAATCTCAGTTAACCTTAACTTATGATCAATCTTGAGACTGGCTGCAAAACTCTTGTATGCTAAAAATGCTTTGTATGTCGAGGCAAATTTCTTGCAAAAATTCATGAGGCGGGGCGTGTATGTGAAGTATGTGGGTATATAAAGAGTGATATCATGGCTTAAATAGTAGGGGGAAATGTTTTTTTAAAACATAAAGGATGCAAAAAACATAAGACATATATATATATATATATATTTTTTTTTATTATTCATTGTAAAGGACTGGTATTGAAAGGAATGCCACTTGAGATAGTAGAGAGTGAATTTCAGTGTATATCTAGAGAAACATATGATGTGTTATGATGTTAAAAATTGATTGATCTTTGTTCTCTTCTTCCCATTAAAACTACACATAATGGGATTTTTTTTTAATTTTTTTTATGCAATCCAATCTCACAAACAACTTATTTTAAACAACTTTTCACTGGTTGGTATTTATACTACAGTATACATATAAAACTGACATATGATATGATATGACACTGATATGACATCCGATTTATAATGAGCAAGAAAATGCAGTCAGATTTCCCACCAACAAATTAATGATTAATGCCAGGACTTAATCATATCTGTTCGTATAATATATACAGTGTATATTACAAACTCTTATAGACTGTACATTCTCAGTTACACTAAGAATAGTATACAAGTCTTTTTCCGCATATGCACTCATTGGTGTTACGCAAATACCATGAATCACATAAAATGTGTTACAGATACAGTACAGTAGGACTTACTTTGTGATTTTCATCTTTACTTTGCTAGCTTTGTCAACCCATTTTATTTTGGCCTGTTGATGTTTACACGTTTTTGGTGTTAAATTAATACATATTAGTGAACCAATGAATACACTGACCCATGAAATTATAGCTTACGTTTTTTTCTGGATGATGTTGCCTATCCTTCCATCCTGAGCTATTTCCATTCTGAGATTGATTTTGCATCAGACAGAATCCTGACTGATCTTTCAAACTCAGGGACACAGAAAATGGACTGCTGAAAGTCTATTTTCTTTCTTTTTCTATAAGGTCAGCAAGGCGTGTACTTATTCTGCCAAAGCGCCTTTGTCCAACTGGGAGAAACAGTGCAATGCTGTGCTGTCTGTCATTATAGGTAGATCTCACAGGTTGACCGCTGTCAGCTTACACTCCAAGCTTAAGCTGCAGAGTACAGCAATGAAAAAAAAAAAAAAAAATCATGGGACATTTATAATCATCCCTGATGATTCACATCTTTCTTTTCCAATAAAATGAGAAACTTGCACACTGTATGCATTTGCTATTTATGCATTACCTTAAACAGGGATAAACATTAATACTACTAGATTTATGAAAGACTAATCCACAGACTACAGTATTCTTCCAGTCAATGTAAACAGTTTCAGAGCATAGCACTTCTAATGGTTGGAAATGTTTGGTTTGTAGACTCAGACCAGTAGTGATTCAGCAACAAATGATCAGCACTCAGCTACAGTGCCTGACCAAAAAAAAAGGTATATACTGTAATCTTTCATTTGTCGTCCTTTAGCTTTAATAAAATCATCCAATGTGGTGGCCAAATCATGTGTGAAAATGATTCCTCATTCTCCCAAAACCTAGTAAAAGTTTTTTACTATTTGAGTCCTGGAATATGCCCATGCCATCCGCAAAGAAAAGCTCCACTGATGGGATAACCTGGTCATTCAATTTATTAGCTGACTTCATTTTATTGCCACATAACGTTGCTCAGGTCCATAATGACGTGGTTTACAAAGGTGGATATGAAAGAACTTGTATGCACAGAACACTGACCTAAACCCATTAAACACATGTAGATAGAACTGAAATATGAAATTCACACCAGATTTGCCTTCTCAGGAACAACGTTACTTTAAAGTTGTAGAAATTATTAAGGATGAGTGTTATAACCATTGTGATGCCTTGTTAATAAACCATCTCCACATATCCTTATCATGTCGTGCATAAGTACCTTATATTAAGCTATCTTAATAGTTGGCTAACATAAAGAAACTATATCACAAGTTAACACCGGCATTAGCTGCCATCTATATTCTTAAACATTCTTTATTCATCATGCATAACTAACATTTTATTTTAGTTTTTTAAACAAATATTTCATAGGGTTATATGAGAGATGTAATGTATTTATTCATTCATTCATTCATTCATTCATTCATTTACTTACTTACATATTTATTTATTGGCCTTTTTTATTTTCTTTAAATGTTAAATTGTCTTTTATTTTTGCTTTATCCTGGTCAGAGAGGTGATTTATCCAAATTCTATCCCAGGAACATTATAGAAAATGCACATAAACTCCACAAGCACAGTAACCCTCAAGCTCTGAGGCAACAACACTACCCACTTCACAAGTATGGCATCATTTTATAAATGCTTAATACAATATATATCGATGGGATTTGTTCCGGGCTGTTTAAATATCACTGTTTTTAAAACTGAGCATCTGTTTATCTAAAGGTCTCTGCATGTCCCTGCACAGTCAAGTAAATATTCATTATGATATCAGTATTTTTAGTATGATATTCCTTTATTATACTGCTAGGAATGATTATTGACTCTTGCCTGATTTGCCTTTAGTACTTAGTATATTAGAATTGTAGTAAAAAGCTATTTGTGACATTTTGTTCCATTTCTGATCTTTTGGCCATTGACAATGATTGTGGACTTGTGTTAAACTACTTTATGGTCATATCCAAGCTTGTGGCAGACTTTACAGTCTATAATCCTAAATCCTAAATATGTAAACACATACTCAAGAAATAAAATGAAAAGTGGTCCAAACCTATTTATGTAAAGAAATTCATAATACTGGTTAAATCTTGTGCATCTTCCAGAGTTTGGGAACAATCCAGAAATGCATGCTTATCCTCCTCATCAAAGCCGGAACCAAACATTCCAATTTATAAACTGGCCCAGAATGAATCAGTAAAGTGCATTCCGCACAAAAGTGCTGGAAAGAAAGTAGTGAAGAATTTCAACTGCAGTACTTCATCTTTCATATAAGTGATATAGTATGTATAAGTCTGTGGACCCAATATTTTTTAGAGGGCACTGTGTAATAACAGCAATAAATTTATCCTTGTCTAATGGTCAAGTGATATATTGCTATCAGCACTCATTACTTATAGACTTTTTATTCTTTTTTCCCCAGTTCTCATCACTGCAGAGGTCATTAAGGCTCGGCTGACCCAGACTGGCTAGGGCCTGACAAATAGAATATTTTCATGGGAAAGCGAACTAAAATTGAAATACCATGGCAACCAGTAGCATACAGTATGATACCATTTGCGCAGCACTTGTTTTAATACTATTCCTGTTCTTTTTTTGTTTTGTTGCAGTATACTGTTTATGATTTATCGTGCAGATGTGGTCTCAATCATCCAAATGAAAATAGGAAAAAATGGAATCCTTTATTTGTCCTTCCAAGGAACCCATTGATGGTTCTATATTTACCTGTTAGGAAACTGTTCTAAGATTCTACAAACCTTTAGTCGTACAAAGAACCCGGAAGAGTTTTTGATCAGTATTTCTCCAGAGTGTTTGAAAATTCCCCCAATTCATGAAGAAAGAACATATTAAAATATCTTAATTGGATAGATGTGATGCAAGGTTTTGTAAGCTCAAGCCCTTATGCCTTGAGATTTATCTTTAGAAGTTAAAGCTCTTGTAAGGCAATAATCATTAACCTTGTTCTTGGAGATTTAACTTTCCACAGAATTCAGTTCCTAATTTGGCAGATCTAATCTGGCTATTCAAACATATGGATTATCTAAAAGAAAGTGTGTTTTCTTAGGAGTGAAACTGAATTATCTGGGACAGTATAGAGCCAAGATAGAGTATATGATATTATGCAGCACAAAGGTTAACACCAATTAGATATGTTTACTCTTGCCAGTCCCTGCCCACTACCCAGTTAATTAACAAGCAAGGGTGAAGCTTTACATTCGATTCCTTTAAGAAGTTTTTTTTTCAAAATTCATGCAAAGTACATATAACTATATATAACTAGTTATATATTACTATAAATTCACATTCCTGGCACAACTCTAGGGGTCTCTGGTTCTACTCTGATCTTGGGTTAACCCCATCACACGGAGACATGTTCCCACTAGGTGTGCAAAATAATAGGTGGAGGCAGTAAGAATGTGTACAAGTGGGCAGGAGTGATGTGGAAACCTGCAGTGGTAAGGATGTAGCATTGTCTTTTTTTGACCTGGAGCTGTTATTCTTATTTTGGATATGTGAAAAAAAAAAAAAACATGGTTAATGAACATTATTATTATTATTATTATTATTATTATTGCAATAAAATCATCATGGAGTAAACTTTGTAACAATGCAGTGCGAAGTATTTCCATAATTGTTTTACATTATAGGAAGTTATATTAGCACATTACACACAAAGACAATATAAACAACCAGGTTTTCATCTTGCATTACTGAAAAAGCTTCAGACAGAAAAAAATCTGTTATGTTTTTTACATGTATTTTTACCAGTGAATGAACAAAGTATTACAACGTGCATCATAAGCCATGAAATTATCATTATTCTGTGTTATTGTTCCAGTGGGTTGTGAAAGTTCCATAAAAATCATTAATACACACACAAATGTGCGCGCAAACACACACACACACACACACACACACACACACACACACACACACACAGTCACGAATCTCTCCCAGTCCTTCAGACCCTGACACATCTCTCTGTGTTGTCCTTATACGCACTCACCCCGTGTCACCCCACAGAGTAGACAGAAGCAATATAAACTGAAACTTTCCAATAATGGCCATATTATGAAAGCAAGTGAAAGAGTGCACATGGCTAGTGTAATATTTTATTTTTTTCATTGGGGATATTCACTGAAGTGAGTCAGCTGAGGGCATATAAAGTGCACAGAGCCATATTCAATCTAGTATGGATGCATATATGAATATTTCTTTGTTGAAATCTGATTTGCCCACTGACCTCTAAGTGCTTTACCTTTATTATGACTGATGCTGGAAATGCGAGAAGCAGAATATCTGGCACTTTCTGCCCTTTTGTGCGCTGTTTTATATATGCATTTAAAAATCATACATTTTTAAAAGGCCATGCTTACTGTATTTCTAATTTCCTGATTCCCTGCAAATTTAGATCTCCTGCATGTTACATCACATTCAGCTGAAAAATAATTAATATTCATTATATAAAAATAATGTGTTCATCAAAAGATGTTTCATCTATCATCTATACTATCAATAATGTGTGTTTTTTTTTTTTTTGTGACTTTTGAACTTGTCATTTCACAGACAGTCATGAATCATTTTTCAATGCATATTTGGAACGCATTGCGGGTGAAACTTCACAAATCAAACTTTTTTAATCATTGACACAATGATTGTTGCCTAGCAACAAGCTCAACCGGAGTGAGCTAGTATGGAGGTGTGAGCTGCAGGAGTGCAGAGATTGTGTGTTCCCCTGTACAGTATATGTGTGAAATGACACGACCATGCTTTTATATCTCCTACTTAATGAGTTTGCAGTTTGGTTCATTTTTTAGCATTGGCATTGGCACCCCAGGCATCAATTCAGCATGATCCTGTTTGAAAAAGAAATGCTATGCCATAGACACAAAGCCTTGAGATATCAGTTGTATCTGGATCACTTTATCTTGTCAGCTAATGTCTGACCTATTCACCAGACAGAGTGGGAAAGTTGGGGGTGGCACAGACAGCCAGGGGAGGATGTAGGTTGGTACTGTCTGCCAGACAGGAAATAAGGGAAAGGCTGCTAGCCTTAAAAAACACTTAGACCCTCAGTAACTACTTCTACGTTGTTCCAAATTGCCTTTGAACCGTCTATATTGTTTTATATAGGGCTAACACAAAGTACTAAAAGCTAACAAGTTTCTAACACAAGACTGAATCCCAAATCCCTCACAGTGACCTCACATTTGTTCATTCTTGTAAACACAATATCATGGCAATGCTATGAGAGAATGCCTTAAGATAATTTCTTTAATTATGAGACAAATTTGCACTAAACTATATATAAGGAACACATACAGTAGGTCTTTAGTTGTCACTTAAAGTGTTTCAGCTATACAGAAGTTTATTCCACTAGCTAGGAGCCAGAACAGAAAACAGTCTAGATGCATGTACTCCTCAATTCCTGAAAGATGGTGAGATCAGTGATGGTAAATCGGATAGAACATGGTGCAGTGTGGGGTGTGATTAGAGCTGAGAAGTAAGTGGGTACTGGTCCATTTTTAGCTTTGTAGGCAAGAATTAGTGTTTTGAATTTGATGCGGTTAGCTACAAAAAGCCAGTGGCTGGAACAGAGAAGTGAGGTGGTGTGAGAGAACTTAGCAAGCCATGCAGCAGCATTCTGAATTAGAACCTGAGACCTGCCAGGAGGGAGTTGCAATAGTCCAGTCTTGACTGAACAAGCACTGTGTGTGAGGAGATAACTGGATGTGCTGATGTTATAAATAAGAAATCAACAAGAGTGAGCAAGGTTAGCAAATGTTAGTGTGGTAAAAGATGGGGCAGTGGCTAAAAGAGTGATATGATTGTTGTCCATTGAGGTCACAAGATCCTGACAGGTGGATGACAGTGGGAACATCAGTTTGGTTGGCTGCTGTCCAGGATGAGATGTCTGCCAAACGTGCTGAAATCCATGTGGAAAGGAGGGAGGAAAGGAGAGAATGAGTTGCATGTCATCTGCATAACAATGGTATGAAAAGCTGTGCAAGGATATGACTTCACCAAGAGATCGAGTATAGAGAGAGAGCAAATGAGGACCAAGTACTGAGCCTTGTGGGACACAAGTGGAGAGTCTGCGTGGAGCAAATGTGGATCCTGTCACCTTATACAGTATGACCGATCTTCTAGTTAGGAGGCAAACCGTTGCTTTTCCATGCCAAAGATTCCAAGGCTCTTTTCCAAGGAGAATGGATAAGAGAATATTGTGGTACAAAAGTAGTCGAAAACCTACTTTACCAATGGAGAAAAATCAAACCTAGAAGAACCTTAAAGCACACTACATTTTGAGCTGGATATGCCTTCAATATATGTAGCTAAGGGAGCCTGAAATTAAGCTTTACTAAATTACCTAAAATAACAAATAATTTCAGACCTGCTTCAATCATGCTAAAAATCAACACTAAAGAACGTCAATTCTAGGTAACAATGGGTTCAAATAAAGAGAGTAGAAAAGTCAAAAACCTACCTTACTGTACCTGTGGAGAAAAATCCAACAAAGAAGAACTTTAAAGCACACATTTTCTGACGGGTACTGTATGTTTATATATATGCTACGTTCCTGAATCTTTTATGTCAAACATTATTTTGTTTTACCATGTTTCTTTTGCCAGAGAAATTAGACTTATCCGTAAATCAGATTTTCAACCACCTAATCACTGAAACACATAATCTTCCAAGGGTCACCTTATGTCTGGGACATTTATACTCCTCTCATCAATCACAAAAGGTGGGCCAATTTTTGGCTGGTCTTAAACAATTATCATCCCAGATTGATTGTTATGAGCAGTGAGTAAAATCCAATGTTAAAATCCAAACTTAACTCCTTCTGTGTTTGTTCACCAGACACCTTGAAAGATTGAAGGCTCAAAAATGATAATTGTTTTACAAATTTGTATACATAATCTTCAAGTGTGTGCTTTTTTTGACACATGTAATATGGTAGTAAAAGTACTTAATGTGGCCCAGGTATCAGTTTCTGGGTTTGAACTGTACTAAAAAGCGGTGGACTGAAAATCCCAGTTCCTTTGCTTGATGTAAAAAAAAAAAAAAAAAAAAAAACCCATGGCAAATATTTTCATATTTGTAGCCCAGACATCAATTCAATCTCGAGATTCAATCTCTAGTTGGAAAACACTTCATACCCGACCTGTATGTTAATGATGATGAATCAATAAATTAGTCTTGATATGTGATGATTACTTCTGTTTTGTTTTGTTTTTCAGTAGAATCATTTTTATAACCTTGTTGGTTTGTCTGCACTTCGTTCTGAAGTTCGGTCACTGTCTGCAGTCTTAAGAGAAACGTTATCAAGCACACTGTATCATTTTATGAGCTCTCATCTTCATGCCAGTTTTTAAAAATGACTCCAGACATATGTACTTGCTTTGAAACTGAGATGCTCATTATCTGTCTTAAATCCTGTCTAAGCACTGACACAGTACCCAGATTTATATGTGAGCATGAGTAAATAGAAGATAAATTGTGTTGCCGGTGTCGTGCTCATTTTTTTGATGCTCCATGTGAATGGCAGTGACTCGGGTCACCTCAACCATAAATTATTATAGGTGCAATGAGAGCCAGTAACATTCATCAACTTAATTATAGTGTGGTTCACACAACATTTTTTAATGAGAAAAGCTTGGAGAGGTATCTCGTTTGTGAAAGCAGGACTATAGACAGCCTGTGCTGAAGAATTTCTCTGGTTCATTGGTTGACATGAGCACATTAATGGGGGCATAAACTGATAAGTACTGTAGTGCCCGGAGAAATTATGTTTCCATTAAAAGGAAAGGGGCAAAACGAGATGGCACTGATGCAGTTGCCATCAACACGTTGTTTGTTTTTGTTTATTTATTGTACTTCCCCTTACTTTAACCTCTTTTCCTATTCAGTATGAATATTACATCTAATAGAAATAGTGTGATTTTTATCAGTTTATAATTCATTCAGGCGGCACGGTGGTGTAGTGGTTAGCACTGTCGCCTTGCACCTCCAGGGTC
>JAQQZT010000023.1:24337178-24347988 GCA_030068275.1 Clarias platycephalus
GAAGGGGGGCGTGAGGGCTGCGCGTGGCGGGCTGGAGGAAAACAAAAACAAGAGCACGTGGGGGAGTGACAGCGTGGAAAAAACGCAGCAGGCAGGACGTGAAACATGACATTTAGAAAGTGCAGAGCTACTGTAGTACCAGGGGGTGCCACATTAGACGAGGTGGAACACTTCTGTTTTTCAAATTCTGCCAAATGTCCAACCCATTAAAAATAAAAATAAAAAAAATCCTATTACCATGTACCTAAAACAAAAATTACTTTTTTTTTTTCATTGAAAAATCACATTACTATTACATTAGCCATAACTGAAATGATGAAATTCAGTGGTTGTGGACAAGGACAATTTGTGCACAGACCCTGCACAGACAGCAGGGGTTTGACCCGGACATTTTTTCCTGTTAAATGAAGTCAGTCTAGAGAAAAATGGTAAGGGGTATGCAGAGTAGACTTAGGAGCGTGATGCCATGATTTCACTAGATAATTCTCTGCACCTCATGAGCTTACTTAGCTTATGTGTACTCTCCTATTTGTTTGATGTATTACAAGATCAATCCTTTTGAAAGCGTTTGTAAGCTTTTTGTTGTTGCTATCCTGGTTTTGACTCTGGTTTCATTCCGAGTTCTGGCAGTTATATTTGCCACAATGATTTTTGAACCTTTTGCTTTCGGTTGTGTTTTGTCCGGTTGTAATAAACTCAACACTTGTTTTCCTGAGTGTGTTTATTAAATGCAGACACAGGCAAGTATTAGAGGAAATGTGGAAATTGCTGATACTCATTAAAACAGGTAAAAAATAAAAAAAAGAAGAAGAAGAAAAAAAACATAAAAGAACATAATTTTGGCATCCAACGATGAAATCAATTTAACCAAGTGAGTAAATCAGAGGACTTACCAGCTCTGCTATATAACATATGCCATACAATTAGAGAATGCTGTATATGGAAATGCACAAGAAAGGCAACTTTTGAAATAACCGAAACAGTCTGCCTATTACTAACAATCGAGCCACAGTTAAAGTCACAGAGAATCTTCCTTTTTCAACATTCTGATATTTGATGTCAACATTAACTGAAGCCTTTGGCCAGTATCTGCAGGGTTCTATACATTGTGCTGCTGCCACATGATTGGCTAATTGGACATGTGTATAAATCAGTGGGTGAACATGTGTTTCTATTAAACGTTACTGTTCTATAAAATATCTTCGCCACAAACTCACTGAAACTGGACAGTTGACTACTAATTTAAGACCAAGTTAGGTTATATTTACAATTTAGATATTTAGTACGGGAGTGACTTATGTGCCCTCTGTCTGCCCTCTGGACCTGTCTGACCCATCCTGGTGCCCCGCTTCTGGTTGGAGATCTTGTCACATGGATGCCCCGTGTGTCTCTTTGGGATGCGTCCGGTGTCTGGGGACGGTTTCACTCTACCATGAAGACGGTTCTGGCCTCAACTGATGTTGACAGCTGTTTCTCTGAGGACTTGACTTGGCTGCAGTTGCTCAGGACTGGAATTTCCTACAAGTCTACCTGAGCCTCCACTAACTACTTGGACTCCATATTAACATCAATTAACATCAATTATTATAGCTGAACCGGCTGCCACCTAACACACAGTATGAATGCTTTCTGTTTGAGTCTGGTTCCTCTCAAAGTTTCTTCCTATTGCCATCTCTGGGCCGCCTTCTTCCTTGCCACCGTCGCCCTCGGCTTACTCATCAGGGACAATCTGACCATTTTGATTCATACACATTCACATTCCATACAGACTTAAATAATTCTTTGGGTAAAGTTACTTTGCGACAGTGACAATTGTTAAAAGCGCTATACAAATAAAATTGAATTGAATTGAATTGAACTTATGTACGTGCTTTGAAATTTCCATCATTAAAAATATCCTTACACTGGTTTACCAGGTTACTAACTAGACGTACCATCAGTCAAGGATTCTTTTTTTTGTGTGTGTAGGTTAGGGGGAGTCAAATGTCTTAGAAACAGATTACTTTAAGTGGATGCTGGTTCATTTTTAGCTTTTTAAGCAAGCATCAGTGTTAGCTACAGGAAGCCAGTGGAGGGAGTGGTGAAGTGGGGTTGTGTGGAAGAGCTTCTTCTGGGTGAGCATTCTGGATCCCTGCAGAGGATGGATGGTGCACAGAGGCAGAACCTGAGTTTGCATGAGTGGAGTCTTGAAATGACGAGGGATGACAACAGGCACCTACAGTAAATGACCTATGTGGAAAGAAATACTGTAGACAAATTCTTCTGATGTTATAAAGATGAAATCAACAAGAGCGAGTAAGGTTAAATGTACAGAAAATATACTATATAAGGTATAATATACTGTATATTTGAACTGTAATTAAAAATACAGTTTTGGTAAGTCTGTGCCTATTATATCCTCATGTTCTTTGGGTGACAGGTGTAGAATCAAATGTCACCATTCATGACAGCTGAAGCAGAAGACCAAGGGGAAATAAGTTTTCTTTCTTTTTTTTTTTTTTTTTTTTCTGTTGGAGCAGGAAAGAGGGGGGTGAAGGAGAAAAGAAGAATGAGAAGAGGCAGTGTGCAGGTGTACAGGAGAATGTGGAAAGTAGTGTCCCAGAGATGGCAGAGCAGGCCAGAGGCTGAGGTCAGTGCCAAGGCTGTCTCTAGGGTGGTGCAGTGGATGTCTCAAAACATTGGGAATGGCCGGTGGTAGTGATGAGTAATCATCATCCGAGAAAAACAAATCAGTGTAATCAGCAGAAGTTGAAGTTATTTAGCACAAAGAAGTTTGTGAGAACCTGTTTGAGAATCCTAAATGACCACTCTGTGGCCTTTACCTAACACACTTTGTGAGGTACACCAGGGATGAGGCTATGGAAAATAACTGAGAAATCTTCTATAGTACCCCACCAATCAAGAAATGTTCATACTGTTCCTTCTTTTCCTGAGCCTTCAACAATCCCCTGCCAATGCAATATCTGTGGTGCGGAGCATCTGTTATCCCCAGGTGGAACTTAACACTAATATAATACAGTTGTGAGTCTTTCTTCTTACCCAATTGTTGGAGGCAAAAGTCACTGGTCCCAGTTTTTCAGTGATGATGTATGGACCCTGGCTCTGGCCAAGAACTTGCAATTGGCACTGGGCACAAGCAAGAGAATTCCATCTCTGGAGAAACATTCTCTTTTGAGTAGTAGACCTTTTGTCCTCTAGGTGATGTTTCACAAGATGTACTTGAGTGTAGTGTTAAAAAAAAAAAAAAAATGGTTGGTCCTCCCAACCCTCTTGGGGAAAATGATTCAAAAGATCTGAAGCCTCTGGGGACTTGGGGGGGTTTCCTTGACTGTGCACAGCACATAGACGAAGACCAAAAGAGAAGATCTCAATTATGACAGTCTTCATCACTAACTTTCTGTAATATCCTTCAGCATCATCGCAGCAGTTCTATGAGAAGTGCCAGTTCATTAATGAACAACATGCAGATGGGAAAGATTGGATGGCATTCTGACTGTGTGGTCACTGGGATGTCACTGTCTTGTTCCTACAGCAATGGAGTTCTCACAATGACCTCTTCACGCATATGCTAATATCATGGTAGGTCCATATTTGAAAAGACTACATTAAGTTCAAATTATTAGTAGTTTCTCTGCTGATCTCCACATTTATAGCATTCCTACAGCAGATTATCAACCCATCTATGTCATGTTCAAAGAATTTACGGTACAGTAAATACTGCATCCAATTTTTCACACCATCACTTCATGATGAAAAGCACTCACATGTTCTTGTATTTATACCAACCTGCTGAATGATAAGCCTGGTAAGAGCGTGGTGCGATTGGAATGGTGCATGATTGGAAATGTGTGACAGCATGATGGACGCATTGAGAAACTTACAGGATGGTGGCTATGGAGTAGTGTGCACTTTTCATTTTGACCCTGTTCCCACTGCCTACATGAATATTTTTAGGATGCATAAATAGTATGTCTCCATGATTTGGTTCATAATGGATAATTAGTTAACTGAATGTGCAGGCGTCCACTATTAAAGTGGATGGGATTCAAATAATTCCTCTGATGCTGCTATGGCAACCTATGCGTTCACCAGGTCACCACTTTGTTTAATTAATTAAAGGACAAGTTAATACATGTGTTAATTTATTTAGAATTTTCTAAATCTTAAATACATTTAAGTGCATTGCAATGCCAATCTTTTGAATAGAGACAAAAAACAGCTTATAGCAGATTCCTATTTATTCCTTGACTTCTTATACCTTGACATCGCATTTTACCTAGCAAATTGAATGCTGAATAAAGGAAAGTGTTCCAGTGATCAGTAAAGTACAAATTGATGTCCTTGGTCAATTTTTACAGCTAGCCATTTAGAGCATTGATTCTACTCCATAAAGTCTCATTTCCTCACCTAAACATTAGCAGAGGGCAAGAGATTATGGCTGCTGTTTTCATCTTTTTACTATGATGTTGTAAAAAGACCTTTTAGATATTTTCCTTTTTAGATATTTTGCATTTCATTTTGCGCCATGACATTATCAGTGCCTTTCTGTTACAGGCAGTAACCATGACTCAAGAGAAGTATAAAACAGACTGTACCATGAGGGAACAAGGGTGGAGACAGGCGGTAGCTGTGAGTTGAATAAAAATGAGGCATGCCTAACTGATCAAGCAGTTCGTTTATACAGAGCGTTGTGAATGTGTCAAAATTAGACATCGCATTGACTGACCAATTGGCCTTGGCCACCAAGACCTCTGGGATGCTCCAGTCATTGTGGGACTTCATTTACCCCTTGTGACAGCAAGTCTACAGCCATCTTGCCGCCCCTTGCTCAAAAAGGAAAAGGAAAACTTTTTGTGCAAGCAATATTGACGGCTAAGATGCCATTGAGGTGTGCATCCAGTCAGTGGAGACCCAGTTAGACTTCTACATGGCGGAACCGGTAATGACGTTTTGTCTAGGCTTCTGATTATCTACCTTTTGATTAGGGATGTTCCTGACAGGACTTAATCAAGACATTTTCGTGTGGATAAAGATGTTTTAACACGTACAGTAGGTCTTGTGGGCAGAATTATGGGGGGAAAAAAACTGTTTTTAAAAATACCTAGCTATGTGTGGACATGGCCTTAGTGAATTACCTTTATCTGTTCATCTGACTTCATAGTCAACATCTACAACTTGCTGCATGAGTCCTTGCCACTTGGTGTGTAATTTGAAGCTTGTCATACAGTAGATAGCACTTTTTCTCCTGGTGCAAGTTGCTTAATTGGTAACTCCATTCTATACCCTCATTCTACCCTGAATTTAATGGATAATAGAAACATCTGTGGATATCTCTGTGCACATGTTAGCTTTACCATTTGTGCTTTGCCTTGCACTGAATCAGGTTTTGATGTACTAAGGTCGCATTGCACCCCAAGTTCACCAAGGTACACAGTACAGTATGTTCTTGGGCAATTAGTAAAAGTCTGTGGGGCACATCGAGGATCTGCATCAGTGTTCCCACTTCCCTGTGGACACTCCTCCTGGAATTCTCTAGATTTATTGCCATGACAACTGTCCTGCCCAGGCTTTACCTCTGTCCTGGTGGACATATGTTCCACTTGTGAATACAGAGGGGTTTAAAAATATATATATTTTTTAAAAAAGGTCCAGAATGGGAAGAGAATGGAGGGGCAAAACAGTGATCCAGGGCCCATGTTTGTCAGGAGCTGGGACAAGGAGAGGAATGGGAAGAATACTTTGAATCAGGAAGGGAACACGCATGCAGAATATTGTGATGCAGAATAATTTCACAATGTTGTTCCGGGGTATGGACCACCGATTGCAGGATCTCCTTTTACATATTGGAGTGCTCATGCGTGCTGTCATGGGCCATGACGTCCCCCTTATCAGCAGACAGGCCGTACTCCGTAGCTCGGGCCAGCCCCATGTGACTGCCACACGCCCCAACATTTCCTCTGGATCATCATGCCATGAGGTGTGATTGCAACAACCATGACATCTCCAGCTGGAGTACCCCCAGTCTGCACCAAGCACCAGAGCACTCACTGGACCTGCTACTGTATGTGACGCTGGGCCTGGAAGCACTCTTCCTTCTTGGCTCACATGTGAAGGAGCTCTTGGTGTTGACACTTGTGGATACTGTCTTGATATGTTTGGGAAATGACAAGGACCCAATGGGATGTACCATCTATATTCTCCTAGATTTAGACACCATTGGAACACAAGGGATTTCTTGAGGAAGGACTCAGACAGGTGGTAGATGTGAGTTGACTTTTTATTTTCTCAGTACATATCCTGAATTTTTATTTTGCTTTGCAGCCACTCTGCACACATGTGCTACATATCTTTGGTTAGTAATACACTGAGGCTGAAGGGTTGGGTGGTGGGGAGCTAAGCAAGCTAAGCAAGCAATGCTTGCACTACCTAATTTAATGCTGGGTATCACTGGTGCCCTATTATCTAGCCTCCAGAATCCTCTAAAAGAACAAAAAAAAAAAAAATTTTCTGAAGCATATTTGTTCATAAAATAAATATGGATGTTTTATGAAGTTCCAATACAAGTGCATGTCAAATGTTGTTACCAGTTTCTGTATTTCAGAAAATACTTTTTTCAGGGAATGCCTTTTTTTCACAAGAAGACAAAAATTTGAAGAAAATGTAAAGACGAGAACAAATTTGTCACGCCTAATTTGTTCTTTGGGACACTGTCATTCTGTAATAGTGTCAATGTCAACAGTTCATAATTGACATTTTAATTAATTAATTTAATGAAATTAGTGGCAGAGAACAAGCATTAGTTCACATCTGTTAACCTCATCATCATGAGTGGTGCCGCAACCCAAATCCTAAATGTTGATGCAGATAGAAATAACTGTTTATGTATTTCTCTCGGCTGTCCTTGTGTTCTTCCAAAATTGGTAAAAGAACATGGGTAAAGCAACACAACTGGCTTAATGCTTCATAAGAGACAAACAACAAACTATGCTGTAAGGTTATCAGATAGGATTACAGTGTACCTCTGGGAACTGAAAGCAGTTTAAGTCACCAGCCAAGCAGGAAACAGTACACAGGGTAACTACGTCTGACAGTCTAGTATCTATTGTACTGTATGTCTCTTAAATAGTGTCCATTCTGAATCTGGTTACTGGTTAGTAATATTCATATGTTATAGTTACCTCACACAAAAAACAGCATTTAAATCTTTGTTGCTTCATAACTTCTATGCAGTGGCCTATGATAACCTCGTACATCACTTTGATTCTAGAATAATGAGGGAAATTCAGATGCAACAACAAATACTAAAAGTTATGAAAGGAAGTCTGGTTAATGAGCATGTTATCCATTTTAACAGATTGCACTTTTGAAAAGCTCAGAAACTCACCATATGGAGAAATGAACTGGGGCATGGCACTAACCCACAATCAGCTCATAGTAAATGGTGCTACAAAGAGCCATTTGTGGTAATATAAATTCACTTCCTCTCCAGCAAAGTGTGCATTTAAATAATGTATTGCCTTAAGGCTAGACACAGGGATTAACTAATACTGTATGTGATGGTCTTCAAAGGGAGTTAGGTTAACATGATATGCTCCACTTGATTGGCAGTGCATTTAAAGCAAAAACTAAAGGAGGAAGATATATATTTTTATTGCTTCAGTTTGTGATATCTCGTATTACATTAACGTTTATATGGCATGTAAACTCACCGCTTGTAGTTATGTGCCCTGCCATGAATTGCCACCCTGTCCAGTCTCCTGGGATAGGATCCAGGTCCCCCACAACCCTGTATACAGGATAAACCGGTATAGACGATGATTTAGTGAGATCTTACCACTATTCATGCATCATAAATACTTTTTAAGTTGCATTTCACCTTAAACCTAAAGTAACCTCAAAAATTTCTCTTTAAGCTATGTCTATCTTAATTAGATAACTGATGAAGAGCAGTAGAGTGAGAAAGAAGAAGGTGAGAAAAGCACACCATGATCAAGAAATCCAAAAGGGAGAAAAAATTGACATGCAATAATGAGGATGTTGTTGTAAAAAGTTGTGTATGCCAAATTAGCTGCTTCTTTGAAGGGGGGTTGCGAAAAACAAAAGGTATAGCGTATATCACTCATTTTTAATGACGCTGTTTGTCTAGCATTACATATGTGTTCCTTACAGTAACGAGCAACGCATCTCAAGAACAGAAAACCATCTAGCATGATTCCAGGATTTGTAAACATGAACAAAAAATAAATAATATACCCAATCAGTAAGAACCATTCAAGTACTGTAAATAATAAGATTAGATCAGAATGACTAACAAAAACATTTCTTTAATGATAAATAATCCTGGTTTGAGAAACCATCTCATCTTTAGATGTCACTCACACAATATACAGTAGTGATGGAACGTTCTCTGGTTTATTTACAGAACAAAATAGGTATTAGAAGCCCTAAAGACATGCCCTGAGTAAATACAAAGTAAATACAGTACAGTAAGGTGCTGGACTGCTGATCAGAAGGTCTCCTTTTCGAGGCCCAGTGCTACTGTTGGGACCTCGAGCACTGGTACTGTATAATGCAATCAGGCATCAAGTTGGTAACCTGGCCTTGTAAAAAAAACGACCACTGAAACAAAGGATATCTCTCCAGAGGTGGGGCGTATTTGGTGCTTGATTGCAACAATAAGAATGAAATGTAAGCCATTTCAAGAACAAATGCCATATTCTGTAGCCCAGTTGCGTGATTCCATGAAATGGAATGTAATCGTATAGTAGATGGTGACCAGTGCATCCTGTACCAATGGTTACTTTAGTATAAAAACAAAAACTTTATAAATTCACAAAATGCAAAGTAAGCAAACAGAAGAAAAATACAAAATCAAATCAATATTTGGCCTGAGTCCCCTTGGGATTCAAACCAGCACCAATTCTTCCACTTGCACACTTTGTACACTTGCACAGAGTCAGGGATATTGTAAAATACAGTACGATTAGCCTCAATGAAAAAAAAAAAAGTTTAGTAACAATTTGCCCAAGTTGCTTATAGTACCAGTTCAAAAGTTTGAACAAAAATCTTAATCTTAAAAATTAGAGCCATTATGAAGGCTTATGTTACAGAACATAAGTAACAGACACATCTCAATACCAACTGTATACAGGATAGTAGTATAGACGATATGTGTGTATATATCAGAAATCATTATTAAACCTTTTAAATAGATTTCACACACAGAAGCCGTGATTCTGCATACATTTGTAAAGGCAATGACAAGCAGTCATTTTGGTCATAAAATAAGTCACATTAATATATTTAACAGATGTGAGAATGTGAGACAATAGTGTGAAAGAGAACCTGCTGTGTGAGCTGGAAAAGAGACAGGATGAAGTGGGGAAAAAAATGTAAAGGAAGCAGGTGATGAAGATGGGGTCTTACAGAGTTCAGGTCATAGCTTGAACTCCAGAACGTGTCCTGTAGATCACAAGATGTCAAGTTGATGGAAGAATTGGACAGGTTCGGTGAGAGTGAGGAAAGTCTTTACTTATAAACTGTCTTCCTTGGCTATATTAAGTGATCCATGTGGAGCTGTTATATTGTGGGGTGTGGGTTGTGGATGAATAGCGTCCAGCCCCTATCCCATTCTGGCTCCCAATTCTTTGGACATATTGCTCAGCAAGCCAGTTTGAAGGACGGTGCATCTGGGAGCCGTATTGATTGGCGAGATGTCACAGTCAGCGAGATGGAGGATGGTATCAGAGATGCAATCTTATTGCCTGACCTGATGTGGGGAGAACATCACACCCATCCATCTCTGAACATTACAGTCATCTGCACGGACATTAAGACTGGGCATAAAGTCTGTCAGAGGTAATTAGACTCAGGCCTGGTTTCCTAACCATTAGGTCTCATTCAATGACATTTGCACTGCAGGGATGGGTTGGAATGAGACTAGAGCTACTGTAGTATGGGGACAAAAACAAGAAAACAAACATCTACTTTAATGTGAAAATCCACAGGTGCCACATTATTGCACTCAACTACAAAACCAAACCCTCTGACATGGAACTGACATGTACCCTCTTTTGGCACTAAAATTTTAAGGTTATAATTGACTGCATTTTTGAAACGACATAAAATGACAAGTGATAGTCGCTGTTAACATACAAAATGTGCATTAATAGTGATTACTGTAATGAAACAACATTTTCAACATCACACATTATAATTAATTAGTTAAAATCGCTTTAAAGTTTCCATCCTGGTATACTGTAGATCCTTACACTGGGTTGTTTCATGTCCAAGGTAGGGTGTGTGTGCTGCTGGTATTAGATAAGCATTTACGTAAATACTGTTACAGGCCATTTTATTAGCCAAGCCTGCCTTGTCAGCAGACCTTGCAGACAAATAATTGCATAGTAGGTGGCTCAGAATCTTTTTTTGAGCCACCTAGTACTATACAGTAGCTTTCCTCTCAGCTTAAGCACAAGTAAGATGTTTCTGTTTACAGAAGTGCCACTCACTGGCAGGGTTTCTGTAGTGTTGTTTCTGTATTATCTTAAGAGACTGTTGTTTAAAAATCTAAGTAGATCAGCAGTTTCTGAAAATTTTAAACAGAACCTAAATATAGCCAGCATGGTGTCACGGTGAATAGCATGGTCACTTCCTACAGTAGCTACAGAGTTATAAGTTTATTCATCAGCTTGAGTTTTTCATCTCTCTCTCTGTGTTCTAATGAGGATTTCTTTTCACTGATCAATGTTCCATTTTCTGCCCAGCCTCACAAGGACTGACTCTGATTAGCATGACGAAAACAAAAAAA
>JAQQZT010000023.1:24362176-24379628 GCA_030068275.1 Clarias platycephalus
TGGGATCTTCCAAAATAAGTATTTTAATCAATTTGAGATGAGCATTCTGCATTGCTGAGAAATCTTACAGGGTAATCATTTAAATTTCAAAATTTAAAGGACCTAAACTTTAACTAAAGTAAACACTTCCTTCCAGCTTCGCAGTCGAATCTGATCCTGAGGTTATACGCATCCAGAGAACACCTCTGATGTTTCTGAAATGTAACAAATCCAAAAATTGATCAAAGAGTATGTGTCTGTCAACAATAAACAATAGTTCCCTGACTTGTGAAAGACTGCTGATCCACAGGGGGTCTAGTTTAGACCAATAATGAATTCAATTGATGTAGCTGAGAAATTGTTCAGGTTTAGAAGTTTTAAAAAGCTATGTTCTGTAAAAAGGTTTTTGAGGTAAAAAAAAAAAAAAAAAAGTTGTGTGAAATTTTGCATGAAATTGTTTTTGTTTTTAATACAAATGTCATCCTCATGGCTATATACATGGCAGGCATTACAGCGTCTCACAACAATGCACCTGTCATGTTCATCATATAACCCATTGCCCAACCCAGTGTCCTTCCTGGGTCCAGAGATATGAGTCACATGTTGTGTTAGAACCTGCTGTTCTACTATATTACACTTGAAAAATTGAAGGCCATAGTTCTCACATGCACTATTATACTTCTCTTTTGACACACTGTGATGAATCCCGAACCGTTATCAGACACATCAACTGTATAAAGCACTGATCTCAGCCCGTGACATGTTCCTACAGTATATGTTCGATCAAGTCAGGCCTGATCACATAATGGCCCATTGAAAGCTTTGAGCAGATGGATGGATGGATGGATGGATGGATAAAAATGTTGCCTTTGAAAATATATGTGTAAAATATGATGTGTAGTCTTGTCATTCAGTGAGCGGCTTTGTTCTTCTTTAAAAATAAAAATAAATAAAAAAGCAGTGTAATTACGCTGAAAAAGAAAGTTTTTCACAATCTAGTCTTGCGGATTTTCACTATAAAAGAGTAGCTTCTCAAATTTTAGCTAAATACAACATTTTTAATTATAAATGTATAAAAATGTGTTCCATTCCACAAAACCTGACAAAATCTTTTTTTCTGAATGCAGTGCAGAGTAGACTTTGTCAATTCAAACCCATTATCAATTTAAAAGAGCATACTTAATTAAATAAAACATTTTTTTACATAGGTTCTAACAAAATATCAAAAACATGTCCATTTTGCACATTACACAGAACTTTCATTCTTTTAGTCATAGATGTCCTTTAATCACTTTTACTGTAGGTCTACTCTGAAAATATTTTATTTCATCTTTCAAAGACCCAATCCTATACGCTAGACCTGTATAATATATACAATAAAATAAAATTGTTAATGTACAGTAGGAGTGTTTTATGTAAAGCAGATAGCTAAAACTTTCAGGCGCAGGTTTTTATTCTCTTAAAACATGTAGAAGATTGTTATAAAACCAGGGGTCCGTTCTTCGTACGTCGCTAACTCGGTTAGCTGGATTTGATTGTTGTGGATTTGTCCTGATCTTGGATTGTTTCGTTCTTCGATGCGCATCTCGCATTTGCTGTCATAGCAACATGTCCGTAAGCTTAAACCTGCTCGGAAACAGGTTTATTTCATGTAAACAGGATTTAGGCTGCGCTCCTGGCGGGTTATGATTGGTTGAAATGGCGAGGCCACATCTGATTGGTTAAAGAGCACGACTGACGCGGACTGACTCAAGTGGGAAAAGAAAAGTATCTTGCATAGATATATATGCCCCCCTGCTATGGATTGCCCCCCCACACATACAAATAATCACTATCAAATATTATATTAGAACATAAATTCATAGGTTTATTATCAAATATAATATTACTATTATAATGAACCCTAGGCACGTGACAGCCGTCAAAACCATTAATACAAATGCTTGTATAATGTTAATTTTGGGGCACATTTATTTTTCATATTTTTCTAATAATGAAAAATTGGACAAAACTATTTTTATTATAAAATAAACAATATAAAAGTATACATGTTGTATTTGAAAAAAATATTAATATTAATAATATTTTTTCATATACAACATATTTATTTTCATATTGCTTATTTTATTGTCTCATGTAATTTGTCATTTGTAAACCATTAACCTATGAATTTATGTTCTAATATAATATTTGATAGCGATTATGTTGGGGGGGATCCATGGCAGGGGGGCATTTTAGCGCATAACACGTGTTACAAAAAAATTGAGTTTGCTCTTTTGCCATTTCGTCAACCAATCAAAGGGGTTGTGATCAGTGTTTCTACTGTCGATGCATATCGCCTTTTAACCCAACGCACGAAGGCGCAATAATCCTAGCCAACCCAATCCAGCTATACTAATCATCAACAACAGGGCTGCTCGAAGGACCAACTTAGCCACATCGTAATTAGCACAATGATCTCATCTTAGATGTGTCAATTCATTTCGGATGTGTCAAGCGACGTACGAAGAACGGACCCCTGGTGTGACAGATTTGGAAAGAAATGAAAGTTATGACAATTTGAACAACAAATGTTTACTTGTAGTTTCATCAGGTACAGTATAATCGCTATGCAGTGTGTAACACAGTTGGACTCGACACAAAGGTAATTCTCACATTGAGCACAGTTTATTGAATAACAGGAAAAGTCACTGCAGGATAAAAACTCTTAGCTTAATTAGCCGCTCAGGCTAGGATAGCGGTGAAGGAGATATTGGGCGTATACCAGATCCCAGGATAACTTCACCTCTCCTTCCTTCGTGAAACACTGCAGAATGACCCGGAATGTTGACCGAGACCCACTGACGACCGGATGCACCACACACCACAGCAACCGAGAGCTCTGCGCTCCGTGACGGTGACTGGAACACTTCTGGAACTAAAGATATCAGGTAAGTATCAATCCTCTTAACTTGGAAGAATAGCGTTTGAGTCCACACTCAGGGATACGAACTCGGACGTTGACTGAGGCATGGTGTGTGGTTTTTATGTGCACGTGTTGATTACCGACAGGTGATGCTGATTAATACTTGGGTGATGAGGGGCGCTGTGTTATCGTTGTCGTGGTGGCCTATCTCGTCCTCTGGGTGTCCGGACGATCGGGGTGAGAGTCGTGAAATTCTTCCAACATCGTGGGATCCAGGATGTCATCACGAGGCACCCAGGATCTCTCTTCTGGGCCGTATCCTTCCCAGTCTACCAGGTACTCAAGGTGGCCACCACGCCTCCGCGAGTTCAGGATGTCTCGAACTTGATATATCGTACCTTCGTCGACGACGATCGGAGGAGGGGGTGTTTCTTCCTCAGGCCCAGGCTCTGTGGGAGGAATGACAGGGTCTCGATAAGGTTTCAGCAGAGATACATGAAAAGTAGGGTGAATTCTGAAGTGTGCTGGTAGATGTAATCTGTACGTTACCGGATTGAGTTGCTCTATGATTTTGAAGGGTCCGATATACCTGGGGCTTAGCTTCTTGCAGGGTTGGCGTAGGCGCATATCCTTCGTTGAGAGCCATACCATATCTCCTGGTTGGAAGAGTGGAGAGGTAGTTATGCGCCGGTCTGCGTTAGTCGTATGCCTCCTCACAGCTCGCTGCAGATGATGATGTGCCTCCTCCCAGACCTTTTCGCTCTCCCGGAACCAGAAATCCACTGCTGGCAGGTCTGATGGTTCCCCATTCCAGGGGAATAACGGAGGTTGATAACCTAAAATGCATTGGAAAGGGGTGAGGCCAGTGGTGGATTGCCGTAGGGAGTTCTGGGCGTACTCAGCCCATCCAAGGAACTGGTTCCAGGAGTTCTGGTGGTTGTGGCAGAAGGTTTGGAGGAAGCGTCCAATCTCCTGAATTTTCCTCTCCGTTTGTCCATTGGTTTGGGGATGGTATCCTGATGATACTGTGACTCCTAAACGTGAAAAGAAGGCTCGCCACACTCTAGAGATGAACTGGGGTCCTCGGTCAGAGACAATCTCTTCCGGAATCCCATAGTACCGAAAGATGGTCATGGCCGTTGGTAAGTTCCTGAGGGAAATCAGGCGGCATCCCTTTGAGAACCTGTCTACAGTGACCAGTAAACATGTATTTCCCTCAGACTCGGGTAGGTCTGTCTCCCATTGAATGGGGTTAACAAACAGTTTTTCTGGGAGGACGGTTACGGGCATTTCAATGGATTCGGCCGGGACGTGCAGACGGGACAGCGCATCTGCCTTAATGTTCTTGGATCCCGGTAAGTAGGAGATCTTAAAATCGAACCGGGTGAAGAACAGGGCCCATCTAGCTTGTCTGGGATTGAGCCATTTTGCTTCCCTTAAGTATTGGAGGTTTTTGTGATCGGTGAGTACGAGGAATGGTTGGGCTGCCCCCTCCAGCCAATGCCTCCATTCTTCTAAGGCCATCTTAATCGCGAGTAACTCACGGTCTTCAATGTCATAATTTACCTCCGTAGGGCTAAACTTTCTGGAAAAGTACGCACAGGGATGGTAGGCGGGTGGTTCTCCTTGCTGTTGGGAGAGAACGGCTCCGACTCCGGCGGTTGACGCATCTACTTCTACCAGAAATGGAAGTTCTGGGTTGGGATGGATGAGGATAGGAGCCGTGCTGAACGTCAGCTTCAGGTGTTGGAATGCGGTGACTGCTTCAGGAGTCCATTTTAAAGTTTTTGGTTTGCCGCGAAGGAGAGACGTTAATGGTGCTGCAGTGGTACTATAGTTCTGGATGAACCTCCTATAAAAGTTGGCGAAATCTAGAAATCTTTGCAATTCCTTCACAGTGGTAGGTTGGGGCCATGTAGTTATGGTTGCTACCTTTTCTTCATCCATTTTCACCCCATGCTGATCAATGATGTAGCCCAGGAACTGAACAGAGGACTGATGAAAGGAACATTTTTCGGCTTTTAGGAAGAGCTGAAAGTCTCGTAAGCAATGGAGCACCTGGGTGACATGTTGTCGATGTTGGGCCTCGGATTTGGAGTAGATGAGAATGTCGTCGATGTAAACGATGACAAATCTGTGAAGGAAGTCACGGAGTACCTCGTACATGAGTTTTGGAACACAGCGGGAGCACTGACTAGTCCATACGGCATTACCAGATATTCGTAATGACCGGTCGGTGTCACAAAGGCGGTCTTCCATTCATCTCCTCTACTTATTCGGATTAGATTATACGCACTCCGAAGATCCAGTTTCGTGAAGATCTTAGCATCACGCAGACATTCGAGAGCTGCTGGAACTAGGGGTAATGGATATCGAAATTTGACAGTGGCGTGATTGAGGGTACGGAAATCGATGCATGGACGTAGACCACCTCCTCTCTTTGCCACGAAGAAAAAACTGGAAGCAGCAGGTGAAGTTGATGGACGAATGTACCCTTGTTGGAGAGCCTCCGAGATGTAGTCTTCCATGGCACTTCGTTCGGGGAGAGAAAGAGGATAAATACGTCCGTGCGGTAGCGGTTCTCCTGGGAGCAAGTTGATGGCGCAATCCCAAGGCCGATGAGGAGGGAGTTGAGTCGCCCGTTTGGGGCAGAAGATGTCCGTGAAAGCCAAGTACTGTGGAGGTATATTTACTGATTGCTGAGCTAGGGGGCTCTTGATGGAGGTGGTTTGGAGCGGTAGAGGGTCTCGTTTCAGGGGAAGTGTAGGAAAACATGTAGTGGTGCATTCTTCTCCCCATTTCAACACCTCACCAGTGGTCCATGAAAGTATAGGGTTGTGCTGAATTAACCAAGGTCGACCTAGGACGACATCGGAGGTGGAATCCTCCAACACCAATAGCCTGATATCTTCCTGATGAAAAAGGCCAATTCGGAGCTGGACCGGGCCGGCGAGAAGATGTACCGACCTTTTGAACATGGGTTTTCCAGTTATGGACTGTAACTGGTAAGCTTTCTCGGTCGGGCTGGTCTGGAGTCGGAGGTCCCAGCATAATTTCCAGGAGATAAAGTTGCCAGCTGACCCTGAGTCGAGGAGGGCTGCCACTGAAACAGACATATGACGGGAAGTGAGGTTCACATATGTGGTAAGGGGTTGCAAGTTCTCAACTTTAGTCGGGATCGAACTCACCACAGTGCGAGATGGCCGGCTGGGGCACTCGCCCCTGAGATGCCCCTTGTCGCCGCAATACAGACAGAGGCCCAGGGTCAACCGTCGATTTCTCTCCGCTGGTGTTAATCTCCCCTTTTCCAGGATCATTGGTTCCTCCGTGGGTTCAAAGGGTGCGAACCTTCTCTGCCTCTCAGGTACTGGTGTGGCGGTGCTCTCGGAATTTGTAGGGCACGAAGCGAGGCGTACAGAACAGCGGATGGAGAGCTGGATAAATTGTTCTAACCCTATGTTGTCGTCGTAGGTGGCTAACATGCGTCGAAGAGCAGGCTCTAGCCCCTGACGATAGGTGGTTAGGAGGGCATTCTCGTTCCACCCGCTCGTGGCTGCTAATGTACGAAACTGTAAGGCATATTCTTGGACAGACAGGTTACCTTGTTTCAGATGATATAGTCTCTCTCCGGCGGATACTTCGCTGTCGGATCATTCAAAGACCTCTCTGAAGTGATCCACGAAACGCTCGTAGACTCGATTAGGGGTCCTCCATGCGACCAGATTGCCTCTGCCCATTGTAGTGCCTGTCCTGATAAGAGAGAAATGACATATGCTATTTTGGACTTGTTTGTTGGGTACAAGGAGGGTTGCAGGGTGAATGTCAGATCACATTGTAGCAAAAATCCCTTGCAGTTCCCCTCCGTTCCTGAGAAGGGCGCTGGTCGGGCCATGGGGCTAGACGCCGGAGGCGGCGAGGAAGCAGCGGTGGCGGCGGCTGGTAATGGCGGCGGTGTTGTTAGCATAGCCTGCCGGAGTAAGTTCACCAGCTCCCGTAGTGGGTCATTTTCGCTCATCGTGAGCAGTTGGTATGGTCCGAGCTTCTGTAACACAGTTGGACTCGACACAAAGGTAATTCTCACATTGAGCACTGTTTATTGAATAACAGGAAAAGTCACTGCAGGATAAAAACTCTTAGCTTAATTAGCCGCTCAGGCTAGGATAGCGGTGAAGGAGATATTGGGCGTATACCAGATCCCAGGATAACTTCACCTCTCCTTCCTTCGTGAAACACTGCAGAATGACCCGGAATGTTGACCGAGACCCACTGACGACCGGATGCACCACACACCACAGCAACCGAGAGCTCCGCGCTCCGTGACGGTGACTGGAACACTTCTGGAACTAAAGATATCAGGTAAGTGAAACAGGTAAGTATCAATCCTCTTAACTTGGAAGAATAGCGTTTGAGTCCACACTCAGGGATACGAGCTCGGACATTGACTGAGGCGTGGTGTGTTGTTTTTATGTGCACGTGTTGATTACCGACAGGTGATGCTGATTAATACTCGGGTGATGAGGGGCGCTGTGTTATATTGAGTTCGGAGCCTGGTCTGACTCTGACACAGTGAACAATGAAGATTCAAATTAATTAAATTAAAAAAAAACTTTTTAGATCCTCATGGGGAAATTTAAGGCATGCAGAGTAGTTAACTAGTAAAATAACATTAATGTACAACTGTTGGAATGATGATAGATGGAATTAGTCAGTTAGTGCAAAATGCTTGAGTAAACATCTGTATAAAATATCTCTAAACAATTATAAACTGTATAAACTGTGAAAATAGGTACTGCTTAATAGCCAAAACAAAAGTAGAGGTAGAAGAGGATAGTAGAAGAAGGTGAAATGGATTGATGCATATATTGATAAATGAAACTTAAAGTTAGGTATGTAGTATGTAAACATTGGTGTGTAGCAGCAGCATTATTCAGAGTTACTCATTTCATAATACAACACAAAGTGAAACAGATTGACTTTTCAAAACAAGCTAATAAATATACTTTATAAAAAAAAAACATTCATAATTGCAAAATCTGTAATATTGAACATGGAATATAGCAAGAGTCCTATATTGTATTGTGTTTTATAAAGCAGGAAACCCTATCTAGGATCAATGCACTTTCTTTATGTATCCGCAGCCAAATAACTTCTGAACTCTTTTTATTCTTACTACATTTATCATTTAACTTTTGTATTCTTTTTTTTGCTTTTCAGTTTCTATCAGCCTGGTATCTGTATATTTAAACCTCTACACAGTTTGGAACGATGTTGGCATTCAGAATGAAAATGTGCACACTTGCTCTTGAGTATCTACTTAGAGAGCAATTACACCAGCCATGTTAATAGGAACACTTTTAGGCTGTCATCCAATCAGACAGTCAGATGACAGCAGGAATCTAAGCATTGTGAGCACAGATACATTGTAACAAGACAATTAATGATTGAATAAAAGACCAGACCCATTGTAGTCTCAGGTTAAATTTTTTTCTTGGCTCCCAGTGTTGTATTCTGCTGCTTTTAACCCATCCACCTGAATATGAAGAAAATTTCTTCTGCATTCATTTCTGCTCACCAGACTGGTTACTTGTGTTAGCCCCAACATTATCATCAGCTCCAAACGCTCTGACCATTCCCGTCTGAAACCAGTCTGTCTTCAAGGTTGTTAAAAAGTCATCAGTTTTTTAAATACTTAATCTGGACCATCTGGCACCATCAACCAACCACTTAGTGGCAGCAGATTGTTAGCAGACAGCTGACTGTGTTACCATGGATAGATAAAGTGCAAGATATATTTTTACACCTGCAAAATTTAAGCCATTGCCGCATACAAAACCTGCGAAGATTGCTGCAAAAGAGTTAAATAAGATGGAAACAATCATACTGTACATGTAAAACCTTTGTGAATTATTAATAAATAAACTATACTTTCAAATGTCATTTTAATTATCTGCTCTATCAACCCAAAATATACTATTGTACTGTAGATATGCACTGATCAGCCATAACAATACAACACAAACCATTGTGTGCAACTTTTATGTATTTTCCCCTTGTGCCACCGGAATAGCTGTGGCCTCTCAGTGCTTGAAAGGATTGCAATTCACCTCAATTATGGAGGGACCTTTACATATTATTCTCAATAGTCTGAGTTTAAGCTTAAGTCCTAAAGTAATCATTACAGAAAGGAATTAAAACTGATGTATTCTGTTTCAGTTTCAAATAAGTTTGATTCTGTGCCTTCTTTACCCACAGCTCTAGCAAGTGCTCAGATCAATAATGTATCAGGCAGCAGAATGACCAGCGTGCCTGAAGTCGGTTGATGCCATTTTCTATGGTTCCTTATTGTGCAAGTAACTGTGTGGACATGGGATGAAGTTGGTTGAAAAAAAAAAACCTGACCAGCAGAACAGAACAGATTTTTGTAGAAAAAGGTTGAGTATAATGTGGATATTGATCATACGCCACTTGATGCCATCAGGCTGTATGTACAGTATATCTTGAAAGCTAATATGATTAAATATTCATCTATATAAACACTGACTATTCAGGCAAGTTGTGTAAAAAGTACATAAAGTGGAATTAATATACAGTATTGTGCAAAAAAAGTTAACTAAAAATGTTAACTTGGCTCCTGCATATGTCCATCATCTTTACTTTCTCTCTTTCTCTCAACATTATATCCCTTGTTAATTATATTCTAATCAAAAACTTGCAATAAGACCTTACAAAATAGTCTCCAGATCATTAACTGAAGGAAACACATCAGCAAAATTTTTTTAGTTAATTAAAAATAAAAAACAAAGCTCCTGCATGTGTCCATCATCTTAATCTCTCTCTCTCTCTCTCTCTCTATCTATCTATCTATCTATCTATCTATCTATCTATCTATCTATCTATCTATCTAATCTTTCTGTCTTCCTGGTTAATTATATCAATATTATATCCCTGGTTAAATATATAAAAATTGAAAGGTTGTAATACAAAATAGTACAATAGCACAAAACAGTCTCCAAATCTTTAGCTGAAGGAAACACCTAAGCAACAAATTTGTTAGATTGTAGGATCTCACTAAGACTCTTTTGCCATAAAAAAGGGTGTTTTATACCACTTAAAACATGTTTAGGTAGCATGCTGGATGAGTGGTTAGCACTGTCACTTTGCACCTACAGGTCCCGGGCTCGATTCCCACGTCGGTTCTGTGTGCATTTTCTCCCCATGCTTGGTGAGTTTCTTCTGGGTTTTCCGTTTTCCTTCAACAGCCCAAAGACATGCAGATTAGGCAGGAGTGAATGTAGACCGAAGGTTCTAGCATGGTCATACAAATGGGAATAAATTGGTCATCAATGGTCACCATTGGCCTTTGCAGTCCCTAGTTGGACTACATAGGATCCTAGATGGATTGATGGAAAACCTGTTTTTTAGATGTTGAGATACTCCAATGGATTTTTTTCAAAACTGTGAAATATTGCATATGCTTTAGGTATTTAGGTAACAACAATAAGTTATTATTTTAGGATGATGAAACTGGCACTCATGAAGACCAAGTCAAGCAAGACCAAAACCTCTGCTGCAGAGAAGTTAATTTAGAGTTACCAGCCACAAAAATCACCAATTAATTCAATTCATTATTATTTATATAGCGCTTTTAGCAATTGTCATTGCCTCAAAACAGCTTCACACAATCAAAAGAATTATTTAAGTTTGTATGGAATGTGAATGAATCAAAATGGTCAGTTTGTCCCTGGTGAGCAAGCCGAGGGCGACAGTGGCAAGGAAAAACTCCCTGAGATGGTAACAGGAAGAAACCTTGAGAGGAACCAGACTCAACAGGGAACCCATCCTCATTTGAGTGAAACAGATAACCGGAAATGATCTGCATTAATACTGTGTGTTAAACAGCAACTTAAAACCATTATGAAGGCTTTACATAGCATATGTATCAGACACAACTCAATATCAACTGTACAAAGGAAATTGTTGCATATTTAGGATGCGTTCAGCATTGTTTTACAATGTAGAAAGAAAGACCATGGAGTTAGATGGTGTGCCCAAACTTTCTTTTTAATGAAAATTCATTACTTAATACGCTACTTAATACAATGCACAATGCACCTGTTTGCATTATATACTCCAATGTGTTTACATTGTTGTATTGTGATAGAATATATTAATTTCTTGTAATTAACTCCTGTCTAGTTATGGTTTTAAAATATTTTAAGTTTTATTTTCCCCTTTATTGGCCAGTTTGCATGCCTTCTCTCTCCAATGTTGTTGTTGTTGTTGTTGTTGTTTTTATCAATAAAACCCTTATTGGCTATTTATATCCTTTGAGTGTTACATTGAATAGGAGAGAACCTGACCTGTCATAGGTCTGCTTTCAGCTTCAACAGGCATCATTCTATGACAGCGTCACCCTGTCAGTGTTGATCATGTTTTAAGAGGATTTTTCTTTGTATTGAATCTAGTAGTGCTCTAGAGAGGCACCATTTTGATATAACAGTGCCTTACCATTGCTATCTCATGTAAATCCTGGTTCCTGTGTCATCATACCACTCTTCCACCTACCATGGTGACATAATAATATCAGTACTTCCAGCGATCCATTTATATCAACAGCCTCCCTAAAGTACTTGATAAATTCAACATGATTATTATTATTATTATTATTATTATTATTATTATTAAATGTGTTTCATTATTATTATGCTACAGGTAGTTAGTCTTTCTTAATTATTTGCTAATGGATGTCATTAGTATTTGATGGATAAAATTATGAACCCTGGGAAAACCAGAGGACCCAGAGGAAACCGATTTGGGGGGGGGGACATGCAAAAATCCATATACACATAAGAATAGAGCTTGTACAAGTAACATAATAGTGAACGAAATAGTATAAGTAAAATATTGACCATCAGGCCTTAAAATTTATGATGCCAAAGACTTTATGGTTAACTGCAAAATTCCACAAGAGAGCAATTCCTATACCTGTACAGTTTTGATCCTCCTAGTGCTGTTTTACTTTGTATTTAAAGTGGCAAATTCTTTTTTTTTTTGTCTTTGAATATTATTAAATTTATAACATGGCGGTTGTGGCTCAATGTGTTAAGGTTCTGAGTTACTTTTCAGAAGGTTGGTGGTTCGAGCCCCAACTCCACCAGGTTGCCGCTATTGGGCCGTTGAGCGAGACCCTCTCTGCTCCAGGGGCTCCATATAATAGCTGACCCTGGGCTCTGACCCTGAGAAGCTGGGATATGTGAAGAATGAAGAATTTCACTGTGCAGTGATGTATATGTGATGAATAAAGTCTGAGCTGAAATTAAAATCAGTTTGATGTCTATCATGAATAAATCAACATTTACGACCCTTTTTGCAACTTAGGTTATATTTGTGCCTCAATGTTAGTTTGACCATCTAAAGCTAAAGAAATTTTGTTTACTCTTAAACAGCAAGGAAAAGCTAGAGATGCACAGCAAGAAAGCACTTTAATAGAATTGGTCTTAATACCCAAAGTGTAGCAACGTGACATAATCTGAGAAAGAACGTGAAAGTAAAGGTTTCACTGCTCTACATGCTATAAGCTTGCCGTTAGTTATCCTGTTTGTCGAGTCTTTTGGTCTCTGATATAATAGGTCAACCTGGAGTACAATACTTACAAGCTGAATATCACCACCTACTGTATCGTAGCGGAGTCAGACATGCAAAAGTCAATGCTTGTATAATGGGCAAGGACAGAAGTCCAATTAATTGACCTAGTCAAGCTATAACCATAGTTAACTGTGCATGTGAACATACTGAGTGTGACATAGCTACACAGGCTCTATTAGATTAAACTGCTGCTGTACAACTACTTCCCTTAAAAAAAGAAAACTACGATTTACCCAATATGATTCAGGCAATTAAACAATTTAACTACATACTGTAGTTATTGTTTTATTTCAAATCTAATACAGAAATAAAAGTATATTATAACTATGGTTAATGATTTCATAAAGAGCTTTCTAGAAAGAGACAGGGATGTTCATTTTATACTATTTCACAATGGAGTGTTTTTCGTTTAAATAGTCTCAGAGAGCTTAAGTTTGATTTAAGTTTATAATTATGGATTACAGCAGGAACGCCCGCAAGCATCATGCTGACCGAACAACTCAGCATCCAACCAATCGCTTTTTGCTACAAACTGAGTTAACACATTGAAATGAGTTCATCATAGCCAAGATTGCAGGGTATATTACTTCAATTAAAATAAATCTAACAACTCAGGCACAAGTACTCATTACCCACCATGAGAGATTTAAATAAAAATGCTAAACTGCAAGTAGGATCACATATGTGATCAAAATGATGAGAGCCATTTTACAATTCATCCTGTTTCAGTGCGGACACACATAGTGTTAAGCCATTTTACTTTCTCGTTTACTTTAGCTATAGCTATGATTTAAAAGCTAAACTGCATTTAAAAAATTAACATGTTAAAGTAATTGAACTGACATGATTTACTATGCACCTATTCGATAATAACATGAATTTTCTTTACTTTACTTTATTCTTTCACACCCACAATATCTATGCAGCAATAACTTTTCTGCCTCTTTGCCCCTTTACTTTCTCAATAATAAGAAAGTCAGCTTTTCTACTAAGAGCTAGGGTTTTTTTTTTTTTTTCCTTGCCTCACTGGGTCCTGAATGCAAAATGGTATAATTAAGTAAAGGTTGCCTGCTGTTGCTGCTGCATGGGCTGGCAAAGCAAAAGAGGCAGGTGGCTCTCCTGCCAGGAGTTCATTAGAGTACAGGATACATTGTTCTCACTGCCAAACAAAAAGGCTCTGATTTCATCACAGTTTGATGCAGTGAAGTTTGCTGTCATGCCGTGATTGGCAGAAAATGCTAGCGTGGCAAGGTGCATAAGAAAGATAAGGAAAGCAGAACAAGAGAGGGGAAGAAAATTACACCACATTGGACACTGTGCTTTAAGTGCTTATGCTTGTGTTTGAGTGTTTACATTTGTGGGGGGCAAAAGTCTACCAAATTAGTTTTCAACCTTCCTTTGTATGCATTATTGATGAAATTATCTAGAACCGAGGGGGCTAGAATAGAGAAAAAGACTTAAGTTGAGGTAGTGAGAATGCTTGCCAAGCTCTCCAATGCGTAGCGAGTCATACGCTAAGTGATTAGGAAATATAGCTAATTGGGTTAATTGGTCAGGATGTTCTCTTTTTTTCCAGATTTGGGACTAATGTCCCATTAGGTTCATGAAAAATTATTTCTAAGATTTCAAAATTTTAGCATGCTTGTGGGCCAAACATCTCGATCAAGCTGTCGCAAAACGTCAGTCAATGTAATACAAGGTTTGCGATTGATAAAGTTTCTAACCATTACGATTGGCTGTACATTGATAATTCTGGCATTTACCCAAATGACATGGCATACACCTGGGCTATTTCAAGGCTAGACATGTTTACAGAGAGTGATATGGGTTGTGGCATGAAAGAGTGATGCACAATCATAGACAAGGTCACTGGCTGCTTCTCCTTTGCTAAGGAGTCATCTGCAGAACCAATTACAGGCCACAGCAGTCATTTAAATCTGCTCTTATTGGATCTGATTTACCTCATCCTTAAACACTTCATCCTGTCAGAGACAGGTCATCAATCCAACTAAAGGACTTAAGTGATAGCATGGTCCAGATTTGTCAAGGATATACAAACACTTGAGTGGAAGTCCTTCATTCCAAGCTCAATGCAAACATTGCTTGTTGAGAGCTGAAGGTGAAATTGAAGATCAACAATAAAAACATCATTAACAATTTGAATAAAATGCTTAAATTGCTTCATTACATTTAATTGGATAGATGTATGCAATGGATTTTGCATAACATTTTAAAGCATTTGCAAATGCCCCTTTGTCCCCATTTTCTCCTTAACTTGGTCATTTGCCAATTCCCATCCACTAGCCAGGTTTTTCCCTATCACACATCAGCTTCTATACCAACCAGGGGAGGGGATGCTAATACATGTTTTTTTCTCCATGACATCTAGAAACCAGGATCTTTTCAAACTGATGTTCTTGCTCCATCCCAAGGCTGCATAACCCAAACAGGGAAAGTGCATTTTCTTCCCTGTTCTACATATATGGCAAATTAAGATCACTGTGATTGACTTGAGGGAGTATGCCATCTTTCCCACCCAGAGAGCATGACTAATTATGCTCTGTATACTCCCATGCAAAGATGGCTTGGGCATAATCAGAATTCAAAAGTGTTTTTTTGTTTTTGTTTTTTTTAAATCCTCATTAAATCTTATGAAGCTGAAATTTGGTGTACTGAATCTTTGTAATAATCTTCAAGTAGATTTGTGTAATGATGACTGGTTTATTTAAAAAAAAAAAAAACATGGCCAGCTTTTGCCAATTAGTTTTCAGAAGGCATGTCACATAGAATGGTGCTGTAGTTACAAAACTTGGCACGTTTACTAAACATTATTGGTCTACCCGTTATTGTTATTCTGCTCTACTTAATTAGGAAATAACCTTTAATCAGTCAAAAAAAACACAATTTACAAGTTATACATGCTTTTTTGGGAAAATTCTTTACGCTCTGGTAATGGGTATGGTAACACTACAAGAACCATATATGGTAACCTCAATGACCTTGATTTTCAACCTAAAATGACAACAATGAAAAGTAAAAAAAAAAATAATAAATTAAGTCTTAAAAAGTTAGATTTTCCAAGTATTTCAATGAGTGCCCTATAAAGAGATAAAAAGATCTGTTGTAAGATGTGTTTTTTCTTTCAAGATTCATACCCACTGGTGGCCCATTAGATAATTAGAGCCCTTATACAATATTAATATTTTTATAGTCCAAACAATATCTTTATCCAACAGTATCCAAATATTTCCATCATTGCAATTAAATGGTTGTGATTATTGTTTTGTATGTTGTTATTGTTTTGTATCACATTTTATGTCGACTAAATCTGTATTTTAGACAACATATTCTTCATTCATTCAATTTAAGACATTTATTGAATTATGGACATTTTTTTTATGTTTATCAAACTCTAGAGAAAACCTTGAGCATTGGTCTGAACCTTAATTCTTCTATAAGATTCTTATCCTTTGTCACCACTGGACCTCAAAAATCATTCAGCACAATAAAGCTTTCAAATCACTAAAGCTTTATGATTTACTAATTAAACAGAAAAAAAAACTAAAATACAAAAGCTCACAACCAGCACAATTGTAATAAATATAGCAGTGAGTAAACAATCACAAACCAATATTGATCATTTTCCATGGTCAGTAGACATTTTCATTCCTTACGTGCACTATAGCTACTCTTATTTGGTGCACAATCTCTCTCATCTCTGGATGAAACGTTCCACTCTGCAATATCCTCAGAGTTGTGGAATTTGGCTTTCCCTGGTGTCAGCCATTTCACTACTGAGATATGAATGCTGCGGCATGAAAAAATGTGTGACTTCTCAGGTCGTTCTTCTCATCTGTCTGTCAGGACACATCCTTCACTCCACTTTTTCATTGAAATTGAAACCAAGATGACTCAGAGCACCCCTTCTCCGGATGGCTCCTTGCTTTCCTTAAAATAAAAAAAAGGACTCTAGATCATTTCCGAGAAACAAGAAGAGTTTGCCTCCTTACATTTCATGAATGATTCAGTACATATAACCTGAAATTGAGATAATCCATCTGTCCCTCTGTCCTAAGGGGCAAGAGTCTAAGCTCTGCCCTTAAGCTTGAATAAGGAAACAGTAAGCCAAAGACATTGAATTATGAATTCTATTTATTTCACAGCCCACAGATGAAAGAAGAGCCAATGGCTTAGCATTCTGTGGAAGTCACATGAATGAGGGACAAGGAGAAAAAGATGAGAGGCCTGGAGAAGAGAACTCCACAACACTTGTGCACTGAGTTAAATCACAATTATATTTAACGGCACCTTCTAAGATTAAGTATATTGTAGTAACACACACACACACACACAGCGCCTGCGTGCACAAACGGAAACACTTATCTGTCGGGATTTATTTTTAAGTTTTTTTGTTATGTAAAGTGCAGGTTAATTTGTTTTATTTTTACTTTATATTTTGTGTTAATTTATGTATTCATTTTTTGGGGGCTGTAGAACGAATAATTTGAGTTTCCAATATTTCCTATGGGAAAAATTAACAACTTCACTTAATAATAACTTAAGTGTACTACAAGTGGTTTCGGAAGGCTACTACCAGAATAACATTTATTTTAATGTATAGCCTGCTTCCAAAATGTATTTCTGTAAAAATTGTTTTTGGACACAAAAAACTCATTTGGACACAGAAGATTTCACCAACTTGATCAATTCATCAATTGATTTTACAAAAACAGGTGCACCGTATCATACTGTATGCTCAGTTTGTGAATCTGTGTCATTTAAATTCGATAGCTAATCTGGAAATGTAGGCAAATGCATGCAGAATTGATCACGAGCATGTTTTTTACTACACATATCCCTACATGTAATTTTGTATATATATATATATATATATATACACAAAATTACATGTAGGGATATGTG
>JAQQZT010000023.1:24400778-24419703 GCA_030068275.1 Clarias platycephalus
GATACTCGGTGCTCGTAAACCAAGACAATGCTCGTTTTTCAAGTCAAAATTTATTTAAAAATCTTTGCTCGTCTTGCAGAACACTCGCAAATCCTACAAATTACTCGTAATCCGAGGTTCCACTGTATATCTTACATTGTGTAGATAAGTTGGACATTTGTGGCTCAGGATTAGGTTTCTTGCCTGCCATTTGGAAGGCTGGGGTTTGATTCCCACTCCATGCCCAAACCCCAGTCACTGCGTGCAGTGCCTGTCCCAAGCCCAGATAAAAATGGAGGGTTGTGTCAGGAAGGGCATCTGGCGCAAAAAGTGTGCCAAGTTGTTTGATTGACCTCTCTAGAGCAGCCGAAAGTCCAACAACAATATTGTATAGATAAGTGGTGTGCTTATGAATTAAATTCAATTCTTTAACTTATCCTACAGTAGTGAAGTTCATGACTCGTATGATGGGAAGATTTGTATGATGCCCAAATAAACCCTGGGTAACGCACATTCATTCACACCTAGTGATAATTCAACCTACACCGTCTACATGACAGGATGCTTTTGGGTAGTGGGAGGAAACCTGAAAACCAAAAGCAAACACATATCGACACAGGGAGGAAATATAAATTCTCATACAGACTGTAACCTCAGTTAAGGATTGAATGTGTAGCTTATTTATTTATCTTTTTACATATTATGATATGTTTACCAATCATACTTTCAATAAAACACTGTTTAATAGGTTTTCTTTTCGGCACTTTAATCTACAATAAAGTTTCAGTGTATAATAGCTACAGTAAGTATATCTTGAAGAATAAGGAAGTTCTCTGCTGTTCTATCTATTTTCCAGTTTTTCATTTTCTCTAAAAAACTGTTTAGTTGTATTTTTATCATTTTCTGTTAAGAATTTTAAGGGGAGATAGCTGTGATTTAAAAGCTGAAAAATCGACAGTGAAATGCAACATCTGTTGTCTATGAAAACATACACCGCTTTTGCAATAGTACTGATCTCTAGAAATACACTCAATCCACTGTGTTGCCGAGGTGGAAATCCCACACATCAGATTTAGGCAACTTTTTTTTTCTCTGATACCAAAGATGGCATATTGAGGCGAGGAGATGTGCAGTGTTCTGAGTAAGAAAGTAGGCCAGCAAACAAAAGCTCAGAATTTATTCATAAATAGGAGCACTTACTGAAGAAATATAATATTCATGCTTATTCAGTAAGTGAGGAAAAACTTTGTATCCTATGAAAGTTCCTGAGTTTTTATTTTAATTTACATATACTGTAAGTGAAGGGTGGGTGAAAAGTAACTAGGCATTAAAAATTGATAATAAAGTCCATATTTCGAATACAAATATATTGAAACAAATTGTATATATTATACATAGGAAAATGAAAGCAAATCATTAAATTTCATTGTAGGCACCGGTGGCATTAACCAGTTTCTTCAAACAGCCAGCGATGGAAAGCACAGTCTTCTGAAGGAAGTCATTTGGGATATTGCTGAGAACCTCCTGAATCCGTGCCTCCAAGTTGTCCTGTACACTTTAAGTAGCCCCACAGGAAAATATCACATAAAGTGAGATCTGGACTTCTTGGAGGCCATTCATGAGGTCTGCGTCGTCCCGGCCAACGTTTTGGAAAATGCTGGTCTAACCATGCAAGCACAGTAAGAGCAAAATGGGGTGGTGCACGATCCTCCATGAAAATAAGGTCACCAATGTAATCCCAGCCATAAATCATACTAATATTGCCTTGTTACTAATATTGCCTTACTCACTAAGGTGAACCTCAAACAATAGGGTTCAAATCACAGTAATGGAATGTGTTACTGCATTTGTATATACAGACTATGTTATCAGCTTTAAATGTTTTACATAATTATTTCAGTTATGTTATACTCGTGAAAATTTTGTGAAAAACAGTCGATTTATAGTGACTTAACAGACAGAAACTAAAACAAATTCATAACTGAAAGCATATAAGAATAATCAGTCAGTTAGTAAAAGTAATGAAATAAAAAGATAAAATGTTTTCAGCTTACTATGAGTGTTTAATTTTTTGATCATTGGTAACTGTAAATATTATCCTTGAGAAACAACAACACAAAACATAAACATAAATATGATGTGTATGATCTCACATCAGCGCAGATAGAAAGCTCTGGGCAATAGTAGGGAAATTGGGAAATTATATTTCATACAGTTTAGAAAATATATCTTGTTGCATAATGTTTGCTAGGATTTCCTTGTGTGCGGGGGGGATGGGGGTGTTTGTTTGTCTGATCCGTGCTGCCAGCGCCCTGGTGCCAGACAGCTACCCCCCAACAACCCCCCCCCCCCTTTCAGGTGACACTAGGGCCACAATGAAGTTTTTAATATTTAGCATTTGGTGTACACTTATTATTAAAGTAATCATTAACAAGCACCTTTCAGGGTACAGATACATAAAAGGGCATAAGGGGCATAAAATAATAATAATAATAATAATAATAGCAATAATAAGCAACTTGAATTAAAAGAAAACGAATAAAACAAAAAGTAAAAAAAAAAAAAAAATACATTTCTATTTAACAATGAAAATAAAAGCAAATAAAATGCAGAAAAGACAGTAAGGCAGAATGCAAATGATATGATTGGATTGGATCAAATTATGAATATTAAGTTATTCCGTTTGACTTGTTAAACCAATTCTACAATCATCATATGATAAATGTGAGACGTTTTTTTAACTGACAATAGCACAACAAAAATTAAACAATAGCTACATCTCTTATATTCTGTAGAAAGATGTGAACCTTCTTGAAATCAAAGAAACCTGACTGACAGGCTACAGACTAAACATGGACATTTAAACACGAACTAGAGGTTTGGGAATGGTAGGAAAGCGCTGCACCTTGTCCAAACAGTTCCTAGATGCACTCATCACTCTTGCAAATTACATTAAATTTCTCTAAAATCCATTCAGATTTATGAGTTTTGACAGACTACTCAATGAAACCTCTATATCAGTTGTGTCAGAGTGTGTGCTCTACATGCTCATACACCTCCAGAGTCTGCTCTATATGCTCACACACACACACACACACACCGTGGCTGTCTAGAGGTCAAATAGAAATTACAGCTTTCGAATATGAGCATTACAGCAAAGTTAATTTCCTTTATCAGAAGTGGGCTTACCCTCTCTCTCTCTCTCGCACAGACACACACACACACACACACAGTGGTTTTCAGATGTCCTGACTGCAAAGGGCTAATTTCAGAAAAGATTCTTGGAAGCCAGTGTTTATTCCACTCTGTCTTTTCACATCTGCTCTTTGGGTCAAATGAGGTTTTAAACACCTCAGAGGCACTGTTTATCATTCTTACCTTCTCCTAAAATGCAGCATGGGTAAGTGCATACGCTCCCACACCTGCCTCTCTCATGGCAAGTTCAAGAGGTTGGACTCGTTTGACTGTGAATTTGTTTTCCTTATTCTTTGCCTTTCCTCGACACTCGAGCACGAGAGACCTGAAGCCTGGCCGCAAGGCTTCGCCAAGCAGATGTGTCGCACACCTGTTTTGTATAAACAGTTCAGTCTGCTTCATTTCATTCTTTCCATCTTAATTTTCTTCTCCTTGTAACTTTTCTAAATACAGTTACTATGCTTTATAGTAAGTGTCCATATGTGAAGTTATTCGGGGTTTTAAGTACAGTACTAAGTCATTTATACAAAATGTTTCTTAAGGTTTGTCTGGATGGTGGTGTTAGAACCCTCTCTCTTTTTCTCTCACATGTATAATTATTATTGTGTATTTAGTCAATCTTAGAAAGATTAGAAAGGTTGGGATTTTATTGACGTTTTTGTATAGACTTCTGTTATGTTTGGATGAGTTGTGTTCAAGTCAAACCGGGACTTGTGATGAAATTTCTCACGAATAAAGGTGCAAAACTAGTCAAGCTTCAAGCACAGTACAGTGATGAGACTCTTAGCCACAGTAAAACACTGGAATGGTGCAAAAAAATTTTAAAAGGCCGAACATCCGTGAATGATGAGTCCGGCCGAGGTGGCTCAGAGATTACTGAATGTTCCGGTAAACATTCAGTACTGTAAGTGGAATGCCTGATCAGTGAATAATTGAGAGATATGTTTGCGGGAACTGTACGCACAATCATTCAAAAACACCATTTGCACATTACAGGGACTTGGCTGGGAGTTATTACCACATCCCCCATACAGTCCTGACTTCACTCATGTTTGGGTCATTAAAGGAGTTCCTGGGAAGGCCAGCGTTTCAGGCGTGAAGCAGGCATACCGATCATGGCTCCAGCATACTGAGACTTTTATGGTTCACTGCCTTGATAGTATCCAAGCACTAGTGAAATGCTGGGATAGGTGCATTGGTATAGCAGGGGATTATACAGTATAGATAAATTAAGGTAGTTTTATAAACTCTCATAAATGTGTTCTGTTATTCTAGACAATCAACAGTCCCAGTTGGCCTTGAACACCCCTCATATTTCTCCAGTGTTTGTTGCTCTAAATCTTGACCAGGTTTAAAAACTGAAAGTGGACACCAGTTCCAATGGATCATGTGCTGTTTTACTGCAAGAAGATTTACAAAGCATATTAACCTATTGGCTCTTTTTCTAGGAAGCTTACCAAACAGTTGTTGAACTCCTCAACCATTAAGAAAGAGATGGAAGCCTTTTTACAAGCACTACAACATATTGTTGTCCGTATACAGTAGGATCTATCATGTATTATGGAAGTATACAAAGACCATGATCTGTTAATATTTTTTATGTACATCTAGACAGCATTTGGTGAAAGGAACTGTACTGTACTTACACACAAGCATTAAATATTTGTTGAAATTGAGGATCTAAAAATGTGGTTGCTGACACATTATACAGTAGAAGTTGTACTGTATAGTTAAATAATGGCATGGTGAAGAAAGGTACAGTATAATGTATGTTGTTGGTCATCTGGGGTTGTATTTGTCAAGTACTGAGACCCACTACAATCAGATGATTTTTATGATGTGATTACAAAAAACAAACAAACATAGAATTAAAAGGGTGGTACTAACCTTTAGGATAAGAAACCCATAATGCACCATCTAAAATGGACTCATCAGTCTGCTCAGAAAAGCCTGGACAAAATCGTTTATTGTGTTTGTTTTGATGTTAAAATTTCTTGTGAATAAATATTCTGAAATTAAATAATAGTTTTTGCTGTGTCTTCCTAGAAAGCCTTTAACGATACATTGCCAAATTATCTGTAGTGTGTGAGTGGCCCTGTTTTGAACCATCACCCCTGTTTAGTGCCCTGAGTCCCCTGGAATAGGCTCCAGGCTTCCCACGACCCTGTACAGGATAAGTGCTATAGAGAATGACTGAGCTCTTTGACCTAACAGTCTAGCTTTGTAGTGGTTGGATAAGGTGCAAGGGTTAGAGTAGGAGTCAAATTCTTCTTAAAATGAACTATTTTCATTCATTTATCAGGTCTGTTGCATTACTTTTAGAACTATCCAATGTGGTGCACTGAAATGTGGATCTGAATCTGGGCTGCAGTCCATCAGTTGACAACCACTGATGTATAGCATTTTTCTACAAAAGAAAGCTCTAAACCCCAAATCCCCTAATCACACATCTAGCAGCTTTAAACCAGCTATTGTAAGGATGAATCTGTTGAATTTAGCTCACCTTGTCTTCTTTTTCTTTCTAAGAATGGGAGATTTGGGGTTTAAATAATAAAATTGTAGGGTAATGTTTAGGACCGAAGCTTGAGTAGCGAAGGTGCAGTAAAGGCAATGAAGCGCAGACGTGCAGCGAGGTGGCAGGTAAGGGGTAGAAAATAAGAAGCAGAGAAATCACTGGGTTTTGCTTTAATTTTGGTGTACCAGATGTACGAGACTAACCTCTTATGAATATTGCATTTTTCTGGTTTTAATGTCAAGTGTTCAGAGAACTTTGAGAACTGAAATAGAAGGAATCTCCAACTAATGGAGAGAGAGAGAGAGAGAGAGAGAGAGAGAGAGAGAGAGAGAGAGAGAGAGAGAGAGAGATGAAGACTGAGATCTCTGGCACCTCTCCAGCGTTTCTCTCTTGTGTCTTTGGCACTGGTTCTTACAAGCTCATGCCAAAGGCCTGTCAGTGAGTAGAGTGTTTGATGTGACCAAAGCTCTGATGGGAGAGACACTTAAACTCTTTTGGGGAGAAGACAACAACACTAGACTACACTGAGCTCTGGTTGAGTGCATCCATTAGGGATGAGCTCCATCCTGAGAACAGTTTGAAAGATTTAGCTTTTGAGAACTAAAAAGAGTGAAACAGAATAAATACAAACGTTTGCTAACCAGACAGTTTGATTTTCTCATTTTATTTCAAATTTTGCCATTATATCAGAGTAATACTCTAATAAGTCCTGATGAGTTAAATCACAGGTTGGCATTATATAGTGAATTTTTAGAACTGATACAGTCCGATACAACTTTTGATCAGCTGTAAAACAGCCTGTTCCAGTTTAATCGTTATTTTCAATTAATTGAATGCTCAAAAAATGTTTTGTCTCACTCCCATTTCTTCTTGTTGCATGTTGAAGCTCTACTTGGAACCTTGTTAAGATCCAACCATGCAAAATATGATTTTTTGCCATTTTTCAAGGTCTTAAACTTTTGATCGAGACTGCATTACAGACCAAATTTGTAATTTTCTAATCAGAATAGTAAAACCATTGGTTTTATTTGGGTTGCACAAAATATGCAACCTTTTTATTTTTGTTAAACGGCAAAGTTTAAACATTGACCTTTTTTGCACCACAAGTGAATAAAAGGCTACAGCTAGAAATAAGCTCAACAACTGTAGCTTTCTCTGTAACTACATTTGAATTTACAAAACAGAGATACAGAAGATGCAGTGGCTGAGGATTTAACAATGCTGCCTCACACCTCCAGGGTTGAGGGGTTCCAATCTCTGCTCTGATCTGTGTGCATTGGCTGGTTGCTAGTTCTCCCAGTACTCTGGCTTCCTCTCCCAGTCCAAAAACATGCTTTGTTTGCTGATTGTTGTTTCCAAATTGCCCGTACTGTATAATTAGGTGTGTGAGTGTGTGCTTGCCTGTGCCCTGCAATGAGTTGGCAGTTGTTGACAAAACAAAAACAGATCCACTAACACTGTAACACAGGTACCGCTGTAGGTAAAACGAATGTGTGAACAGCATGCGGAATCCAATAAGCAGGATGAATCTTTTAACAAACATCTCTGCACATCTGGCATCGGATCATTTGTGCTTTAGATTTTTTTTTTAAATATCATATTGCTTAAGTTTACCTTTTGCTTCTTGTCTCTATAGCGCTATTGTTAAGAGAAACAAGAAAAAAGATTCTTTGTACTGTAATCTTCATTATTTCTGACAATGTACTCAGGAGAAATGTTTGTCACATGAACTTCTAGTCAATATAGCTTTACAGTAAATTAGAATAAAAACTGTTGATTGTTACTGACACAGAATTACATTAAAAAATAAACTAAATTTTTAACTAAATTCTCTTTTGTTTAGCCAACAGATGTTTACTAAAGGATAATTCCATTGTGTGCCACCAGAGGTCACCATTCCCAGAACACTGATTTGTTACTATGGTTACCACTGATTATCCACACCTGTTTGCAATTAAGTCCTCATCACTTCCTGAACCTATTTCCTGCCGTAAGTCTGGCTTGTTGTGAAATCTTTCTCTCAGCATGTTGCAGTATTTATGCTGTTCTAGTTCTTTTGGCCATGATGTTTTTTTTTGTTTGTATATTTCATTGTTCCTTCTTTTTTTTTTCTGCACTTAGATGCACCTCAGCTCTATGACTTTGTGTCCAAAAGAGGGAGAAATCTCTGTTGTGTGAAATCAAACCCTGTCTACAGTTATGGTACATGTGTGTGAGAGGTGTTAAGTTGAAAAATATGAAAATTGAAAATTTGTGCTTTAAAAATTCTGAGCTCGCATTGACTTGTTTTTGTTATCCTCCCACCAGGCAAGATATCAAGAGGTTAGTGGATAAAAAGCATAAGTTTCTGGATGAGATTTTATTAAATATTTATTTATGAAAATCTAAGCATAATTTTCCTTTATAGTTTGTCCTTTTGAAGTTTTCATAATAATTTTAAAATGTCCCTTATGCCACATTTGGGAGAAAACCAGAGGTGTAAAGAGTACCTGAAAACCATACTTGAGTAAAAGTACAGATACCTTACTGTAAAAATCACTCCATTACAAGTAACAAGTCACCAATTCCAATAAGACTTGAGTAAAAGTCTTAAAGTGTCCGATTTTAAAAGAACTTAAGTATTTTACTTGTACTGAATGTAGGCTCAAAGAACACCAAGAAATGTGAAAAACATGAAACCGTTTATTTATGAGGTTTTATTTCCTAATATAGAAATTAATTAATGTGAAACACCTGGCATTTGGCAAGCTGCTAATTCACGTTCACGTGGAGTAGCCTCATTTAGCACATATAGGTAAATAGCATCCAGTACCTTCAGCATCCTGCAGATGGCGATATCGTCTCTTTCGCCCAAGCAATTAGCCATAGCAGATAAAGATGCCGACATGTCGCGCACAATCACAATGTAATGAGGAACGGTAAGTATCCGTTCAATTGTACTGGAGTAAAGAGTATGTAAATTCAATCAAAAATTTAGAGAGTAAAAGTTGCTTATATTTTTGATACTCAGTATAAGTACAAAGCAGCCAAAAAAATACTTAAGTACAGTAACGAAGTCCATTTACTCAAATACTTTACACCACTGGAGAAAACTGGAGAACCCAGAGGAAACCCCATGCAAACAGACCTTGAGGTGGGAACCGAACACACTTTTACATCACTACCCCACCTCCTTACCGTTACTACAAACAACGACTTGATCATTGTCCTTAAAGTTTAATGACTCAGTGTTTCTCTCCTCAATCAATGAAAAAGTAGTAAAGTCATTTTGAGGGTATTGCATTAAATCTGATTTTCATTATGTATTGCTGGATTTAACAGATCTTTCTGGCCAACATGTTTAACATATCCAAACCTCCATCAAGTTGAGAATTTACAGCTCTGTCTATATACTCTTCAGTATAGTTCTGAGTAATCTTGTCTTCAAACAATCTATTTATTAAACACCATGAAACTGACTTCTATTTAATACTACATACCTGCAACAGTACCTGAAGTCTATCCCCAACTGAGATATAGCATGAGAGAAAGAGAGACTACACATGTAAGTTTGATACATAAACATACACTGCCTGATCAAAAGAAATGGTCGCCTTTGGATTTAAATAAGCAAATACATAAGAGCCTTTGATTGGATAATTACTGCTGTGATTAATAAAGTAATACTCATGGTGAACTGTCAACTTCCTGAAAGAAAAGTGGTTGATATTTATTCATTTATTTATTTATACACTGATCAGCCATAACATTAAAACATAAAAATAATATAATAATGCCCAATATTTTGTAGGTACCACTGAGGCAACTTTGTTGAACTGAGATCTGGGAAATTTGGAGGCCAGATCAACAACCATGAACTCTCTGCCTGCTAAGCCCCATACATGGCACACTGTGATGCATTGGTTCTGATACCTTTCTATCATGGCCAGCATTGACTTTTTCCAGCAATTTGTACTAAATTGGCTTTTCTGCAGGACCCGGCCAGTTGGGCTGGTTCTCACAGGCATAGATGAGCCATGGATGCTCATGATCCTGTTACCAGTGGTGTTAGTGCTGGGGCTGATCAGTGTATATATTATAATACTAATCATAATAATTTAAAAGTGTGGGAAGAAAAAAAAAGTATAATAGCCAATTTTTTTCTAAAATACATATTTGGATGCATTGCAGAAAATTTACATTGTAGATCAATATGGTGTATGTCATGCATTCATGCAATTATGATATATGAACTTGGACGAAGAAAATGGCAAGAAGCAGAATTTCCTGGAGTTTATCCACCCTAGCCCTTCTAGTCACACAGTCTCAACATGCTCGGCACTACGGTAGTCTGATGCCAGTCTATGCTACATAGTATAAAGGTGCTTTACAAAACTTACAAACCAATCTCAGTCACTTGCTTAAAAATACACTCTGGGCAAATCAGTCTAGTTTCTCCACACCTGTCATGGAAAATCATGTCTTCACTTTTTGCTCAGGGATACTGTCTACCTGGGACATGTTTGGGCTAGGTCCCTTAGTTCCTTTAAAGAGAAATCAAAATGTGGCAGCATACACAGAGATTCTAGACAACCATGACATTTTGTAGTCACAGTTTGGGGTTCAGCAGTCAGATGTCTGCAAATTTCTCTCCATATTGTGTACATTATCTATGAATTGTAAAGCCAATGACTTATGGTTTTAATATTAGGATTTTGGTTTGATTACGACTTAATTAGATTTTGGTGGAATGAATGGTTAACCGATTAAAATACAGATTGTAGCAACACTGAACAAATTTGTCAAAATTGAAAGTGAGCAGTTGAAAAAACAACGTAATGTGTTCCAACCAGTGATTTTTTTTACACACACCTATAAATAAAAGAGAGGTTTTGTCTCTTTATATTGGTCAGAACCTACTCTTTTAATAATATCTTTACGGTACATTTCATACATTGGAGGACTGGAAAGCAGTCTCAGAAAAATTTATGTCTGTATGTCTGTCCGGACACATTTTGTCACAGCATCGTGCAAAACTGGCTGGACAGAATTTAATGGAAGTTTGCCAGTGTAAAATCAAAATGTTGAGTAAAAGTGATTTTCTGTGATGGATTTAATAATCTATTTTAAAATAAGCTTCTAATAAGCTACTTGCTGAATGTAAACACACACCTGCACCAGCAGATATTAATTAGAAAAGCTAAACTGAATATTTTACTGGGATTACATAATATTTTCACATCTGAAATAACAACGCTGAAGTGGTCTAATTGAATTTTAGAGGTTGTTTTAAGACTTTAAAACTTTTATCTTTATTCAATCTACTTTTTTGATTTCTCATCTTAGATTCACTCTCTGATTACCAAACAGGGAGTGTATTTGGCTGATGATGATTAAAGAAATACAACTTAAAAATAAGGCGCAAGACTCTCAACCTTACAACATTTTATTTTCTCGTATTAATAGGTTAGGCAGAGAGTTCTGGTGTACAGAAAGACAGGCAGACATGTACAGTACATAGGCTTTAACCTGAAATAGTAATATAACTGGTTACATGACCTTTTTTTCCCCTACTGGTGTGGCAGAAATATGGCATGTTTCCATTTTATTTTGAAAAGAAAACGCTCATTCTACATGCTCATAATTTAATAATCTCACACCTGTAAATGTCATAGCAGCAGTTGGTCATAGCTGAGTGCTCTTGATGAAATTCTTCTGGGCTTCACTGGGGTAGTTTGCAGTACTCAATTAAATAATGGTGATATAAATTCACTCATTAATAAGTTGTGATTATATTGGTTTTGTATGCCAGCATTGATGCTAATCATCATAAGCCCAGCTTCTGTTCTGGCCCCTGTTGTTTCATGCTTTTTAATTAGCATGTCTTTATTAAACACTGAATAGCAATGAGTCCTAGGTAATACTGATCATTTTCTGACTCATCACTGAACCTTTTTGTCCGCCTGATCAATCTACAGATATCCAGTAAGTAAAAGAGACAGGTATGCACAGTCCAATAAAAATTAACCTCTCTTCACCTGTATATGCGTCATATGCTTTGTGAAATGCTCACCACAGGAAACAATTTTTCCTTAATTTGAGCCATAAACTCAGGGTCCTGTTACAATTACATTTTTCTTATAAACTCTAGCCCATCTACTTTGCTTTAATAGATTCTGCTGGGCGTTGTACACTGCCTGACCAAAGAGAGTCACACACTGTAATATTTTGTTGGACCGCCTTTTGCTTTGATTACGGCACATATTCACTGTGGCATCATCTTGATAAGCTTATGCAATGTCACATTATTTATTTTCATCCAGATCTCTCCAAGATCTTGCATTGATAATGGGAGAGTCTAAAGCCTTCTCGAGCACATCCTGAATGTTCTCAATTGGGTTAAGTTCTGGACTCTGTGGTGACCGACCCATGAATGTAAATGATGCATCATGCTCCCTGAACCACTTTTTCACAGTTTGAGTCTGATGAATCCTGATATTGGAATATGCCGATGCGATTAGAGAAGAATAAAATTAATTGATGGAAAAAAATTGATGGTCAGTCAGTATATGGAAAACAGGTGTAGTCAGCAGACCAAATATTTTAGGCATATAACTTTGCTGACCGTAGATCTTACCAACAGATGCAACCCCAGATCATAGCACTGTCCACACAGGCTTGTACGGTAAGCACTAGGCATGATGGGTGCCTCACTTCATCTGCCTCTCTTCTCACCCTGATGCACCCACAACTCTGGAACAGAGTAAATCTGGACTTTTCCCCCAAAGCTACGCAGTCCATTCTTTATGCTAGCTTGCAAATTGAAGCGTTTTTTTATTTATTTTTTTTTTTTACTGATTAGCCTCACTGATGAGTGTTTTTTATTAAGGTTGTACAATTGCTTAATCCCAATCGCTTGAGTTCTCTTCACATCGTGCATGTAGAAATGCGCTTACTGTCACTATTATACGTAGCCATGCATTCTAGAAAACATTCTTCTGACTACATTTCCTTCTTGAAAATTATGATTCACCATGGTCCTTTCAGGATTTAACAATGTGTTGGATAGTTCTTAACCCTATTTTAGTTTCAGCAATCTCCTTAGTTGGTTTTGTTGCTTGATGCAGGCCAATAAGCTCCTCACTGCATCAGTTAAGGTTGAATAACTTAATAACATATTAATTACAGCAGTCATTATCCAATGGAAGGCACTTACATATTTGCTTAGTGAAATCCAGGTGGTGACTTTTTTATTTTTTATTTTGGCTGGGCAGTGTATATATTTTTTACAGTTTATAGAAGAAAAACCACAAAGTGAAGAAGATACTGTATATTCTTACAGTGTCAGGGAAACCATCACATCCTCTATGGCAAGATCCTATCACTGCTGTGACAGTCTGTTCCTGCCTACATACACTTTAATGAGAATAGCTATGACTGTGGCCATGGTGTTCCTCTCTACATCGGTGGTTCTTCCTAAGCTGTTAATGAATATACATTGTGTAGGATGATTGGGTGTCCATGCAGGTGAGCCTGGGTGATTGTGCTTTATGGAGATAATGAAAGAGAGTCCAAGTGGATATACATGTGGGGACCTTAAGGGGGGAAAAAAGGAAGAAAAGTGAGCTGTGCAGCATACCTATCAGTCTGACTGTTGCACCCAAAGTCTAGTTATCTGCTCTACAAATATAAAAATGAGATGATCTTTCACTTCTAGCTCAAGATCAGACATCCGCCATAGCGCTGTGTGGGAAAGACCCTATGTTTTGAAGTGCTAATGCCTTACATCATTACTCCACCACATGACTGGTTTTACTTCTGTAGCTCTGAATCTGCAACAATATGCTCTCTGTCTTTTTCAGAGGCATTAATGAGCTGTTTGGCTTTCAGTCTCTATGTTTATCACTGGTAAATACACATCATTAAGTAATTAAAGGCACTTTTTATGAACAAATATGGTGTCCCCCACAGCCATGTTAATCCTGTCAACCCTGTTTTAAGGAGTGTGGTACATAAGTTGTCTTACATAACAGTAATGAGATGCCGTAATTGCATGTTAAGGACCTGAGACCAGAAATGAGGTGTACAGACACAATTACCAATACACTTCATTTGAAATGTGCAGATTATTTTTGATTCCTGATTTAAGATTTATTTATTTATTAATTTATTAAATGTTGATGTGCGCAGAGTGCCCCCTGCTGCAGGAGAACTAGGTTAGCAATCCATAATTAGACCGTATGTTACAGGAAGCTTTATATTAACAGGCAAAAAGAAACCATAAAGAGGGACACAGGATTTTTAAGGTATTCATTTCCTTTGTCTTTTTATAGGTTTCACTCTGCTGCAGACACGGGACCACAATGTCTGCTTGATTCATTACGGACAATCCTTGAGTTAACCTGGCCTTCCTGGCACCTATGGAGCTTTTCATGTGGAACAAAGGTTGGGCATAGATTTATGTGTGCTTGTTGCATACCCCATTCTCAGCCCTCTCAATTCTTTCTTCGACTTCTCGCTGAAAGAGATAATAAATTCATGGATGCACTCCAAAGCTCTACTAGAGCACAACCACCCATTGGTGTAGGGCATCTCATTTATACATCCAACCAGGTTGGAGTGACTTCGATAAAAATAAAAAAACCAAGCCAATACAGCAAACAGTCACAGGTTCAAACCCCAGCTGAAAAGCCCCATGCAAGGCTATGGCCAGTCAGATGTCTAGAACTCTCCATAAAATCTAACTGGATGGATCTCTTATTCTGAGCAATGATCTACCACAGGCAGCTGGTGGACTCATAATAAAGCTGTTTGTGCAGCTTGGTGTGGTGTGCATGTAAATGCGCTCACATGCTATTCAATGCACTACATCTTCAATTTGGTTCATCTGCACTGGCAGCAGTAAATTACTGGAAAATGATTGCTATGACGTCCCCCTAGATGTATATTCTTCATAGGATGCTGTAGATATAGTCAGGGATCATGAGAACGTGATCGTGATTGGGATCTTACCTTACAGTATATGGCGGTATGAGTATTTCTCATCTTTTACAAACCCTGTGCCTCTGGATGAATGGGGTTACTGAGCAGTGTTAAATCACGATTGCAGTGATTAATCATGACTGCAGATATATGTCTAACTGTGAACACAGGTCAGCAGTGCAAAAGGGCCTGCCTCTCTGGTGTATTTAGAGCAAGCTCTGCAAGCAGCTTCTATTGTATGCTTCATCAAGAAATTGGCATGGCCGCTGCGATAATATTGACCCTCTTAACACCCTGCATGGATGGTCAATCAACCAGAGCGCTGCATTAGGCACAGCCTGCTGCTAAAAAAAACACCATGAACCGAATGCATTGTAAGTTATTGGCATTGTAGCCTTCATGCTTTTTCATTTCCTACAATCACAATTTCATGCCTTTTTTTTTTTTTTATTACAAATATATATTTTATAGAAAAGAATGCAAATGTAAAACATACACCTTTTTTAGTTTCTCATGCATTTTTATAGGAGTCTTCACTCATAAACTTTATATTCTCAGAGAGGAGAAAATAGAGAGGTACAGTGGACATGGGGATGTTTTCAGGAAAGGGGGAAAAATGGTTCACATTTTATAATGAGCTCAATTCATCAGCCAAGTATGCAAGCAAACACTGATGTGAAATTCCAGTCTTTTGCATTCTACACTGCATGAGCTTTTATATACAGGAAAATAATGTACTGATGAAGCAGCTGGGTCCTCTTTTTTTTTGCCAAAGCAGAACAAACAAGACAGATTGAATCATATAGTGTTCCACAAATTCCGAAAATGCTTAAAATGTCAGTGAGTCTCAGCTGTGTCGATAGCCCTCTGGCACTGTTTTGCTGTCTATGTCACAAATTCCCCAATGTTGAACTTCTAGTGTTTATATAAGTGCAGCTGGACAAAAATGAGCATAGATCTTAATTAAAACTGGGAACTTTGCTGTCTAGAGCCATATGTCTCTAAGACATTTATTTTTAGAAATCCACAGGACGCACCATCATGGTGGTTCTGGTTACTATTGAGTTCGGCCCTTTCCAGTAGTACCACTTGACCCCATTGTAGCGCATTACACTGGAGACTCCAGTGTGATAAATCCCATTTAAGTTGGATGGCCCACAGGCTTCAAACCACCATCCTGAAATAACAAAATATCAAGAATCAACAACTAAAAAGAAGCTATCAGGAACATGTCAAAAATCCACATTAATAGCATCATAGAAACCCATGACCTCTGAGTTAGAGTTTGTCACAAAACAGTTATTTGAAACTAATCAGCAGAAAATGAAAAAACCGAGCAGCTTTTTTACCTCCTGAGGCCATCTGGGCACACTTGCAAGTGCAGCGATCATTATCCTGATCCTTTGTGCTAAACATGGTCCCTGTATGGGTTAGGCTGCTGGTGCGACCTGCTGTACCACTGAAACCTTCAGCGTGGACACTGGAGAAAGAAAGAAAAAAAAAAAAAAAAAAAAGAGTACAATTTTTAAAAAATTTCCAGAAGAGTGAAGCAAAGGAGAGTCTAAATCTAGAATGGGATGTTCATAAATCACATATAAATCTGATGGCCAGGTGTCCACAAACTTTTGACAGTATAGTGTCCAGTATGTAATTTTGTTTTGTGTAACTCTGCCTTTCTTTCCATGAGCCTGTAAAGTACAACCAGAGGTATAAAAGTATAATACATTAAATTAGCATGCATTCAACTCTGCTCTTGTAAATGACTCCATTATCTATAATCTGTTGTTTGCAACAACTCACAAGGTGTGATTGCAAACAATTAGTATGGAAAGTGCTGAAAACGGACCACACAGCACGAGTCTACAGGCAAGCATTTTGGCTCAGAGACAACCTTACACAACAGGTCACATGTCTGGCTGTTGCCTTACGAACACAACATAGTACAGATGGTGCCAGCATTCACAGCATGCAGATAAAACTTACACATATGGTAAAAGGCGAAAAAGAGAGCTTAAACTTGGTGGAATTTGGCGATAGATCCTGAAACTCCCTCCCAGGTTGTTTGAACAGTTTGAGCCACACACAATTATTTCCAATAAGCCCGGGTTTATTAAAGTCTTACCACTTTCCAAACCTCAATCCCTCCCTAGTCCCTACACTACAAACTAATTTCATTTCTGGAATTTTTTTTTTTTTTTTTCTGTTTCTGCTTCACGCGATATAATCATTTCCATAGGCGATATCTGATGCCTTATCTGTAACAGAAAGGTGAAATTTGTTTGACTCGGCTGTCAGAACACATGAAGGCAATTTGCTTGAATTCTTTCCAGGTTTGCCTTTGAATCAGTAGGCTAAAATTAACTATTAATAGAGAAAACGGCAGAAAGCAAACAGTGGCAGTTTTTCCTGCACTGATCAGGAACAACACTAACATCAGGTGAATTGAATAACACCGATTATCAATTATATACCGGTATACCAATGACAGGTTCATGGTCACCCAAAGCTTATCTAGCCTATCCGGTCTGGTCCCACACGAAAAGCCAATGTAGCATAAATTGTTGAGAAAAGTCAGTGATGGAAAGGTATCAGAACACTCATTGCACCACAGGCTGCCATGTATACAGTTTAACAGGCAAAAAGTTTAAAGGTTGTTCATTCAGCCTCCAAAGATCTCTGTTGAACTGAGTATACACGGAATGCGCCAGACAAACAACTCGGGTTCATTTAGGCCCGACCCTGAAACCTACAGTACAGCACCCAAAGGATCACCCTCAGAGGTCAAAGAGAGTCATGCCCCCAAGGAACCAGAGCTTCCCCTGTGACACAAAGGGGTCTACCAATATGGGGCATAATATTTTGGCTTTTAGTGTTATTACTGATCTGTGTATATTCACTGTAAGCACATTATCCACAGAAAGCATCAATAAGGTATATCCTAAAGTCTGGATTTTTAGATGGATCTGCATGGATTTTCTCCAGGATATCTATTTCTCTTCCAAAATCATGACGATTGTTAATGCTGGATTTCCCCTAAGTAGGAGTGTGTGTTCTGTGATAAACTGGCATCCCATTTCAGGGGGTATACCCACCTCATGCCTCATTGTTCCCAGTATAGGCTCCAGATCCACCACAACCCTGACCAGCATAAGGCAGTTTTCATGCATTAATGACTCTCAATATATAATGTCCTATTAAAGAGGCCTAAATGTAGCATGTATTGCTTTTGGAAAATGTTGTGCGTAGCAATTTATGAAACCGAACAAAAGAATGGTTAACATTAAATTTACAATGCTGATTTATCCATGATTTTTGTGAGTCGGGCCAAAGATTCCAGTACCTATATTTCTTTTCCTCTCCATCAATGTAGAAACGGTCATACTGAGAGTAGGCCTGGTTTCCCTCTAGGTCTTTGAGTTGGACCTGTAGAGTGTAGTCCCGGGATGTGGTGAGAAGGTGGATGATGTCATTTCCCAACCAGTGTTCTCCTGGGGAGTCTCCAAATCCCTGCATATTGCATAAACTGTGAGATTTTCATATCTGAAAACATCTGCTGCAATTATAAGGGTGCATTTACACGCAAAGTCCTGCGAAAAAACAAACCTTTGTAAAGTAGCATGCTTTTTTTTCTTCTTTTTAATGCATGTTCTTATCTGGCTTAGCCAGTTAATGAAACAACATTTGTATAGTGCTATTTAAACTTTGCACACTCCAACACTTCAGGTCATGCGTTATCTGTCACCTAGAAGGCCGCACTAATTCCATGGCCAAATATTTATCATTCCCTCCTAAAAATATTTTTCTTGGATAACAAATGAAGCAAGCAGAATGAGAACTGATTTGCAGTCTGTTGAGAGTTGTCCTGTTAGCTGTGATCTTTTCTCCTATGAACAGAGCAAGATGCATTACTTTTAAATTACTTTTGATTAATGCCTTTAAACTAAGATTAACTAAGATAGAACTATAGATTAAGCATTGTCATATGCTACCGTACATATAAATCTTTGTGCCATTATGTTAGAGGTTTATTTTCTGTGCATAACCTTATATTGTCAGTACCAGTCATCTGTTTAAATGTTAGTAATTCTTTAGTTCCTATGTACCTTTTTTTTTTTTTAGCATTATTATTCCTGCAGTGACTTCTGAATACCTGTTTTGCTCTAATCTACTTGTCTATGAGACCTGTGCTCTTGGTCACAAACAAAACTTAATTTTTTTGTGCATGCACTATAGTCACAAAAACTGTGCCTTTTTATATTTGTCACAAAAGATGTT
>JAQQZT010000023.1:24439294-24449628 GCA_030068275.1 Clarias platycephalus
CTATTACAGAAAGACTGACCTCTGTGTCTTAAAATAACAACTAACTGTTGTTTTTCTTGTTGTTACGTAATTACCTATATATATATATATATGACATCACACCCATATGTAAGGATAATATGAAAAGCTTTGCATCTTGGCAGAATTAAACAGACAGAGATAGAGACTGGCATATAAAGCTTAAACTAATTTAAACTGTAGAATTGCTAAAATGCCACATCAAAATTGCTGGCTGCCTTTCATAAATTATAGGAAACATTGTTATAACAAAGCCCTGTTTAGTAAACTGGCATCCAAATACATACACTTCAATATTGAGTTGGTCCCACTTTTGCAGCTATAACAGCTTCCACTCTTCTGTAGAGCATTTATAAGGTCAGGCACTGATGTCTATTCCAGTAAAAACCAAAAGGTGCTCGATGGGGTTGAGGTCAGGGCTCCGTGCGAGCCAGTCAAGTTCTTCCACACCGAACTTAGCAAGCCATATCTTAATAGTCCTTGCTTTGTGCACTGGGGCACAGTCATGTTGGAATAGAAAAGAGCCTTCTTTAAACTGCTGGAAGCATAGCATTGTCCAAGATGTCTTGGTATGCTGAAGCATTAAGATTGTCCTTCACTGGGGATAAGGTTGAAACACCTATATTCAATAATTCCCAGATTTGGCCAAATACTTTTGTCCATATAGTGAATATGTTATAAAAGCAAGCACCCACTGCAGAGGATAGAGTTCATGTTTGAAAGCCATTCCTGTTTATATGATTCCTGTCTGAGTCAACTGTAGTGATGAACAAGAGAAAACATACTGTAGGTACTTGACTTTATGAGAAATTGTGAATAATTTAACTTCCTTTTAATTTTACACATGCAAAAAAGAAAAACATTTTAGTTTAAAGAAAATAGTCAAGTTGAACAAGAGAGTTCACATTTCACAACACAGTTTTACCAGGTCGCACATATATTATATATATATTCCAACTTATGATCACACATGCTGTACTGTAGCCCAGAGGAAGAAAGAATCAAGCAAGATTTAACCAGGAAAAAAAGAAATAAGCATTTGTTTCTTGTATTACTCCTTCGGGACTGTGTAACAAAAACGTATGGCTTGTCCAAATGTGTTGAGATTTCATGACACCCCAGAGGGCTGCATAATCAAGTGAGATAATAATGAATGTGAAATGGATAAGTAATTTGAAGTTTGACCTTTAGCTAAAACCTCAGTTAGAATAATGTCCCTGCAAAGCAAAAAAAAAAAAATGCCTTGTGCAGCCAATTATATAAAAAAGCTCATGTGTCAACAGAGCTTGAGGTCAAAACTTTTTGTGCAGTAGTAGTAGTAGTAGTAGTAACAATAATAATAATAATAATAATAATAATAATAATAATAATAACTTGTCTACTTAGGCTTTTTCAATATTGCCTGACTTTTTAATGCAATATTGTCTTTACTGTGCCAATTTAAAGCCTTTACAGACAAAAGGAGAAACAGATCTACACATGATCAGATATGGTGCATAGTTTGACCTCAGACATTCAAGTGTTCTTTCTTGTGTGTACACAGCACTATCCCTCTTGCCCTCCTCATGTGTTTATAGCAAAGCCTCACAAAAGAGCCAAAGTTTCCACCACGGCACACTCCAAGTGTCATACAAACAGCAGGCCTCTTCCCAGCTGGGCTACTTCAAAAACAAAAGGCCACCCTGACTGGCTGTGTCAAAATCTTACTAAATTAAAACCAGAAGTATGCATAAGATTTCCTTAAGAGTTTTATGCACATTTATTTCACAGCATGCTTGAATTCACAAATCTGACTGGTCGGAAGGTGTGCATTATTTTTGTATAACCACACAGCTCAGACTGTAACATAAATTACAGGTTATTATTAATGTCCTCATCCTAATATGTTATTGTTTCTATAGTGACAGCTCATACACATGGACTTGTATGCTGGATGAAAAAAAATGGGGTTTTGTTGGCTCTTGGATGTTACACTAGTTGCAAAAATTACAATTATAATATGATATCCATTCTCATTCTCTATACCGTTTATCCTGTACAGGGTCACGGCAGGCCTGGAGCCTATCCCAGGGAACTCAAGATGGAATACATTCTAGATATTCACGTAAGCATTCACATACAGTTATAACAAGCAATTTGAGAATGCCTAATCTGAAAGTCTTTGGACCGTGGGAGGAAACTGGAGAACCCAGAGGAAACCCATCAAGCACAGGCATGGGAGAGGAATCAAACCTTCGACTCAGCTGGGAAACCACAATGTGTGACTGTACTGCCTATAATATGATATAAAATGTTTTAAATTTAATACAATATCAGTTAATATAATACAGATCATTTACTCACTCTCACTCACTGGAGAGCAATTCATCACAGGGCACACACATACACACACTCACACACTCAGTCACACACTACGGGCAATTTGGGAACACCAATTAACCTAATCTGCATGGTTTTTTTTTTTACAAACAAAAAAAAAAACACACTTTTTTTTATGTTGTTGTTTAAAAAATGATTTGATTTTTTAATTTTTTTTAGCGACTTTAATGTGGCAATGTTTTTGTTAGGAGACATGAATTTAACATTCATGGAAGGAATCTCAGCTGTTAATGCTTTGAAACAGTTACAGTGCTTTGCAGAGTTTCCCAGCACAGTAATAGTCTTCAGAACAGAGGAGTTTACACTTTCTGGTCTCTAAGTGAACGGGGGGTGGGGGGTGGGGGGGGGGGATGAATCATAGTTATAATGTAAGTGATCAAGAATGGAACTCGCTTGTCTCTCAGACATTCCACAAAATCAAATCTCAGCCATAAACACTTAAAATGTGACATGTTGTACATTTAATAATTTCAAAGTTGTAATCATTTGCAAAATCGCCGCAGTATGTGGAGCATAACACACTCCAGATCACTTCAACTTAGCAACAGCACTCTGCTTCATGTCATGCCCCAAAGCCAGCATGACCTATTTTTGTATAATAGCATAGCCTGTCATGTGGTATTCTTGACAGAAAAATGTCGAATTTTTGTCTAATAATTAGATTTGAATGCTCTTATAAATTAGCGTTAGCATTACAGACCAAAACAAGTTACTAGCGAATTTAAGAAGCTAACCTTCTGTACAAAACCAATGTAGCTAGACATTTTAATAAGATAAAAAATGTAAAGCTAACTTGTTAAGTCAACAAGTTAACTTTACATTTTTAAATACTTCAATACTTTAGCTTTGATGGTGTCAGGTCAAAAACCAGAACCAGCTAGAAACTCTTTTGCAAAACAGACCGCAGTCTACAAATACGGCCCAAAAGGGACTAAACTTGCCAGCACTTGTCAGTCAGCAGACGTCTAATCACAAACACCTATTTACAAATCTCCTGCACACAGGACTCCACTCACATATCCACTTTGTAAGTTAATGCTCAGTACTGTATGTGCCTACTTGACCTGTTTTTTTTCCCCCGATTTTCAGATTTTGCATTATACCTGGTTTACGATTCTTGCTTTTGTTGATATTTGCTGATTTGCCTGATTTTCTTCCTAGTTTTCAGATCACAATTTTTCAACTTAGTGACATGTTAGTGGTTAGCACTGTGGTTTACACTTCCAGGATCGAGGGGTCGAGTCCAGCCTTCGGGGTTGTGGGCGTGGAGTTTACAAGTGTGCTTGGTGGGTTTCCTCACGGTAATCTACTTTCCTTCCTCAGTCCAAAGACATGCAGGGTATTTGATTAGCATTTCCAAGTAGTGTGTGAGTGAGTGCGCGTGCATGCATCTGCACCCAGTCAAGGGTGTATCCCACTCCAGCTCCGCCCCTCTCCCCCCCATCATGACCTTGAACAGGGTAATGAGTAGAGAATGAGTGAGTGCGATTATTGAACTCATGTTTTGCATTTGTTTGTGAGCTTCTTCATTAAAACTTCAATCTGCATTTGCATCTTGTGACAGATGGCAACTATTAAAGCCTGATGTTTGATTTCTATGTCTGAGGCAAATCCTGTATGACTCCAGCAAAAGATGTTTCACAAAGGGGATAAAAAAAAACTATGGGAAAAAAAAAAGATCTGTTCAATTTGATTAATTTGTGCAAAATATTCTGAACATCAAAATAAGAGTAATTAGTATGTTCTTTTTTCTCTTTGGAATTTACTTGAGTAAGCATACAAGTTTTTTTTTTTTTTTTTCAATTATACTTGAGTAAAGTACAGAGCTTCCAAAATAGCACTTAAGCAAAGTAATGACGTACATTTCCAAATGTAATTCCGTCCAGTATTTCCAGCGAAAGATTTTTTTTTATATGAGAGATATTTTTATATGAATACATTTTTAAAAACATATATTCAAAACAGGGATATAATAAAAACAGAGTCAGATTCCAATGCATGGTAGGGCTAAAAAAGATCTGGCTTGAGACAAGGTTGGACCTTTTGTATATTTCCCTTCCAGCTTACCCAGACTAATCTCCCTGGTACACATCGTCATTAGTTGTGTTTACTTTGGAATGAGAGACAGAAAGATAGATGCAAGGGGGTTGCTCTGAAGTTAGGAACTGAGAGATGCATTTGGCTTAAATCCTTGCCTCTGCTTTGAAGCCAGACATAAATTTGAGAATCAAGGCTTCCTAGTGGACCATTTCATATACAACATGATGTGGTTGCAATGGAGATTGATTAAGAAAAATCTATGTAAATATTAACATTATTTTAACAGATGTTATCGGAGGATCTAATACGGGCTGGGAAATTATAACATTTTAAGAGAACAAAGTGAGTTCCTTCTCACCTTCTGCAGCCACAATGTGTTGTTCTCAGTGGCACTCTCCAGGCTTTCAAGCTTTTTCCCTGTCTGGACAGCATCAGGGGGCGAGGGCGAATCTCTCTGCAGGGAATTGCCCACCCGGAAGTTTCCAGGTGATGGGCACTGCTCCACCTCTGGCAGGATGAATGTGTAGCTACAGGGGCCATGCTGCACCTGGTGCTGCTTCCTTTCTGTGCCAATTGCTTCAGCCACCATAAGTGCCACGTAGCCCAGACTCAACAGCCAGCCCATGCCTGGACAAATCGCAAAAAAAAAGAGCACTGTTCTGCAAACAGGTTGAAAAGTAAGGTCCTAAATGAGGTTGTTGCAGGATTATGTCTTCCCCTCCTCCAGGTTCAGCTTGTGCCTTTTCCTTTTTCAGTGTCTTCTCTCCTTTTCTTTCCTTCTTTGGCTGACACGATGCTCCAGGGGAAGCTCTTTTTATGACATTACACACAAAAAGCTATACTGTTGCATCAAGAGCAGCATAGATAGAACAGCTTGTTTCCTATTTCTGATCCAGTCAGTGCTGTAGATAGCTCAATACAGGAAACATGCTGCAAACACACTCCGTGTTTATTTACTCGAGGAATTGGTTTCAGCCCCCACTTTTTGTCGAAGCTGCTCTTGTGAGAATGGCTTAGGAGATGATTTCTGGACTCAAGGGCTTTTGGACAGAGTGCCAGAGCTCTTGGAGTAGCAGTCTACCTTAACATCCTCTCTCTTGACACACAATCATTCAACCTCCCTCCATCAACCTACTCCTTCTGCTTCTCTCTTCTTCTCTCTTTCTCAGGAGTTGGTTGTGGAAGCCACAAAAATGCACCAGGCACCCACGACAATAGCCCAAGCAGAGAACATTCTCTTCTCATTATACCTCCTCCTCCTGTTTCTCTCACTCACTCACTCACTCTCGCTTTTCTCCTCCCTCCCCAACCCCTTACCATCACTTGCTCACTGCAGTGGGTCTCTATGTTAGGGGTAACAGAGTTCACAGCTGCTGCACCTCTCAGTTAAAGCTGATAAATGTATGAATGTTATTCATTTTTTATATAATTGACTTTGTAGAGTAAATTAATGATATCCATAGCTGTACTTCTATTCCCCAAGTGTGAACTTTACCCCTTATGGTACACACACATATACACAAATAAGCCTTAAGTAAGTATGAAGCCTTCATAAACCAAACAGATTGGTGGTAAAATATGAAGAGTGTTTGCATACAATTATAAACTAATAGTTTGTGATACATTTTTAATTACACATTTATTTTTTTATTATGTGCAACATTTGATGATCTTTTCATGTTTAATTCAGAGCATCCATAATGAGAGTATACTTCAGGTAGAAATATACCTATCTAGTGTACAAACAACCTTTTCATTTAGTCTAACAGGTTATTAATATTTTATGATCACCATAATTCACTTGGTAAGTTTAAGGGGGAAAAAAATATGAAACCATACAAATTAAATTCACATTCTCCCAAATTACTGACTGAATTTTATAAATGTTTACAGGAATCAGGATGATCTGGGCAGGATCATTTGATTTGTAACTATGCGCATCATGTTGCCAACATAAACAGATTTATTCTCTTGCAATTCTCCTCCAATTCGTTCTTCTCTCATGCCCCTGTCTCATTCTGTTACCTTATACATCTCCACCAGGGCCACAATTACGCGTGTCCTGTTGCATCCTTTACTTCAGCAGCTAAATGGAAACAGTATGCTAGGGTTGGGTAATGGGGTGTGATGTGGTTTTATTTCATTACATCATCACGATATCCATTGGTTGGGAATGTGTTGTTATTAAATGAATAATCCTGATAAAAGCAATGAGTAATTTAGCTACAGATGTGTGTGGTATGTTTGCTCAATAGCCTAAGGTGATGTCACAAGAGCTCATAATGAAAACCAATGGATTATAAGCCAATGTGTAGCCCTACTGTCCATTTTCTGAGATTTCTGAACTTTCCGGTTATGTGCTCTAAAAAGCAGGTCTTATTTCTTTGATACAACACTGATGCCGTTCATTCACTCTAGACTGCGTATATGTTTTAAACTCCTCTTATGTATATTAGAATGGTATAGTAATAATCATTTTGTTGTGTTTTCCACTCAGTTACTGTACAACAGTTTTTTTTGTTGTTGTTATACCCAAAACTATATGCAAAATAAAAATCACACACTCTGCATGTGCGAAAAGGTGGTTTAAGTCCTTGGGCTGTTCTCATTCAAATGCTTTATTGTCTCATAAAGATGTAGGAAGATATCTTCATCCTAAAAAAAGTGTGTCACAGCCAAAAAAAAATCTGTTAAACTGAGCTAAACCACAGCTGAATAGAATAGCACTTCGAGCCCCGGAGAATGAAATGTCAAATCGCCCACTCCTACTTCCTTTCAACAACATAACATAACAGTGAGCACATTCGCAGTCGAGGTTTTCATTTATCATAAAGCCTGTCTCCAGCACCACATACAGTGTACAGTCATTACTGCTGATAGTCTACTGTACCTCGTTTACAACAGTCTTCGATGGGGTGAATGGGAACGTGTACCGAAAAGCATCAAGGTCATCCCTATTAAAACTTGGTCTATGTATTGAGGAATAGACAAGCTTAAGGAATTCTTCTTTCCTTTCATAATGAGTGAGTGATGAGTCACTATATCCTATTTTGTTATCTACCCAAAGTTGTCCCATTCTCCTTTCTGTATGTGACACGAACCAATCGATCATATGTGACAAGAACGTGCTCTGCTTGGCCTCGTAACGTAAGCCTAGTGACAAAGGCTTTGTTGCTTCAACATGGAAGAAGAGTTCATGGGAGTGCATTTACTGTAGTGTTAAAGCAAAGGAAGTCAATAATTCCCAGATACCTACCATGTCTCGTCAGCTTATCGGGCCATTCCTTGGGTAAATCCATTATCTATCTACTTTTACTCATGTTTTACCAGGGATTTTGGCAGCTTTTAAAGTTCAGCATATGACTCAGGCTTTAGAAAGCATTTTTTAAACAATATAAATGTAAATAAACTTCACTTACATGAATACATTACAAGAAACACGTTGAACATTACAAGAAAACCCAAAGAAAAAAATTACAAGAACCACAGGCATGATGTATTACAATAATACCAGAAATATATTACAAGAAAAATAATCTCTACATGTAAGAGCATGAAGGAGTGTGACTACAGTTATACTGCTGGCAAATGTTTACACTAAATCATTTAAAATGTCAGCCTGTATCGTTCAAAATTTACATGATGTTTCACCTCTGATCTAAACTGGGGTGCTTTGTTTTTGGTGTTTTTCAGTGCCATTTAAACTGCCTTGAAACGATCCAGAATCACGATCATCATTTTTCCTGGCTGTTTAGATCAGTCAGCCACTGTAAATATATGCTTTTACAGTCTCCATAAAAATTGAAAAATCTGAAGCTCTTTTTCTTAATATCAAACACCCAGGAGGGCTTTTGCTCTCTTTCTGTCTCCATCTCTCTCTTATTCTGTATTTGTGTTCTTCTGCCCTTATTTTATACCAGTACATTTTTTTATTGGTTAAGTTCTCAAATAACCCCATTTGCTCAGTTTAAAATAAATCTTATCATCAATGCTTGTCGTTTATAATTAACTAAAGTGATCAAGTAAATGGCAAAATAAAATTGCAATAATTTAGGTACAGATTCCAGCTTTGTTGAACCAGAAATGGAGCCCCTTCCCTCATGTTCTGGGTAATTAAATTGTAGATATTGGGAATGTAAGCAGCTAAACGTAAGTCCATTAGATTTCACATAAAGTCCCTTAAATTTCAAGCATGTGTTTTTGGGGGGGGCTGTAGTGATCATGAACATGTGTGTTGTATATCAGTCTTAATGAGCTTGAACATTTTAGCACTGTTTCCTTTTTGGGGCACATGCGGCCAGTTTTGTGTAATTAATACAAAGCATTTTATGGTTGAAAAACATATTGGAGACAGCTGCATTTCTACCCTTGCTCTTTGGAATGAATAGTGTCAGGAAATGAGTAGCCCCAATCTATTTCTTACCCACTCATGCCACCCTGCAGAGCTCTACCAAAACAGCATACAGTAGGTCAACAGATTTTACTTTTTCTTTATTTTTTTTTATTGATGACAGAATATGAATGTGTGAATGTGAAAGCATGGAAAATCTTTTTTTTTTTTTAAACCACAAACACAATAATGTCCTGAATATTCTAGCTGTGAATATTAGTTCATGAACTAATAATGAACTAATGAGCTTCCTTATGTTGTGCTTTTCCTGTGCATAAGTGTGTTTTAATGAACCGTGTATGGTGTTTTGTATAAAGTATTCAAAGAGCCTTTTATAATTTTTTTTCACATTTTCTCCTGACTTTGGTGCCATGCCAGTTCCTACGTACCAGCCAGCTCTCCCCTAATCATACAAGAGCTACCAGCTGGGAGGGGTGAAAGCATTTCACCCATCTGCACTTGACTGCACACTCACAGGAATGAGAGCTATAAGAGACAATAAAATATAAAAAGAGTAGGAGAAAGCTTTTGTTTCTTGTCAATTTTTAAATAATTGAATAAACAAAATAATGAATATTTTGAAAACATAATAAAGTGATATACTAGTGAACAATGGTACTTCAGCTAAAGTAACTTACCTGTTAAACTTCCAGTTAAAGTATCCACAGAAATATGTGTATTTCTGTACACAATTGTGTTCCTGTGTCTGGATTATTTGATGAATACAGCCTTATGTGCAGAGGTGGGTAATAACAAGTTAAATTTACTTAAGTAACTTTTTGAAACGAATGTACTTCTATGAGTAGTTTCAATGCACCATACTTTTTACTTTTACTCGACTAGATTTGTAAAGAAGAAACGCAACTCTTACTCCGCTACAATCGGCTAAACTCAACTCATTACTTTTCTAACCATTTATTCTACACATGCAGATGGTGGATCTACCACATGATGACTGTGTTTCACCAATCACACATAGCAACGATAATCACATGAGTCCGTTTGACCAATCAGCCGCAGTAACAATAACCTTACGTAGTCACATGACCACACACAAACCGGCGGCATAGCAGGAAAAAATCTTCAGCCATGCAAGACAGGGAATGAAAACATGAAATTAGCAGCGGCATCTGTCTCCAATGCTACAACAGAAGAGATTGAACACCCCTGGCCTCATGTACAAAGCATGTTTCGCTTTCACACAGTGCAAAAGAACAGCTTCATACTGTGGTGTCTTCTCTGTCTGCCAAAACAAACAGACACTTTAACTTTTAAAACCCGACTTCTAACCCGAGGAAACATGTCGCGGTTAGTTTAGCTGTTTCATTGAATGTTGCACTGTTAGCACATATAATTATTATAATCATATATAATATATAATATAATTATATATGATTTAGTATATCATATAATTATATATAATTATTATAATATATATATATATATATATATATACTCAGCAAAAAAAGAAACGTCCTCTGACTTTCAACTGTTTTTACTTTCAGTA
>JAQQZT010000023.1:24458447-24470391 GCA_030068275.1 Clarias platycephalus
AAAAAAGATTCGTTCATTTTGATGAACGAGATTCAAAGAACCGAGTCACTAAAATGATTCGAACTTCCCATCACTACCTTGAACTCAGTAAAGCCTATCAGAACTTTGTCCAACACTGCCATCTTGTGGGCTGTTATAGACGTAGCTTTTATCGAATAAAATATAAAGTATATGTCTAAATGTCCTTTGTTAGCAGGTTACATTTTTGTGGGGGGGGTGGATAAAATAAATCTATACAGAGAGACATTTTTGCTTTCACTGGCGAAGAAACGCGCACGATTATATATGCTGTATGCGCCAGCGCGCACTTAAAGTCGGAAAACTACAAATCCCAAGAATCAACGCGAAACACGACCTCCGACATGCGGAAGTGATTCAGGAAGTAGGCTTGAAAGCGATACAGGAATACGATCTCTGCATTTTAGAAACAAATTAATAAAATATAACTTGTACCCTACCTGTATAAAGCTGTAATACGATACACGATGTCTAGGCAGTCCAATAGAACCACGGACAACAAGAAGATGGTACGTTTGTGTGTTGTGTATCTGCAGACAGGTTTGGTTTAGCTAGCAAGATGTTTAGCTAATGAAAGACAAACACCAAGACTGGACAAATAAAGTGTCTGTGTTGGTGTTTGATGTTTATTCTTATTTTATTTTAATGATACATTGACGTATGAATCTCTCTATCCATTCCAGGTAAACAGTATTTGTCGTCAAAAATTTTAAAGCCAGCTGTTGTTATTGTTGTTATTATTATTATTATTATTATTATTATTTAGCAAATGTTCAAACAGATGTGTTTATTTGTTTAAACAATATATGCATTCTTGGATTCAGGGTAAAACTTTCACCTGTCTATTATTCTGTTGTTGTTGTTGTTGTTTGTACAAAGCAAATACTGCATGCACTGGATGGATGACAGGGTTATCGGGTACAATTATTATATACAGTTGCAAGAACAAGTATGTGAACCCTTTGGGATTACATGGAGTTTTGCATGAATTGGTCCTAAAATGTGCTCTGATCTTCATCTAAGTCACAACAATAGAAAAACACAGTCTGATTGAAATAATACTACACAAACATTATAAGTTTTCATGTTTTTATTGAACATAACATGTAAACATTCACAGTGCAGGGTGGAAAAAGTATGTGAACCCCTAGCCTAATGACTTCTCCAAGAGCTAATTGGAGCAGGAGTGAGCCAACCTTGGGTGTGCTGCTGAAAGCTGTCCTGCCCTTTAAAAACACACAGCAGTTTTGGGTTTACTTGTTTTAGGAAGCACTGCCTGATGTGAACCATGTCTCGCAGAAAAGAGCTCTCAGAAGACCTATGATCAAGAATTGTTCATAATTGTTCATCACAATTGTTTTAAAGGCAGATGCCTTTATTAGGGATGGGACTCACCAGTCACCTCTTGATACTATATTATAAGGATACCTCTGTGTCGATTTGATTAAAATTGTCATTCTAAAAGTAACACGATTTTATAAACATCCCGATTTACAAGTAGGACTTTCAAAAAGTGCTTTAAAGTTTCCGTCATTGGATAGATACTTACATTGAGGTAACTAGGTTACTAACTAAGTGCCATCAGTCAAACAAAATTGGGAAGGAGATTTTTTTTTTTTTTTTTTTTGATATTACATCAATTAGATTTTTTTTTTTTATTGTTACTATTTTACAATAAAAAATTTACTAATTTACTTTTTTTTTTTAAAGTTAAATGAGTTTATTAAATATAGCTGTTCTTTATAACATTAGTTTTCTCATTTAAAAACCAATGCAACATTTAAAACAATACAAACTATCTTCAAATACAAGGGTTTAACATTTAAATAGGCAGCACGTATCTCTGTCATCCACCATAATTATTATTTCTAAACAAACTTACCAAATAATTCGCTCCTATCATGCGGGATGAAAATGTGTAAATAGTACAGAGTGTGCCACCTGTCGGATTATAAATAAACAGGGACATTTTCCGACATTTTACAAGCCATTTTCGAATGTCTCGAAAGTCTTAAAACTCTGCTGTGAGCATGTGGGCACATGCGGCTTCTAACACACACAATTTTCGATTAATGAGTGCAGTGAGTGGCTTTGAGACTGATTCTTTTACAGAGTTTAACAACACCTTAACAATAGAAGGCGCTATAGAGGAGCTACCCCGGCCCAACATAAATGCAAACATGCATTTATTGAACTAAAAAAATATATTCTCTTTTCTGTGGTTTTTCTCAAACTTCAAATATGATGAGAGAGAGAGATTCCACAACCTGTCTGAAAGTGTTTTTTTTTTTTTTTTTTTTTTTAAATAGTTGGAAATCAAAATTGAAGCTAAAAATTATCATTATAATTGATTAGTTGCATAGCCATAGTTAAGATACTGAGTCGCTAGGGCTACACGGTATGATTAAAACGTTACATTACGATTGTTGTGACTCGTACTGCAATTGCGATTTATACGTTATGTAACAATTGACTTTACCAAATTTATTTAGCACCTCAAAAGAATTGATGAATAGCATGAGGATGATTTTAATACAATCAGTGCTGCAACAGATAAAACTCTAGTCACTAACTGTATCTGCACGTCTTTTGAAATATTTAGTAAATGTAAAGGTGCACAAAGCAGTCCAACATCAACACTTAATAATTGCTTCTAAGTCATTCCGAATTGCCTCCATATTGTTTTATTTACACCAAAGGCAAGTTATCTTCTAACACATGGCTGAATCAGAATTCGCTCTCTATCCACTGATCAAGGGCACTACTTGGTGTGTGTGACAAGTGATTGTACCCCCTTGCACGCTAGATTGTCATTTAAAACTATTTGCCATTCAACCCATAAACTCAGAAGTTGATATTCCCAAGCTGAATAACTGGAAATATAAAGAGAGATTTACAGGACGGGCCATCACTTCTTAACTTTTGGATAATTTAAAGCTACTTTCATCTCTGTTAATTGACTCCACTTGGTGTGAGTCATTAAGTGATGTTCGCCATCTCCGCCAGGTGCAGTTAGTTAGTTTCACCAGGTGTAGAAGGATATGTGTTGGTGGAGGACATTCCCAACAGTGTTTGACTGGTACTTATTTAGTAACCTAGTAAGGATTACCCAGTTTTAGGATGACGGAAAAATAAGCTTTTATTTTAGGTGGCTCTGGATAAGAGCTTCTGGATGTCAGCACGGCCTTTATGAGTTCAGCACTCTGATGTCCTCCAACAAGACTACCTCTTTAGAATACCCAGAGAAACTTAGTAAATTATTTATTTTCTATAGTTTAATAGCAGAATAGCATGAAGCTAACAGTTGTTTTATGCTTAATGTATGGAATCCCAGATTTAGTCATGGCAGATCATCAAGACTGATCTAATTCAAGAATCTTCAGGAAACGCTTTTTCCACGATGTGTGTTAAATGTGAAACTGAAAACTCCCACCATGATAACAAACATATTAGGTAAAATTCCATAAAAAAAAATTTTTGGGGGGGGAGGGGGGGATTGAGACTCTTATAAAGCTTCTGCACTTATATGCACGTCAGTTTCAATTTTAAGACGGGCTTGAAAGAATCTCAGTTATCCGTTTAATCATTTTCTGAAAGTCTGGTGCCAAATCACATTTGAAAGGTTTCTACAGGAAAGAAACCCAAGAACCACAATACATTCTGTGTTCGCTAATCTTAATAAGCTTATCAATTATTTATTTTTATATTAATATCCCTGTGTGAGCAGCATTAACATTCCTCAGCTGTAGCTCATTATTCCACAGACATTCGTCAACAATTTATTTATTTTTGATTAATGATCAATCCATGTATAGTCACGTTCAGTGTTGTGGGCCTTCCATGAGACCAGTTAGTACCTGTTATCATTTATGTACATTAAAAGAGACGTTCCCTAAAACAGCAAAAGACTTGCAGTAAAAGTGACGATCCCTTGCTCAGTTAAATGTTTTTCCCCTTTTTTTCCCTATCATAATTAATAAACCCTTATCCGCCGATTCAGATTCACAATTTCATTCTTTTAATGTATCTTTTATTGGGTCAAAAAAAATAAAAGTATATAGCACTGGGGTCGCAAATGTGCAGATTCTGGTCCACATTCCTATTTGAGGGGATCAAACAGAACACTGAAAATACTTCAACAGCAGTGGGGGGAAATGGCGGTAAACATGTTCATCACAGCTTCTGTAGCAGCGTTTCTGTTGTAGCTCATTTCAGGCGCACGCATTTGTATAAAATTGTTTACCTGACGACAGCTCATCAAGGAAATGGGTGCATTTTCAAAAACTTTCACATATGCACCCTCTCTTGTCTGATTAGATGAATGATGGCGTGACCTGTTAAAAAGCTGATGACAAAAGTGGAATGTTTGGATAGGGAAGTATATGTGTATTCTTAAAACAGATGTTTTGTCTGGTCAGAGTCAGCGGCGCTAGGCAAAAGTGTTAACTTGATGCGCTGCTGTGAAACAAAACACGACCGGTTCAGATTGATGAGCCTTATTTATAGCCATGAGCCGAACCATTCAGCATTTGCATTAAATGCTGACTGCTGTGACCATCCAGTCATGTTAGTTGCTCAATCAGACTTTTTGTAAGCAACAAATTTAATGTAGCTGGAAAAAGAATTCTTCATTGAATACCGCTGTTGTAGTTGAAGAAACATGGTACTCTTTCAATGATTGTCTTTGTGTGTTTTATTTATTTATTTATTTTATCCCTATTAAACAGAACTCGGAATTGTTTACCCTCACATATGGAGCCCTGGTCACACAGCTGTGTAAAGATTATGAGAATGATGAAGAAGTGAACAAGCAGCTCGATAAAATGTAAGTTTTATATTGAGTGTTCTTCAATCCATCTTTCTCACTGTTCTCTTTGTTCGTCCCATCTTTCTACATCTGGATTTGCCTTCGTCTTTTCATCCAGAAGACATTTCACTTCTCATATTTGTATGGATTTGCTAGAATGCAGTGATGTGTTTTTGTCATTTTTTCCATGAGCATATAAAATGTACAGAGTCCATGGGTTTAAGATATAACCTCATCCACATTGAGCGCTCTCTCTCTCTCTCTCTCTCTCTCTCTCTCTCTGTGGTTTGGTGGGGATGTGGGGTGTTAGTCTACCTTAGTGGGCGGTTAACAGGAAAAGTGTGAACTGTACAACTATAGTCCTTAGAGACCGCCACCTTCCCACTGCATGATGTAAAATGAATAGACCAACTGTGTGGCTAAGGCCCTGTCCGTTCAAATATATGTCTCAATCCTGCAGTACACTGACAAATTCCACTACCTTGTTGAAAAGAATACCGTCTAGCAGAATGTTGAGAATGATTTATCACCATTGGTTATTTTTGTGATTTTCTTTTTCGAGATCATGGAATCTATTTGAAAGGTTTTGTTCCCAGGGGAAAAATATAAGTAACGAAATTGCTAGTCATCCGAGGTGGAGCCACTAATAGACGAATGAATGAATGTATTCATACATTTGTTATTTCTTCGTCGTAGAAGTAATACCTAATATATTAATAATTTAAGTAGCAGTAATTACAAAACAAAGTATTATTATTATTTTTCATTTTAGATCAAACTCTCAAAATGTTTTACGTTTACGATAGTGCTCATGAAGTCTGTATAGTACTAAGTGATTTCAATCACTAAGAAACCAACTATATGTCTTGAATTACTACAAATCATACAATGTATACTTAAGATAAAAACCTTAAAATTTTAAATTGCACAAGTGTGTTTTTAATCTGGATGTTACATAGGTTATCGAGTTAGAGTTCCTAACTGTAAATCAATTCCAGATTTTAGAGATGAACCAAGTGGGTTATACTCCTTCAGGAGATCATTATGTTACACCAGAGCTAAACCATTAAACAACATGAATCAGTAAAGGACCTAATAGCAGTAGTGTACACTGTAATGACTTATGATATATATTTTATTGTTAAGGGAAAAGGTAAAGCTCTTACAGTTTTTAACCCTACAGATTGCTATGCATTGTTTCAGCTTCTCCGGTGTTTAAGTGAACGCAATTTGGTTACAATATTAAGAGAGCAGTTTCTTAAATAAGAATTATGAAAAAGTACTTTGAATTTTGTCCAATATGCTGATTTATACTTTTAACAGTTAGTTCCAACCAAGTAATCTGATGAGACGAGAGGCAGTTAATGATAGTATGCCATGGTGATAGAGCATATAGGAATGTATTCCCAGCGCTCCACTTTTTCCACATTTTATGTTACAGCCTGTTATGTCATGTTATTTTCCTCTAAATTCTACAAACAATATCCCATAATGACAACATGAAAGAAGTCTGTTCAAAATCTTTGAATTTATTTAAAAAATAAAAGACGTAAAAATCACATGTACAGCCAACTGTTCGTCCTTGAGATGTTCCAACAACTCGATTGGAGTCCAGCTGTGGTAAATTCAGTCTATATAAGGTCCCACAGGTAACAGTGCATGTCTGAGCACAAACCAAGCCATGAAGTCCAAGGAATTGCCTGTAGACCCCTGAGACAGGATTGCATCGAGATACAGGTCTGGGAAATAAAGGTCCGGATGAGCACAGTGGCCTCAATCATCTGTAAATGGAAGAAGTTTGGATAGATTGGGCCGCCCGGCAAATCTGAGCAACTGGGGGGGAGAAGGGAGGTGACCAAGAACCCGATGGTCACTCTGAAAGAGCTCTAACGTTTCTCTGTGGAGAGAGGAGAACCTTTCAGAAGAACAACCATCTCTGCAGCAATCTATCAATCAGGCCAGTATGGAAGCCAGCCCTTCCAAAAGGCACATGGCAGTCTGCCTGGTGTTTACCAAAAGGCACCTGAAGGACTCTCAGACCATGGGTCTTTTTTTAAATGTTTTTTTTTTAAATGAAATTCTGGAGCTGTCAGCTGCTGACTTTTGGTCGCCGGCCCCACCATCCACGATTAGGCAGTTCCACCAGTCGCAGAAGGAAGGTTGTTGGCAGAGCAAAATAACTGGTTAAATATACAAACAAATCATGTTTATAATATAAAATTATATGTTTATAAAATGGCGTTTGTGAAAATGTTGTATAAAATGATATCACACTACTGTATCAGGATAAATATAAGCGTTGTGGTCTAATTAAACACCAGTGTAATTTATTAACTACAGAATGTGTCTAAACCACTAAATCCTACTTATTTGCTCCGACCCAGTGTAAAAAATAATGAATAATCTTCAGTAATTACTTATAATTAAATTTTTCATATCTAATTATAAATGAGGTGTTGGCCTTTATATACATGTTTAAACAATAATAGATTCATTTTCTTATTTCTCTTGTAAGGGGTTATAATATTGGAGTACGTCTCATCGAGGACTTCTTGGCCCGCTCCAGTGTCGGCAGGTGTCACGATTTCCGGGAAACCGCCGATGTCATTGCTAAGGTATCCGATTTCATCCAATCAGAGCTTGACTGCAGCACTTTCTCAAAATATTTTGGAGAGTATAAAGAACAGCAGTACTCATAACCATGAAAATGTGTTGGGAAGCAAGTGAATGCGGTCTCCAGGAGCAGTCCGAGTGTTTATCCCTTGTGTCTTTTGTTTATCATTTTCTGAATCATGCATGAGGTGAAATCCTTTGCTAGGCTACCGTAAATTCAACTTGCCTGCCAGTTGCAGTCTTGGAGACACTTGAAATGCCTCAGTTCTGCTGTCTTAGTTTTCTTTGTATGTGATGATGACCAGATGTACTTTTACTTGGACCTGTTGCAAAACATTGCACTATAAAACGTGTTCGTTCACACTTCAAGAACGACCGTGTGTTCTCTCTCTTTCCTCCCTATTCTGCTCTGCTTTTGCTTTCCACTTGTGAGCCACATTGTCTGATGTTAATGTGATGTTTATTCTGAGCAATTCTGGGCTCCTGATCAGAACCCTGACCATTTGAATCCTTTCACACTAATTCTGCTCCCTTGAGGAACTGTAAAAACATGGGTCATGTCACCGGTTATTTCTGTTTCTCATGGACAGGTAGCCTTTAAGATGTATTTGGGAATCACTCCTAGTGTGACGAACTGGAGCCCTGCCGGAGATGAGTTCTCTCTCATCCTTGAGAGCAATCCGCTGGTGGACTTTGTGGAGCTTCCAGACAACCACAGCACTCTAATTTACTCCAACTTACTGTGTGGTGTGCTCAGAGGCGCTCTGGAGATGGTAAAGAGATTTTTATTATGAAAATTATTTGCTTATAAATAATGATAATGTCAGGAAAATGTGGACACCATGTTTGAAAATCCTGATATTATTTATACAGCTGTTATTGCCCCATGGCTAAAATTTACATCAAGAACAAGTGATTTGCACTTGAATCATTTACTGTGATTGTCTAATGAGGTGCAATATTTTAATACACAAGTGTGTGATTTGGAATGAAAACAAAGCGAACACTAAATCCTGTTATTTGTTCCGAAAACACAAAACTCCATAATCTCTCAATTACGTTCTTCTGTGATCCTCCAACTGCTCTGTCATTTCCTTTTTTCCGCTACATAAAAACCACTTTCCATAATGAACACCAGTTGATTTAGTTTGTGGTTTCTTGACATTAACTAATGTCCAGCTCAGCTTTGGTTCAACAACAGGTTACAAGACACAGATTTCAACGAAGACTGCACGTATCGAATCGTTCTCCACTTACAGAGCAATGCTAGAGAATTCATCACTCTACGCTAACATTACCTCACAGCCTACTGTGAATAAACTGCAGTATAAACTCTCCTTCTCTCTATTCAGTCAGGTATCTCAAAGAGGAGATATGGTTTTAGGAAAATATTCAGCAAGTGTTGGGTGATGCACGACACTTAGCAGAGTGTTCTTTTCCAGCAACAGCCTATCAAGAAAATGTATTAATTTTATACCATAGACATGTTTCCTTATTTTTATTATTAATTTGTAATTAAAGAACGACATATCATACGTTTTTAATCTATTTAATATTGTGGTACTTCTAACATAAGCTTACAATTTCAACAAATCTGCCCACCATGTCCCAATGTAACTTCTTATTATACAAGCTGAGCCATGTTCCAGCTCAAAAATTTATTGAATGTAGTAAGAACTTGTAGGAACGCAGTAAGAACATAGTAGATAGTAGTTATAGTAGAATAATAGACCTTCACTGACATCCTACAATCATGGGGTGGATGGGAACGATTCAATGGCATTCTTAGTTGTTCTTTCATCAATGGAGTTCTCATAATGACCTCTTCAGGCTGGTGCTATGACCTTGATAGGTACATCAGGCCACAATGTAGAAGACCGCATTCAGTTCATATTATGATCTTTTAGTCCTTACCGACTAGTGATTGATTGATTTAACAACTGTTGGGCTGCTTTATAAAAATGGGTTGTTTATCACTTAACACATTCATAAACACTCGAGTTTCAAGAAAAGAATACAAAATTGTTGCATTCAGGTAATTCTTCATGTATTTGGTCCTTCATGTATTTCACAGGTGCAAATGGCAGTGGATGTGCGTTTTGCTCAAGACACTCTAAGGGGAGATAATGTGACAGAAATCCGCATGAAGTTCATCAAGAGGATTGAGGAAAATCTGCCTGCAGGTGATGAATGAAGCGGCTGAGATGACGTGGATGGATAATATGAAAAGCACCGGCTTATTGAATCTGAAAGACTTTGATCATTAAGTTTGGTTCCAGCCAAACATCTACAGTTTAGCCAAACTTTGTCTGGCATTTAAGAAGAATATCAGTTTTGTTTTGTTTTTTGTTTTTTTGGCTTTATGGACCATCACCGTTGGTATTTGGTTTGTGATTTAACTTACAAAAATCTCTTAAAGACCTCTTATAGATACTATTATTTAGTCCTTTATTTGGAAAGATGGATACATTATTAACTGATCTAGTACTTTTCACTTTTGTCCCCAACTTATCGTTTAGTATAAAAACAAAAATTCCTTTATCCCAGAAATAATCTTACTTTACTCTTGGAGTCTGTATTTGCCGATTGGAAGATGCACAAGGAAAGATGTACATTTAAGTACGCACAGATGTACAGTGCATTCCCTCACTAGTGATATCTTTATCTCCCTCTTGGCCCCATTGGAAAGGTTTTCAGACTCTAGGAATTTGCATCTAAACGTTTGGCATAAAAGTATATTTAAAAGAATCAAAGCAACAGACATTAAATCAAATTAAGGGCAATATATGTTTCTGCTACTTTCTTTTTTCACATTTTTTTCACATTTCCATTTTGTTATGGAAACTGTGTGTCATTTTTGAATTAATTTATGTATAGAGACCATGAGAATTAATAAATTCCAACTCCAATGTGAATCTTGTTTCCTTTTTCTTAGTGCGGTACTTGTGGCATTGTGTGTTGTATTAAGCTGTCATTATGCTTATGTATGCATTTATGTAGAATCCAGTCAACTTCATGTATTACATTGCCATGAACTCTCATAATTCTTATCGCTAGCCAAAAACAAGTTTTATCATTCATCTAAAAGTAACATGTAGAGAATGAGGCCCATGTATACTTAGAACAGAGCAGCAGTGTAGAACTTTCCAGTGAAATGTTGTGTGTTTTGTATAGAGTGCAGAATTGTGTTGTGGGAGTGGTCGAATAGTTCTACAGAGAATGGGAGCTGTGTGTAGAAGAACTAGAGAGCTTGTTGCTGGTCGTTCCACACACGTAATTAAGTGTTGTGCCCCTGTGCCTCTTCTGAGGTTATCAAGAGGAGGCCTTTATACATTGGGGGCTGTTTTACGTGAACGGCAGCTGAAGTTCAACAACAATGAGCTAATTTGTCAGATGTTTATTCAAGCAACATGGAAGCAATCAACAGCTGCAAATTCACCGGTGTGTTTGTGCAGTTCAGGTGTGTTTGGCGAGTCTGTGTTTTAAGAGGGTGGCTTGTGGAGGGAGGGGAGGGGTGTGTCGACTGCTTTAGGGTGTGACTGCTTTAAGGGAGGGTATGCCATTTACTGAAAGGAGCTTATTTCTTTAGTAGATTTTCTTCGGGGACTTGCTAATGGGTTTACGTCATTCAGTAGTCACCAGCAGAGTCTCATTTTCCAACCTTTCTCACCTCGTCAATCAGGAAAAAAAAAGTCTTGTCAAGTGGCGAGGAAATACTGAAACCATCAGTTGTGCTATATTTTTCTTCCTCAAATGCCCATTCATCCGACATGGGTACTTTTTAATCTTAACACTAGGATGAATTGTAAAATGGTAAAGTTGGAGTATAATAAGTGGTATCCACCAAAGTAGAGGTTCTCAAGTTTTTCCTGATTGTTCCTTGAATTGGAACCAGCTGATCAATTCACTACCCATTTGTTGTGGATAAATCACAGCAAAAGTGATACTTTTGGTTTAGTTTCACAACAAAATAGGGGAAAAGGCGGGGAAAAAACACTGGCTAAGGGCCATATTTGGCTGAACATGCAGTGTTTGATTCACTTCCTGCATTTGGATCGATTTAGGGTCAAGTCACGCTAGAGTGTGTTTGGAAACAGACCAGACATTGTTTTGTTCTTCACGTGAGTACAGTTGCTCTGTTCTCACCTGCCTAAGCAAACTTCAACAAAGGGGAACACACAGCAGGGATTGTTTCAAATGGACTTCCAGAAAGTACCCAGGTCTGGGCGGGAGGGGGAAAAAAAAAACCTGGACAATGTTTGGATATGCAGGGCGTCTCAAAAAAAATTCCATATCATTAACAATTTTTTTTTTTTTTTTTCTTAAAAGTGAGACTCCCATACAGTATATTGTACATTCAATACATATAAAGTGTTTTGTGTTTTTGTTCCGATAATTATAGCTTACAGGTCATGAAAATGAAAAATTGAGTATAGTGGCTTGCAAAAGTATTCGGCCCCCTTGAACTTTTCCACATTTTGTCACATTACAGCCACAAACATGAAT
>JAQQZT010000023.1:24473566-24487014 GCA_030068275.1 Clarias platycephalus
TGGATTTAGATCTGGACTTTGACTGGGCCATTCTAACACATGGATATGTTTTGTTTTAAACCATTCCATTGTTGCCCATCATTATGTCACCCATAATGATGTGTGCATTGCAATATTTTAAGCAAAACCTTCACACTCTGCTCTTACTGGTGGAATGTGCAATCAATGAAGATTGCCCACCAGGCTGGTCAAATTTAGCCATGAAACTTCCAACACTAAATTGGCCATTGTTTCCGTTTCATTGTTGAACCCCTGTATATGAGAGATTCACTTTTTATACTAAAACTGTACATTTGAGAATTTAAAATGACCAGGAGATGTTTCAGGGAATCCGTAGACTCATATTCCTGTTCTGTGTTCATAGGACTAGAACCTGATATGATCTTCTTTTGATGTGTTGTGCTTCAGACTGATTTGATGTGAACATCAAACATGTATACGCACATATGTACAGAAATCCACTCCATAATTCACAGCGGATTTGGCCTTCTGTATTCTGCGGATCATATGGTTGCAATTTTGTATTGTGTAAAGGCCTTGATCATTCTTATCTATGCTTTCACTTCTTTGTTTCCTTGTTCTGGTGTAACCAGAAACAACTTTGTCACTCTGAACCTCTTTAATAAACATGTAATTTTTTTCAGCAGTAACATCTGGTCAGGGTAGTGGTGGATTCTGAGCCTGTACCATGAGCACTGGGCATAAGATGGGAGGCCAGTTGACACACAGTCACACATGGGGACATTCCACCTACAGTACTGGCATGTTTTTTGATAGGAGGGGGTAGAGGAATCTCTTAGAGTCACAGCGAACATTTGTCCAACTCTACACAATATACCACACACAGGTGCTTGAATTCGGGAATGAACCAATGATCCCGAGGTGACGATGCTACACACTCCTAAGTTCTAGTGTCCATCACAAATATGTGCAGTCTGTGTGATAGATGCTTGATAGATGGTTTTTGGCCTCTTTATTCATATGTGCTGTATATCAGGAAAATGGGGAATTCCTGAGTTTGCCTGGCCGAGTTTCTGTTGGCCCATGTAGAATTGGCATTGTGGCCTGTTTTTTGGTTGTTTCTCTTTGCATTACAAGAGATGAACAGAACACAAATTCAGCTTGAGAGTTAAATCCAGGAATATTTAATTTAAGACACACATTGTGACTTTTTTGTAGACAGTACTTGCAAAACAAGTAGCAAATGTACCAGACCTGAAACAATGCACACCAAACCAGCTTAAGCTTCCAAAATGCTACCATGTGAATTTGATCGAAAACAAATGGAGAATGGCATGCTGAAACAATAAAGCTGTGTGGATGGCCTGATGCTGGCCCATGGTTACTGAATCCCCCTCATCCCGTATTTCTTTCTCTCTCAGTCTACCCTTTGGAACCACACTTTCAAGCTCTGCCAGGATAAATGTATTGGCACTATGAGGGATGGGGGGGGGTGGAGATGAAGAGGGTAAAGCTAAAAGAAAGGCTGTAAATGTTTCAGAAATACCTTATGGAGATACTAAAATGCTGTTTTTGAAAACCCTTTCTTTAAAAAATACCTGTCCTGTCTATTTATAAAGTTCTCTAGCATTTGACAGGTTCCCTAAACCTAAGTGCCTTTTCACAATTACAGTTTTACACCCCCCCCCCCCCCTAGTTTGCTCTTGCCAAGCCCCACTCACTTGCCATCCCTTTCCTATCCCATGATAGATACCAACAGGAAAGGATGAAGGCTAACAGGTGCTTCCTATGAGACAGATGATGCCAACTTCTGCATCTTCTTAAACTGCTGGTATTAACTGGTCATGCTGTTTCCTCACTCGACTGTCTCCCTCTTTCTTGTGTGTGCTAAATATCACAAAGCTGCACTTGATCAAGTTGTGGCACTGTTACAATTGTGCCACAATTCCAGCCAACCGAAGACTAGAGGACGGACGATTCCAGTCAATCAGAGACTGGAGGAACGTATATTCTCCAGTCCTTTCCATTACTTCTAGTGTTTCATTTAACTTGTACTGTATATGCTTCGTCATCACATGTCAGTTTATATCCTTATTATATTATTTTCATCAGCATGAGGTACATTTCACAGTGTTTCTTAGGTAGTTTGAAATTAAATACATATCTTAAACTATAGAATGTATTGTTTTGAAATGTGAAAATTATATAGAATTATATTAGAATTTTAAAACAGCTTGGTTCAGGTAACTAATACAGTATTTCCCAGTTAAAACTGTAAATGTCTGCCTCTGTTCAGAGAACAGTTTATATTTTGTGTATGTGTGTTTTCAGACAATATTTTTTTAATCATAGTTGCAGACTATAATAATCCAGTTCTCTTCTCAAGAGTGGCTTTAACAGGTGTTGGTGGAAAGACGGTTTCCCACAAACATTACAATATTAAATTCTGTTTACTCAGTTGTTGGCACAAAAATAATACCATAATGTGTTCGCTTGTCTTTGTAAATTTTCCTAATTATTATGATGAAAACTGAATGGAAGTTAATTATGTCTCTTTTTCTCAATGGTGATTCTGTGAAAACATTGCGAGGTCATTGTGAGCAGGGCAGCTTTTCTCTTTAGGAATCGGAGAAACCACATGTTGGTCAGACTGTTGTGGGTTGTGATCATCAAATTGAAATACAGAGAGTTTAAGGATGTCTTTTATTTAGTCTGTGGCAGGATGGAATTGCCAATACAAGCATCCAGAACAGCAAACAGTGCCAGGATCTATAAAATAGACAGCTGGCAGTGAATACATATATGGCCATGTTTTAAAAGTTAGTACCCCCTCTTTTAATTAAATGTCTTTTTGTGCAAAAAATATTATTATTATTATTATTATTATTTGTATAATATATTTATTTAACAGAAATAAAACGTAGGCAATGTTAAGTACCAAATGAATCAATAGTTTGTAATAAATCCACCTTTAGCAGTAATAACTTTAAATAATCATTTCCTGTATGACTTAATCAGTCTCTCACTTTATTATGGAGGAATTTTGTATCATTCTTCTTTACAACATTGCTGCAATTCATGAATGTTTTTGGGAATTGGCATATGCACTGTTCTCTCAAGGTTCTGCCACAGCATTTCAATTGGGTTGAGGTCTGGACTTTGACTAGGCCATTGCAAAACCTTGATTCTTTTTTTTTTTTTAGCCATTCTGATGAAGATTTACTGGTGTGTTTCACATTATGACGGATTTTCGACCAACCTTTAGCTGTTGGAGAGATGGCCTCAAATTTGCCACTAGGAGTTCATAGTCGACTCCATGACTGCGAGGTACCCAGGTCCTGTGGCTGCAAAACGAGCCCAAATAATCACCCTTCCACCACAGCGCTTGACAGTGGTTATGAGGTGTTTCTCCCGGAATGCTGTTTGGTTTTCCCCCAAACGTGGCGCTGAGCATTAAGGCCGAACAACTCCGCTGTGGTCTCATCTGTTTTTAGGACATTATTCCAGAAGCCTTGTGCTTTGTTCAAATGCACTTTTGCAAACCGCAGTTGTGCTTCTATGGTCTTTTTAGACAGAAGAGGCTTTCTCCTGGCAACCCTTCCAAACAAACCGTACTTGTTCAGTCTTCTAATTGTGCCGTCATGGACATGCTCAGTGAGGCCTGTAGGGTCTGATATGTAGTTCTTGTTTTTTTTTTTGTTTGTTTGTTTTTTGTGTTTTATAACTTTTGTATGGTCTGACCTTGGGGTGAATGTGCTATCTTGAATGCTTTCTAATTATAAAAGAATAATCTTTCTCACTGTAGAATACTGAACTCCAAATTGTTTGGAAATGGTTTTATAACCCTTTCCAGATTGATGTGCAGCACCAATTGCTTCTCTAATACATCTTTCCCACTTGGCATTGTGTTAACAAACACCAAAATGTTCCAGACCAGCAAACTGCCGAAACCTCTGCTTTTATTGAGGTCTGTATACCTACCGATAACCAATTAAACAAGCGATGAAGATTAACAGCACCTGGCTGCAACTTATCCTAACATAAATAATACATTTTTTATTTAGGTCATGGTGAGAAAGTAAACCCAGGAGAGATCACCAAGATCAGCTACCCCTAAAAGGAGCTCAAACGCCAGCGCAAATGGCTGATGCTACTTAAGAGCTCTTTTTTAATGGTAGCCAACTTAATCATGTGACCATCTTAATCATGTAATCAATCATTAAACCATGCACATTGTCTTATTTTGCTTTAGCAGATTGCTTTGTGGATTGTAAAATGTTAATATTGATGTTCTTGACTTTTGTGGAACCAAGCACAACAGAAACGCACAAAATGCTATAACCCACAGGGGCTAGAGCTGGGTCCTTCCTAGTTGAGACTGTAGAATCAAGCAGTTTATCAGTGACAATCAAATAATTGGTGAAATACCTCCGACACATCATTAGCAGTCATTAAAAATGCACACATGAAACGCAATAACAAGTGTAACAAACGTGGCTAAGATAGATTGCTTTCTCAAACCCTAATTTTTCAAAATGCCAATGGAGGGGGGGAGTAAATACATTAAGCAAACACAGTCCAGGCAAAGTACAGATGACATGAAAGGACAAACAGCAGAACAGTAAGTTGTCTGTAGTTTGACCAAAAAAAGATGGCTAATGGCAAGTGCAGCTTTCTGTTTATTATCCTCGCTATTTAGAAGAGACAGCATGATTACCCACTTAAACCACAAATTATGCTTCCTATCCGTCTTTGCATGAATTCCTATTTGTATGTTCAATGGTTCTATGTGTATGATGAGACCCTATAGTATTAGCCTCAATCATGATGGCTTAAAAAAAAATTAAACTAAGTAGTGGATTTTTCGCCCTCCTATTTAGTGTCACTAGTTGTCACTGTTTGGTTACACTGCTGTGCTGTATGCAGTGGATATGAAAAGTACAGAGTACTTTCAGCCAAAAAAAATGTATACACATTTCAGGAAAAGAAAAATAGTATAATGTATATTATATTATTATAATATAATATATATTAATTAATAACATATAGAAATTAAATTTGTATTAAAGTAGAAGTTCTTCTTTGCCTGAAGAACCTGAATCTTTTTGGGTGGGGCTGACTCTGTATATAAACCCCTATAAATAATTGCAGGGTTTTGTGATGTGAAAAATGAAACTTTAACTTTATCAAACTTTATTATAAAGGTGCACATCCTTTTAAAACGGTTTATGTTACTGTGCTTACATTTAAACTGACATATATTCAAATGTATTCTTATTTATATTATTTAGATTTGTTATTAATTATTTTCAATAAACCCTAATAAGATCAGCTGTTTCTGTAGAAATATCTTGACATCCTAGTTTCATCAAACTGTTAATGCCGTGGTCTGCAAAGAGCGCATAATGCACGTACAGGATCTTTTTTGGAACACTGTAAAGTTCATCTTCATAACGTGGAGAAAACGGGGCACCACAGTGAGTACAGTGAGAATAGAACGCTTACAATGTCAAAATTGACAAAAACACAACAAATTAAAAGGGAGGCTCCCAAAAGACATGTAAGTGTATATCAGAATGGCTTTAGAAAAAGAAAAGCAATGGAATAACTTACTGAAATTCCAGAATGAAATCTTGTATAGAAATAAATATTATCAAACATATGTGGAATGATTTGAAAAGTGAGAAAAAAAATCATGATATAGTTAAAGATAGTTTAAGAGATGTGCAAATGTGTGCAAACAAGCTCTTCCAAGTTCTCTATATTTTCCTTTTATCTTCAAATGTCTTTTTTTTTTTTTTATCACATTAAAGGTGGAAACAGATCTTATATGATTTATCTTGGTTACATATTTTACATCACAAAAACCTGCCATTTTAAGAGGAATGTGTAGATTTTTATATCCGTTTTAGACGTACAGTATTCCTTTGCAATTCTCACAGAATCTCAAGCTTTTGAAAATACACATTGGCTGAACTGTATTTCTTTATAATAAGGTTTGAAACATTGATGTTTTCAGGGTCACATTTGATTATTTCCTGACACTGAATCCACAAGGTTAATATACTGTAAGAATATAAGAGCATTCTTGTAATAATAATCATTTTGTTGCGATTCCGTTTGTTTAAGTTGGCTTGGCTCTGGTCTCAATTTTCTCCCACTCCATTCCTTTCTTTCCTTAATTTGTGTATTTATATCAGCTTCTACAAATTTTACTCCAGGTTGCTTTTGTGACCCTGGCCATTGGTGTGCATTTAACTCCTAGAATTTTCCGACATGTCATTTTAAAATACGGTGGGGTTAAAATGTCATCTATAATATTATTTAATATGGTGGCGTCTAAAAGTCTACACATAAGACCTGATACTGTACTGTACACAAGTCTCCATTATCCTTAAGTCATGTTTAATATAGAAAATGACCATTCCTACTGAAAAGTAAGAATGCAGGAAGGTTGAGTTGCCCTAGAATAAAATCAAACTCTTATTGTCAAGGTTGCACACACCACTCAGAAACACTGTGTACCATTTGCACAGGATCATCGGATAAAGAGGTTTGTAGTGCTCTTGCCATCAAAATCTATGGCAGTGCTTTCTTTTTACTATTGCAGTTTATGTACAAATATATGCTGAGGGGTACCATGGTGCGTTTAACTCTCTCTTAATTTTCTCTTAAAGTAAGTATTGTCTTCATGATATGTTTTCCCAAATGGCCCGCGTTTTTTAATTTGAGCGCCCTCGGAAAATTAAACATACGTTGCTAACACACTAACAGTACTCCATCGCCTAAACATGGCATGCCAGTGATGTCATTGCAAGTGTGCTTATTTTTGACTACTACCCCACATAAAAGCTCACCATTATGTACTAAAATGAGAAACCAACCGTATTTTTCATGACTAATAACCCAGACTGGGCCACACCAGTAAGTACACTTCAAACTTAAATAATGTTATGTATGACAAAGTCTCCATTATATCGCAGAAATATAAACAGGTTTCATAATTAGGGGCGGTTGATGAGGAGTCCTTACAGCAGATATGTATTTTCTAGTGCTTATTTGAAAAATTACAATTAAATTATTCTAAATATTGTTGTTGCCAAAAAAAAGAAATACCTTCCCCTTGTAGTTTATTTGTGATGCTCTGTGTGCCGGTCGGCTCTGGGAAAAGTGGATGGATCTGTAGAGACCATAGTGGTTTCTGTCATGAAGAGCTGGAATGCTGAAGCTGGCCCAGATGAATAAGTTATCATGGAAACAGAGTAAGTTGTGTACACATTGTATCCTACCCAATGAAAAGAAGCATAGTTCTCAAAAAAGTACTCTGGAGGTAGGCACGCTTCCCCCAAGTCCTTTTTAGAGACTGAAACGCTGATGTTTCCACAGATGTTGGTTTGTGCTGATTTGGTTGGCGTCATGAAATCTTGATTACTTTTTATGTCTCGTCTAAGAGCTTATAGCTTTTTTTTTGGTCAGCTTAGATGATAGGACTAATAAATAAAGCAGCAATAATTATTTAGTTCATTAACCAATGTATTTACTACTATCTGTGCAGCCATTCTATTCAAGAATACTAAATGTTTATAACACGTATCCTAACTGTCCATCCTTGTACACCTACTGTATACAAATGTACACCTACCGTGTATCCTCTAGCAGCAGTGCAATGCATTAAATCATTCAGATCCTGGTAAAAAATATTTGATATTCACATTGAACATCAGAATGGAATACAAATGTGATCTCCAGTGTTTGCTGGTGTCAGATGGCCCAGTTTGACTATTTCAGAAACTATTAATCTTCTCTAAATAGTCTCTAAAGCTTAATAAATCCTCAAAATAATCCACAAAGTTCAGCCATTCACTACTAGGAAAACAGAGCTCAGTAACTACAAAATCTCTCTGTTTTTTTGGTTTTTTGTAATAACACAATAACTCATCCGAGATACTGAATTGACTTGCTATGAAAATTGTTTTACTTTTGTGGCTGAAGAAGTTGTGATCCAGTATAGAATACTCCCACTAATGATACACCAAAATCTGATCGACTATTGCCCTATTTGCATGGGATAAGTATTATCTGGGGACCTGATGTGATTCAGGAACCCCCCAACATGGCGCATTCACATGGGATAAGCGAAGCCTGCGATTTTACTCGAATTTACTACTTATCTTCCTGATATGATGCTAAAAAAATGGCATTAAAGGTCCAACTGTATGATATAAACAGAAGAGTGTTCCTTACCGCATGTTGCTATACATGTCATCCATCTCCATCTAATCATTCTTTTTGCTTTTTCTCTTCTGATGGTTTTCAGCTTTCTCTTTCTGCACAGTGGATTGTTGTATGGTGTAATAGAGTGTATGTGCTTTGGTGGAGGTCAAGGTGTAAAGTTCCTTGAGTTCTTTGGTTATTAAATGTGGAGTTATAAACAAAATCCTACTATGTGTTGTGAAGTTAAGGTGTTGGAAAGTGTAGAGCAGAGATGGTCTAGGACAGATTCTGTCGCTGATTTCAAGTTATTTAGAACCAGACGCTTAAAGGACATAATTGAAGATTATATCATAAGACAAGATTGAAGTCCGAGTCACTTGCCTATAGTCATAATGGCCAGGAATAATGTCCTTCTTTGGATGAAAACAACAGTACATACTTTAATGCAATCAGGAGCTCTAACAGATTGTTGCACTTCATTGAACATGAAGAATGGAGCTGGTGAAGTATTTCCATTTGGAAGGAGACACACCATCAAGCCCTACTGCTTTCTTTGTATTTAGTGTTTGGAAGATACTTGCTTGGGAGTGATTGTGAGTAAGGAGGTATAAAATGAGTTGAGCCATCTATTACGGTGGGAGTGGCAAGACTTTCAAAGTTGCTGGTGTAAAACAGATTCGTTCATCCTGCCAGAATGGGGTCTGGCGTGCCCAGGAACTCCTGAATTTGTAGTAAATGAGTATGAGCAAGAAGCTACAAAATGCACTAATGTTTTTTTTGTGTGTAAGAACTCTCTCACCTACCTGTGTATATACTGTAGCTCCTCTTTGCAACCTTTAATACTTTATTAAACCGTTGTTTAACAAAGTGATGTTTACAGCTCTATTTATAGCCAGAGCAACCTTAGGTCCTTAATAATGATCGTGGTTATCATTATTGTATTTTACGGTAGACAAGCCCCATGTAGTATTAAAGTGTGTCAGTGTATTCCTTCAAAATTACTTCTCACCACTGACCAATCAGTGAATCCATCCTGTAGCTCCTCTACTGCTTCAGCAGTCCATCAGCATCTGATTGCCCTGAAGGGTTTGTTTTCATTTAAGATTTGCCTGTAAGTGTGTACAAGCATGATCATCACATGGAGATTACAAATGGTGTGTCAGTGAGGGCACAGAAAACATCTTTCTAAGTGGCATAAAGATAGTCTAGGGTTTTGTTATCCATTTTGAGCATGGCCGTCTATTTCAATATCCTTAACAACAAAGCAAATACTAAAGAAGAATGCGTATGAGTACATTATTGTATGTATTTATACTTATGTACTGTATATTACACATTGCAAAATAATTGTAAAAAATATTGTAGTATACTATATAAATAATAGAAAGGTTTTGTCTCTACATCAATGATATATCTTTGCGTTTCATAAAAAGGCATTGAAGGACCCGAAATCAGTCTCAGAAAATTGTCCGTCTGTCTGTCTGTCTGTCTGTCTGTCCAGCCAGATTTTGTTACAGCATCATGCCAAACTGGCTGGACAGTATTAAATGAAACTTTGGCAGTACGTGGGTATTTGCCTGAAGTTAAACCTCTGCCATAAATGAAATAAAAATGTTGTGTAGAAGTGAAGTTATGAGCAGTTTGAGGCCAGATTAGAAACTGCAGGTTATGACAGCGTTACTGCGCATGCGTCAAACTGTGGGCGCGTCTCAAATCGACCAATTTATTAAAACTTAGGAAGTACAGTACCTAGAGATGTTATGAACAATTATGTGCCGGATTTAATAATCTACTTTAAATTTAGTTACTAATAAGCTACTTGCTCAATGTAAACAAACACCTGCACCAATAGATTAAAAAAGCTAAACTTAATATTGTTACTGGGATTACTTAATATTTTCCACACCGAAATAACATCACTGAAGTGGTATAAGTGCATTTTAGCATGCTGGAGTCATTTTAAGGCAAAACGTAATCTTTATCTGATTGAACGGGGAGTGTGTTTGACTGTCGATGAAAAAAGTACAATTTAGCGTAAACAAGGCGCAAGATACTCAACCTTACAAAATTTTATTTATTTGTCTTTATGTTTCATACAGAAATTTCAACCTGAAATAATAATATCACTGATTAAATTAAAACTGATCACCTTTTTTTTTAGCTTTAACCATTTAACTATGATTAAAAACTCTTTTCCTGTTAACGACAGGTACAGTAGTTGCGCTAGGATTTCCATAATGGAACGTACATTCTTGTTTTTTGGTGCCTATAGTTTCTCTGTGAGGCATTTAATTTAAAAGAAACTTGAGCTGTGTAGCCGTCTGTCATGCGTATTATAATTGCAAGAGGAAGCTGTGAAGATCGAAGATCACTGAGGCTTATTAACATACCCTGGAACCATGCGATGGTGCTTTTTGTTGTTAAATTGTGAAGACATGTTTGTATAGTTGTTGACAGCTATGAGAGGAGAGATTCTGACCTTCAGCACAGAGTTGGCAATTGGCAGTAAAAAAGAAAAATACAGCATGCTGGCCTCATTAGCACCATGTGTTTAGCAGAGCTCCTGCTGGATCTCAACACAAGTTGTTATGTCTGGGTCATTACCGGAGCTCAAAACCTATTTTTTATTTAAAAAGGCACATGCAGCATTATACTAAAGGACTTTCTTTTGACACCTTTATGGGATTAAATGAAGAATGCATACAGTATGTATATCACTATGTATGCACATATAGTATTTGAATATTGAACACAGACTGGCACACTATTTAAGATGCCAAAACAATGTTCACATTATACTGCATTTTTACTGACACAAAGAATAGACTACTTCACTCAATTGTACTCTTACATTGAATACAATCACAAATTGTATGTAGATGTTTTCAAATAAACCGATATCTATATGTTAATCTATTGGGAGAATGTTTGATCTTGGGTTTTGCCAGTGAAGACAAGAAGATATCACTCATTACACGCTAGTATTCAGTTAGTAGAAACAAAAATGTTATTTTAAAATGTTTCCATGGTGTAATGGCCAGTGACGAAGTTGTAACCTACAAAGTTTCTGCTCACTGAATATGTAACTCCTTAGTTTCTGACCTTTGTAATAACTTAGAAGAAGAAATTAATGACCGCTATACACTAATGTTAGCAGGGTGAAATAAAAAACAAAATTGCAGTATTTTGGTTCCATGTTGTAATAGTCAGCTCTCTACACTTTGAATCCACCAGTCCTAGCATGACTGCATTCATTGAGCCATGTTTGGGTTTATACAGTACACTTCTTAGCTTCTTTAAAATCAGACTGTACACATAAATATCATGCTTGTCAAGTGTACAGTGGTGCCTCGCCCATCATGAATTTTTGCCTTATGAACTGAAATTTTGCCAAAATTTTTTAGCCCAGCATACGAAGCATTTTTAGCATTCGGTTCGACAGATGAGGCGAACCGAATGCCGGCTCAGTTGCTTGTTAGCAGTTTTGTTTTTAAAGCAGCCAGTGCCAAGAGGAATCAAATTTCGAAAAGTTAAGTGAGGTTTAATGTCAATTTTTTTTTATATTTTACTTTACTTACATGTCTTTTCTAAATGTTTTGATTGTTTATAAAAGAAAAAATATGATTGAAATATTTATTGTATTGAAATAGTATTGAAAATTGGTAATATTGGTAATATTTTGGATGGCTGGAACGGATTACCTGCTTTAACATTATTTCCTATGGAAAAATGCGTTTTGCAATATGAATTTTCACTCATTTCTCGGACCGGATCAAATTCATATGCCAACGTACCACATACAGAAATCCTTCTTCTTTCCCTCATGGTTGGAATCCTGCTTCCCTATTTTGGATTCTAAGCAGAATAACATCGAAAAAGCTGATTAATTAAACATATGTATATTATATGATCAAATGTTTCTGGACTGCTGACTATCACATCTTTTTGTGATTTTTTAACCTTCCATTCCATATATAGCCCCCCTTTGCTGTGTTAATAACCTCAACTTTTTTGGGAAACATTACACTAGATTTTGAAAGTGTGGTTGTGGGAATTTGCCCCATTAGCCACAAGAATATTGGTGACAGATGAAAAGCCCTGCGATAAAGCCCAATCTAGTTTTTACACTCCAACATCAGCATACCATAGGAGCATTGTCATACCAAAAACAGGTTTGGACCCTTTAGTAGAGGAAATGGGTAGAAAAAAACACATATGGGTGTGATTGACAGGTGTCCACATATTTTGAGCAGGATGGTCTTAAGTGCCAAAGAGAAGAGTGAGCAGCATAAATTAGTTTGCAAGCAAAAAAATATGCTTTTAAACAAACTCACTCCATACTATACCAGGAATCCTAACATTGTATGACGTTGTCTTATAGTTGTAATTAGTTTCCACCCAAAACACACTGTTGTGACGACATTGTTTTTGAAAGTTAAAATTACTTTGATTAAATTACAGTGGGATAACATTGAATGAATGACCCCAAAACACGGTTGCAATTTCAACCTCAAAACAACCAAATATCAACCCTTATTTCTAACATTTACTCTGTTTAATGTTTGTTCAAACAAAGTTCGACTGCATATCCATCTGTGGTCCCTTATGTTTACAACAGAGTTCAGAAATTCTGACCAGAGAACAGAACACAACAGTTTCCAGCACACAGCACAAGTATCTTGTGTGTCTTGTACACAAAGTGCTTGTGTGTCTCTTAAGTGTTGTAGGGCTTTCGCTCTGTTTCATTTTCTTTCAGAAATATTGCTGTGAAGTGCATCAGGGATCCCAAATGAAGCAAAACCCCTGCTAGTCATAGGCGCTTCAAGAGACACCGGAGAAGGATCTGTAATGTGGTTGCAAAATTAATGCTGAGTTGTCATACATTTTTATTCAAAAAGAACAGTACAGTGTTTACTTAGTGATTCAGGCACCTTAACTGTCAACTGACCCAGGGATACTGGATCATGGTTGGCCATGTGCTTTGACCACAGCTTGCTAACAAGAGTCACATAAAATTTAAAAGAGAACTATAAGACAAAATTCAGACATGAATAGCTGTGTGATTGGGGAAACTCTTCTGTACTGATTTGAGGTATATTGGCATGTATTTGGGGCAGCGCTGGGTCAATCGGTTAAGGCTGTGGGTTATTGGGTTACTGATCAGAAGGTCGGGGGGGTTCAAGCCCCAGTACCGCCAAGCAGAGGTGGAAAGAGTAATAAAATTTTGTACTCAAGTAAAAGTACTGTTACTTCAGTGAACTTTTACTGAAGTA
>JAQQZT010000023.1:24510568-24533457 GCA_030068275.1 Clarias platycephalus
CCCCAGTGAAAAGCAGGCCAATGGGACAGTCTCCCCAGTGAAAAGCAGGCCAATGGGACAGTCTCCCCAGTGAAAAGAAGGCCAATGGGACAGTCTCCCCAGTGATCTCAAAGCCCCTAAACACGTTTCACATGAATGTAGTTAATGTCTTTTTTAGTGCACTATTCATGTGTCTTGCAACTGTTGTTGTTTTTAGGTAATAGCATTTACTTTATGCATCCTATTTTATGTCTCTAGCTCATTTTGCTGCTTCTCTTGATATTGTTTGGTTTTGGTCATGTCTTACTGAATTAAAAAGATCTGTACTTGCATATGCCTTTGCCAGCAATTCCTGACAGTCACGAACAATCATTTAGCCAAAGAAGCAGATGTTTTACAAGCATGCTGAAATCATCTACTCTTAATCCGTCAACATGAACTTCAGGTATTTGCTTTGAGTTCCTTTACTACCCTGGTGCTTTATGCTATGTGCATCTGCAGCAGTTTACTTAGGGGCAAAGAGGCAGTCATAAAGATAAGTAATATAATAGAACCACAGTATGCTTCATTTCAAGTTTATATTTTTAAATCACAGAGCCAAGAGAATAGCTTTGAAAACGGTGGAAATCCATATAACCCTCTTATAAAATCTATTAGACATTATTCGAGAAAAAGGGGGAATGTTCACTTTAAAAAGGAAAACAGAACATTCCAGAAAGCATCATTCATAAGTTAGCCTGATGATGTAAGTTGAGATTAATCACAATCCAGAGTTTTCCATTCCATTATAATGCAGACATAATAAACATATACAGTATAATCAAATTTGTACTAAAGATCATATGGTGCCTAAGGAATTTGGTACAGTACTGTGCGCACACACAAAGGGTATTTATCATAAATTATGGCATAAAACGAATTAACATTAATAGAAGACAGAAGCAGAGTATGGTGATGAGACTCTTTGAATCACTGCATCTCAATGATGAAATGTTCTTAAGAAGGCCATATTTCCAAGAATGAGGATCCTGGCCGAGGTGACCTTGCTACAAGCCATTTTCACATGTTTGGGTCATTAAAGGAATTCCTGGGAGGCCAGCATTTTAGATATGAATCAGGTAGTCTAGTGAAATACTGAGTGCATTAGTGTAGCAGGAGATTATATCGAAAAATAAAGGTAGTTTTTACTCTCAGAACTCTGTACTGTTGAACATAATAAATGTATATATTTATATATATTATATACAGTATTGTATATACATATAATATGCATTGTGCCATACGTATGCACCATTATTGTACATTTGCCTGTGTTTGATATCTGTAAATCCAGTAAAACACTTTTGCTGGTTCCAAGTTTTTATTTTATTTTCCATAGTCATGAAAGCTTGTTTTACTGCTTTAGAGAAAGAAATCTGTACTTTATTAAGCAAATGCACATTAGTATTCATTTTGGAATAATTTAATAGTGACATTTCTCCCCTGAAGCCTCTTGTTTGGGCCTTTTTCTTATTCTATCCCAATTCAGAATGATTTCCCCAAATTGTCTCAAAGCTCTCTTGGGGCAGGAAACAGGAAACAGAGGTCAGGAGTGCAGCATTACAGTCTGGCTCAGAGTGTTATGCTTAGCGACACTTGGCAGGACTTTTAGTGCGGCTGTTAATGCGTCTCTTCCTCTCGGTGTTTGTCTTCTCACAGACAGGGAGAGTATTTTTCATGGAGAGACATCATGAGATGTGGACTGATAAGTCGGTGAGATTGTGCGCATAAAGCAGTCTCCTACCACAGACAGGTCAAAACATTCACTTTCATCCCAATACAAATAAAATGTAGTCTCATGTGCATATACAGTACAGTATGTGAGAAAAGATCCCATAATTAAATATTTCAATAGGAAGAATAAAGTTTTAAATTAAAGGAAAAACATTACATTAAGTCTACTTTAATCATCATTATGTAACATTATGTATTACAGTAATTACAAAACATGTACTTGTGATCAAGTACAGTATATTATGTTGTAATAAACAATAAGTAACATCTAAACATAAACTAACATTTATGACATTACGTGGGTTGTTTGTTTGTTTGTTTGTTTGTTTGTTTGTTTTTAAATATACCAAATTGGCATTAACCAATATTTATACCATGTTTGGTTAAAAAACACATTTCAGTATGTATAAAAGAATTTAGGAAGTTATTAACGTCAAATTGTAAAACAAACTGCCAAAATACTCTGAGTTTTAACGGCTACCTGATGCAGAATTGGTTACATATATCCATTTGAATCAAAGCAATACTACACCTGCTATTGTTTAAGGATGATGGCAGGAATCCAGAGCTAGAGAAAACTAGAGCTACAAGTAGAATCTAAGTTAATGTAACATAATGTGGCATGAAATTTCAGAGATAAAAATTTTCACTACATGATCAAATGAACAGTACAGTACTAGAGACCTACCAAAATATTAGGTAGATTGCAATATAAGTAATCATATCTTTGCAAGATAACTAACATACACCTTTTTGCTATGTAATTTTATAGATAAGCTATGAAATTAACTGGAAGATATGACTGGAATGTAGAAAAGTATAAGATTAGTGTGTTATTTAGCTATTTTCTTTTAACCTTTTGTATTTTAGTCCTTAAGATTATTTCTTTTTTCTATGTTCGTTGAATGCTAACATGTGAAATACTACATAAATAGGATATACTGTAAATATGAGAAGCAATTTTGATTTCTTTGTATTTCATTGCTATGTTTATGTTCATTATCTTATGTTTTTAGAATTTTGGGGGAACTTTTTTATGTTGCTCGCAGCCCCATAGGTCAACGCTTCAGTTCAACGGGTGATTTTGTTTAGTTTGATTAGTCCAGTTATTTAAGCTCTAGGTTTTCATGGCTTAGTTTTTCTTCCATCTATTCAGTTGCTTTTGATTTATTTCTGTCTTGTTCCCAAGTGGCATCCTGTTCATGTTCATGTTTACATTTAAGTTTTCTTTCCTGTTTGTGTTTACTTTATGTTTCCTATTTTATGCTCATTAAAGTCTACATCTGCATTTACACCGTGCCTCACCCACCTTGTTACCTGACAATATCGTATTGTCTCTGAGAACTAAATAAAAAACTGCAATCCAATCTATAAAACATTGATATCACAAATGCGCTTGTCTACGGTGAGTTGTGTGTTTACTTACACAAGAAGTTATATGGTCTATTCTGAAAATTACTACAGCTGTTTTTTTGTGAGTTTTTTCATGCTGGGCTTTATTTAGTGAATTCCTTCGTTTTTTCTCACACGACTCTGGCTTGAGTTAAGAGAACAAAACAGGCTAAAAAGACCAGTTTGCAGTTGACAGTTTAATGTTTGTCTTGTTCTAAAAACATGTTGGTATTTCTCTTTTTTTTCCCCCATTGAATGTCTTGCAGAGATTTGGAGAGCGAGTGGATTTAAAGCAAGGCAAGGTGAACATGCAAAAATGCTGAAACTTTACGACTGATGGTGTTTCATTTCTACACTAATTACTGTAGCATTCCTTTGGCTGTTTTGAGCCTCAATCTCATATCGATAGCTCACTCCGTTCTCAGGAGCTGAATTCTGAATCCTGCTCCATTTATGTTACAGCATTTTAATTTGGAAGATCCATCTTTCAAAACTGATTTCATTTACCTATGCACATTTGCTTAAATCTTTAAACAAAATGTGTTTATAAAAAGTGCAATAGTCTCAAAGTCCTCTTTATGTTAAACCCTGATACAGTATGTTGATGATGATAACAAGGTCAATTGGATAGTAATTCTAGGACACAACAGCAGTCAAGTATGCATAATGCTATGAAATATCTATAAACTTCCCTGTGTATTTTTTTATTAAAATTTAGGACTTCATTATTGAGTTAATACAAAAGCATTTCTGATTTTCAAACATAAAAATACCTTTGTATGGCAGAAAGGAAAGCAGCACAAAAAATGAAATAAAACCTGCTGGATTTTGCATGCAAACAGGAAGCAGGTGCAACAGCCAAAGTCTTGTGAAGAACTGTTGGTGGTTCTACAGGATGTTTAGTAAAACCCATTCACACGGGATTAGTATTATCTGGGCAACTCGTGTGATTTAGAAATTACCCCGCACCCCCCATCTGAATTTCAAGTGGCCTTTTCGCATGGGATAAGCAAAGCGTGCAAGTCTTTACTAACTTATCTTTACTAACTTATCTTCCTGATATGATGTCAAGGCTTTGAATAACATCTCACTTAATTGTTCACAATTTTAGATAGGCTATTGTTTGGAAATGTCTTGTCAATATACAGAATGTCGAGCTGTATGATATAAACAGAAGAGTGATCTTTACCACATGTTAATATACAGTACATGTCATCCATCTCCATCTAATCATTCTTTTTGCTTTTTTTCTTCTGATGGTTTTCAGCTTTCCCTTTCAGCACAGTGTATTGTTGTATGGTGTATGGCGATATGACCCAGCAGCCAAAATACTTTCAAAGCACTCCAACGCAGCCTCCATTCTTCGCGGAAGATAGATAAAAAGGCGCACGGGAAACAAAAACTTTGAAAGAATTACATACTGTAGGACCCAGCCAAATCCTGGCCAAATCACAGACATGCTGATTTGCACAACACTAATATTATCACAGGACCTCTGTGTTCATTGAAATATGGTAGGTCATTTGCAGGGTAATTTTTACTTTACACATTATGGAAATGGCCGATTCTCATGAGATAAAGATCACAGATGACCAATTATTACAAATGACTAGAGGTCCCAAGCTAATTTTCTTTAAAATCTTCAAAAGAGACTAAAGGTTCCTCAAAGCATTGTCACACCAAATACTGACTATGTTTTATTCATTACTGTTTACTTTGCTTTATAGGTTTTTTATATAGGTTTTTATAGGCATTTATTTGCATGTAACTAAGACTTTTGCACAGTACATACATATTCAGTGTGTGCCTAGCACAAACTTACTTCTTGCCAAACGCTGGCACTGTGCTAGTAACAAGTGTACAACAAAATCCTTAGTGCTGAATTCTCTCAAAACCATCTGGACAACACTGTTCACTTCACGTGTTAATTCACCACCAAGGAATTTGTTGTCTATATACTGAAGTTTGAAGTGTTTTGTTATGAGAGGTTGATGGAAAGGGCAAGATGCATTTAGAACATGCAATAATCATTAAAAAAATTATGATTAATCAATGAGTGTAGATGCAAAGGGCGGCAGCGTGGTGTAGTGGTTAGCACTGTCGCCTTGCACCTCCAGGGTCCGGGTTCGATTCCCGGTCAGGCTCGATTCCCGTCTCTGTGTGCATGGAGATTGCATGTTCTCCCCGTGCTTGGTGGGTTTCCTCAGGGTACTCCGGTTTCCTCCCACAGTCCATAAAATATGCAGGCTAGGCTAATTGCCGCTCCCAAATTGCCCGGAGTGTGTGTTTGTGTGTGTGCCCTGTGATGGATTGGCACCCTGTGCCCTAAGCCTCCTGGGATAGGCCCCAGGTCCCTGTGACCCTGAATGCAGGATAGAGCGGTATATAGGTTTTTTTTTTTACTGATAAAAGGAAATAATGGAAGTCCACTGAGCAAATCCATTAGACAAAGGTTTTTCTAAAAAATAAGGGTTGTTTAATGAGACTTTAAATCACAAATTGTTCAGCATTGTATATTACCGTGGATTATCACTCTATTGTGCTCAGTGTGCAAAAAGTGGAAGGTATGGAACATTCCCATTTTAGAATTGATTCTATAGTGATCCTCTCAGCTCACCTATGATTACAACATTCCAAGCAAAGTTAGTTGTTGAGAGAGCTGCATTACATCATACTGTTGACTTTTATTTGTTAGTTTGATGAGACTGAGGCAAATAATAAAAAAAAAATACAAGGGTTTCTTTCCATCGTAAATCATTATAAAATTATTTCGGCCTTTACAACAAGTTTGACTTCCCATATATTTTTATGTTGAATATGTCTTACAAATATGTAACATTATGTTTTTAGGTACTGTATGTTTCCCTCTTTTTATGACATCTTTTTCCTATAAAGAGGTTGGGTGTACTGGGTGCAGGGGCCATGTCTAGACCTTTGCATAGGCGTAAAAGTCAAATAGTATAAATCACTGTGAGTTACACTTTGTTAAACAGACTGTAGATCAAGTGAAATTGTTGTCATTGTTGGTGGCTGGGAACTGTGAGGTCTCCAGATTTTATAAAAATAATGTACTTGAGAACCAGACTAACACGGTTCCTTCTGCAAACATTCTTTCCAAAGCAGTCTCCTACTCCTTTTGCTGATACAAATAGTGCCCTCAGCCACATCATCACTTGTAGTGTTTGGCTGCTTGGATTCATAATTTTAATCCAACACACTTTTACACTGCAGGTTCCATAGAGATCTTGTTCACATAATACTGTTATGCATATACTGTTCTGCATATACTAATTATATACTTTTCTACATACTGCATAGATATTGCTATAGCTTTAAATAATTTGAGCTTTAAATTTAAAAAGCCATATTATTTACCGTTCGGTCATCCAACAGTAAATGCATGAGATGAATAAGCTGCTTCATTTTGCCATAGGAATAGAATCAATCAATCAAAAAAACAAAAAAAAACAATCGAGCAGTCTTCTATGGTATTCATTTTTACCCCCTGCTTTTTATGATCAGAGCCACAAGTATATTTTGATGGTTCTTTGGCAGCAGTAATCCTTTCGAAATTTCATCACATGCTTAGGTATCCTTGTAAAGACATTCCTTATCCTCATATGTTCCAACTTTAACAGAGTGTACATTTCACACCTCCTTTTTAGAATTGCTTATAAGGAAAAGCTCACACCACAAAAAAAAGATTTAGCATGAAACGACTGGAATGTTAATTTCCTAATGTGTACTGGTCAGTAAGTTTCTTTTTGTCCTGATTTTCACCTGGTTCAGCTTTTAGGAGCAAACACGGTTTATATCAATTGTCAGGTCTATAGCGCATACTAGACGTTAGACCCTACCGAATGACTCATTGTTTTGCCTAATTACTGTCAATTGCATCTTTGCCCAGTTTATGCCTGTTTGCTGATTGCCTGTATGCCAGTTGATGTACCTGAGTTTCATTTGTGAGTTTTATTTCTAAGAAATCTCTTGCATGCATCTGCATCACCATATCATCTTCTGACAGTAATATTCGTAACAAACCCTGATGCCTAGAAAAAATACTGAGACTCTCACTCACTCACACAACTTATCATCTATACCGCTTTATCCTGTATACAGCATCACAGGGGGCCTTGGAGCTATCCCAGGAGACTTAAAAAACTGTATTTCATGACTTGTATGGAGTTAACAAGGACAACACATTTTTTTGCAAGCTTTTACATACTCTACCGTAATGAGAAAGTTTACTGAGATAAGGCCATTCTCAGGTTCTACACTGCAGTCTAGTGATTTACCCATATTCACACATACAAAGATAGTTCTGCTACTACCTGCATTGTGCAGTAAAACACAAATGATAGATTTGGTTTTGTATGTGCACAATAAGGCAGAGATTAGCATTTTAGCTGCTTTAACACATTTATATAATTGATTAATCCTTAAAGAAGTATAAATCCTATGCAGCATTAGAGCCCTCTAGGAAATGGAACTGTTAATCCTTTCCCTAATGTATCATTATTTTCAACTGCAATTAATTTCGTTGTAAGGTTTAGAGGTAATGCAGACATCCGTTAGAAATGAGTTTTATCACATTAGGTATGTTCCCCCGTTTTTAACATCAGAATTTTTCAAACGTGTGATTCCATGATTATACCATGTAATTATACAGTAATTACTACAAGTGTGTGGTCTACTATGAATTGGTCATATGGTCTCAGTTAAATTAGTCACTTTCAATTGTTTAACAGATCAGGAAAATATTTTTAAATTCATACAACCACCCTCTCTAAAAATAAATGCACTGGAAATATCATTCAGTAGTTTCTTTGGAAATGCAATGTGAGCTACTGTTTCCATATTTTCGAAATCTTAGTTGTGTGACAGCTACAGTCTTCACTGGAATTCCAGACAGAGCCGAGAAAATGATTTATTGGGATGCATTTTATACATCATCAGTGGAAGGAAGAAGATATCCACTTTGATGAAGTGTTCAGGAACCAGGAGCTTAGTAAAGTCATGTTTCGAAATATGAACTCTTAGAAAAAGAACAACATACTGTGGCAAATTTCAACCCCTACAAAGCTGTGCACTTTACCAGTAAAAGAGCAGCCATGATTTAATGCATACAAACCTTACCCGTATATTATTTTGAATGACAGTTTATTATATATTGTGTAGGGTCTCAGCATGCTAAGGGCATGGAGATATAAAGTTGACTAATGGTTCGTTATGCATGGCATGTGTTTTTCAGTTAAATTATTTATTTAAATACATTGACCATTTTGCATAAATGTGCAGCCTCATCATCTCCCAGATAAATAGCTCAAACATTATGAAACAAATAAAAAGCTAATAGCTATTGCCACTTTGTATTTAGCAAAATTATTAATTTCTCAGTCGGCTAAGGCTCTGGGTTGGTGGTTTGGGGCTATGAGGATCCGTGTTCGAGCCACGCCATCGGTGTTGCCGCACCCCATACTACCCAGCCACTGCCTGTAGTCCCAAGCCTGGATAAAATTGGAGGGTTGCGTCAGGAAGGGCATTCGGCATAAAAACCTGTTTGTTGTTGTTGTTGTGACGATTGATGGTCCACTGTGGTGTCCCCTCAACGGGAGCACCCCAAAGACTAACAGCGACATTAATTTCTCAGTTACTCCAGGCTATTAACTACTTACAGAGGAGTGAATCTTGGTCAGGATTGGAGACATATAGTAATAATATATCCGTCATTCTTGAGAGCTGGGACAAAACGTCCAACATGTCCAGTTGTGTTTTTCTGTAAAATTCAGAAATAATTCATTTTGTTTATGATCAATTTCATAAGCTGAATCAACTCAGCATAGCAAAATAGTTTTTACAATCCTACTTGAAATGTTTCTTATTTGATTTGATAAAGTGTCTCCACTAGACCTGAAAAAGTGCTTGTCCAGAATAAGGGTTCACATTTTCAAGTAGCTAAAAACCTAATTAAAATATGTGAAAAATCACTTATTTTGTAAATTAAGTAAATGTTAATTAATTAATAACTGTTAATTAAATTGAAATTAATTCATGAAACTTTTTTAACTATCATTTTTCATTTGACAAAATTTGCATCCTAAGTTTCTATCAACACTTTCAGACATTTTTTTTTAATAAATAAAGTCAGGCAATCTTGTGGTCAACGAAACTCCAAGGACCCCTTCATGACCCCTTCGTGCTTGTCTTATAACCTGTTCAACTGCTCAGGTTCTTGTAAGTTTTATGTTTTAAAGATTTTAAAGATTTGACATTGATACTGCTGTGGGCACAACCATAACTTGTCAACACCGTCTTAAATTAAATGTAAATATATTGGGGTCATTTATGAATAATTATAATAAATTTTAAGCACATTAAATATGCATCTAGCAAATAAACATACAGTACATTTCATAAGTTATCTAGCAGAACATGGAATTTTGTCAACACCGTCATACATCAGCACCATCAGGAAATTCATTTGACAGTGGTAACTTATTGTTTGACAGTGTTGACAAAGACATCCAAAATAGGTTTTACTGTATTTCACTACGTATGTGTTAATTTCCTATTCATATTAATTTATTGTTTTGCTTAAAGCATGATTCATTGCTTTAAAAGGGTATGCCGCCTAAATCACAATTTAGTTGTTTAGTTTTAAAAATATGAATGCTGGATTTGAAAAGAAATGCTAAAACTTGTTTACACAAAATATATTTTGAAGATGTGCAAATTCCACAGGGCCAATAAAATTTAATGCCATTGTATCTGTAAAATCCTTTGAAATATTTTATAGATCACTTTCTTATAACTTACTAGAGGTTACCCGCGGTCCCTCCGACGTACATGAGGCTTACCCGCGCCTCAGCATTAATGCTGATGCCTGCATGCTACAGTACTATAATCTGCAAATGGAGTGTGTGGTCAACTTGCTGCCTCTCCTCACGCTGCTCCAGAAGCCCTTACTTGTATGCCTTGTAGTATGCACCAACCGCTGTAGACGCTGTGCACTCTAATCCGGGGTTTCAATAGACCTGAGCTCAGCCTGACGTACCCATTTTCGTTGCCTAGTTTTTCATTCGGTGAGACCTAAAGGGGCAGCACGGTGGTGTAGTGGTTAGCACTGTTGCCTTGCACCTCCAGTGGTCCGGGTTCGATTCCCGGCCAGGCTCGATTCCCGTCTCTGTGTGCATGGAGTTTGCATGTTCTCCCCGTGCTTGGTGGGTTTCCTCCGGGTACTCCGGTTTCCTCCCACAGTCCAAAGATATGCAGGTTAGGTTAATTGGTGTAGCCTGGGATAGGCTCCAGGCCCCCGCGACCCTGAACAGGATTAAGCGGTATAGAAGCTGACTGACTGACTAGAAGATGAAGAGAGACCTAAAGGTAAAAGTTGATGGTGACGGTGCCAACCATAACAGTAGGTAGTGTATGACTGTGACACGCCCATAGCATGACATCAAAGTTGCAAACATGTTGCCCACTGCCCAAACAAACAGAATTTCTGTTCTATATATAGATAGAAGATGTCAACACCATCAGATGTGTGTCAAAACCGTCAGGTAGGAATTTTTGGTGTTTATGGTGTTTTTTTCTTGTTTTTTTTTTAAATGGTGTAAAAAACAAGAAAGGATTTTTTTTTTGTAATAATAGAAGCCAGTTTTTATCCTAATTAAATGCTATTAAAAGGTGCTGCATTGAATTTTTAAATAATTATATGGCAGATAAATGTATTTTTTTTTATGTTTTTAAGGAAATAAATATAATTAAATCCAGCTTTTAATGTCTGACGGTGTTGACAAAAATCCTCTAATGCACGGAAAAGTCTGTCATTTGTACAAAGATGTTGTAACTGGGTGGTTGTTTTAAAACAGGGTTTAATAACCCATACCTCACTGTTCAACAAGAATTCTTTAGAGATAATAAAGTTTGTTTTGTTTTTCAAATTAAAAACATGTTTTGTTCCAGTTCTCACGAATGACTAATATATTATAATAATGACCAAAGAGATTTATTTACTCAGTTATTAAATCTAGCTGCACATTTTCCCCTCTTTGTTTCCGGAATAGTTTTAGTTTTTAACTTATTCTGTATTAGAGATGCTTCTAATCAAATACTGTACTACGCTTATTCACAGCAATAGTTACACATTAACGATGCTTAAATCTAAGTACCTGAGAGACATGTTCTGACAAATAATCTTTGTTGTCCCTGCTTTAGGTAAGTTGTTCTTGGCTTGTGGTCATAGGGAACACACACAGAGAATAACAGGAGGTGATACCCCATTTAGATGTCTGCCAGTTTTTTGACACAATGTGATATCAAGCACTGGGAAGGGGAAATACAGATGCAAAAGGGCAGTCAGTTCAAAGAGAACCAGTCCATCTGTGTAAATATCACCTCGTTAGGAAGACTAATTAATTACCCATTCGGCAGGAATTTGGCATGTCCTACCTGAATGACCTGAACTTCCTGTAGAGTGAAATCCACACGGCCTAGCTATAGCCTCTGACTTCAATGTTCATAAATCTCTTAAAGTGCTGCCTTCTCACAACGATTACTAGGCACGTCCCTCAAAGAATAAAAATCTGCTTGCAATTTGTTGTTTCATCAACATCCTGTCAAGTAAGAACTTTCATCTTTTTATCCTCTGCCTCTAAATTTGAGAAAGAAAGGTCCATTATTATTCTCCTTCAGGAATGAATGCAATGCTTCTCAAGAATCCTATCTTGTTAACTTGGTGGTAGGATGAAAGGTTCATTCTGAATGTAGATCTTAAATGTGATTACATGACCTTAACATGACCACAAGGACAGTGGCTAAGATTCTTCTTATTTGAACTTTATGGGAAATTACAAAAGATGAGTAAAGATCTTGTCTAGTGAGGGTTTACTGGGGGTACAGATTAATATTTTTCATACTCAAGGAAGAATAAAGGGCATTTTTGTTTAACTTTTATTTGTAAAAAAAAAAAAAAAAAAAACGACTAGTAGTGATCTCTTTCCTGTTTTGTAATGTTTTTTTAATTTAAAATGTTGGATATACAGATGCTCGTGAATAAATTAGAATATCATCAAAAAGTTTATTTATTTATATTAGTAATTCAATTTAAAAAGCAAAACACTATATACTGTAGGATATAGATTAATTACACTCAGACTGATATACAGTATTTCCAGTGTTTATTTCTTTTAATTTCAGTATCTCAGTAAATTAGTATACTACTTAAGACCGATAAAAAAAAATTCTAACACAGAAATGTTGCATGACCGAAAAGTATGAACATGTACAGCAATACTTGATCAGGGCTCCATTTGCATGTATTACTTCAGCAATGCGACAAAAATAACTGGAGTGTTGCTCAAAGGGCCAAAGTCATCTTTTCAGATTTCAATTTCGATTTCAATTTCAATTTCATTTGAAAATCAAGGTCTCCGAGTCTGGAGGAAGAGAAGAGAGGCACAGAATCCAAGCTGCTTGAGGTCCAGTTTAAAGTTTGCATAATCAGTTGTGGTTTGGGGAGCGATGTGATCTGCTGCTGTTAGTCCATTGAGTTTTATCAGGTCCGAGGTCAGAGCAGCCATCTCCCAGGAAAGCGCTTCATGTTTCCCTCCGCTCACCATCTTTATGGAGATGATGATTTGATTTTCCAGCAGAACTTGGCACTTGACCACACTGCCAAAAGTTCTAATACCTGGTTTAAGGTGTCCCTGTGCTTGATGTCCAAAAAACTCGCCTGACTTAAATCTATGGTCATGAGAATCTGTGGAGTATTGTGAATCGGAGGATGCGAGACACCAGACCCAACAACACAGAAGAGCTGAAGGCTGCTATCACAGTCACAGGTTGATTGGAAATAAGTGGAGATAAAAACAATTTTGACACTTTATTCATTTTGGGAAATTATTTTCTTTAGGTATAAATGTTTGTCTTTAACAAACTATCAAAGTCACAGTCAACTACCAAATTAAAATTGATATTGTTAGACGATCCAATTTGCTCCAAAAACACAAAAGGCAAGAGTTCCTACAATTTTATTCAAATTTAACTACTGTAACAATGTTATTAACACTGAATAGAATATTAGGCTACATACTGTATAGCATATATAGCTACAAATACAATTGCGGGCTGATTTATCCATTTAAACTGTGTGAGGTGGAATTATAGCATTTTGCAAAACCATACAACATTCACACCGATATAGCCTAATTAACTTTTGCTTTTTTTTGCCATTTGTGTTTTTTTTTTTATACAAATATGACCCAAATAAGCCATGCACAAAATAACAGCTTGTAAGACTTCTTTATTCTTTTGGAAAAGTTTTCTAAAATCTGACAAATTTAAGATATCTCTAACTATCTCTGTTCATTTATTCTTATCCACAATATATTAACTCCTACAGTATTGAAAGCACTCTGTTCACACAGCTGATGCTTTATTTACTGTTTTTTCCTCAATTCCCACCCATTCTCTCCTATCATTCAACAGCTACCAACTAGTGAAACTGAGGACATCTATTTGCTTCCTCAAAGACAGCTGAAGACTCTGCATCTCTGCATCTTTTCAAGTTGCTGCTTATAATGTACTGTATGTCAAAGAGAAGTCTAACATGCTTGGAGAAAAGTGTTATCTTCCCTCTTCCATGTGCATGAGCTTACAGACCCCCATGATTGGCTATAATACTCTGATTGACATTTATACAGTATGAATTTTGTTGTACACAAACTATTTTTCATTAACTACTACACTATATGTAGATACAATTAAAGAAAATCAAACAAAACCATACTCAACTACAACTTTTTACTTGAATTGAAGTACTAAGTATGGGGTCTAAAATGTACTTTATGTACAAAAGAACAAGTATTCTATAAGGTTTTCTGACATCAAAAGTGTAAACTTTTCCAATGATACAGTATCTCTTGGATATTTCTTTGTTCTATGTCATATGGCACATCAAGCAATAATTCTTCTTCATTTAATTTATTTTAAAGCTTAACATACTCCGTAAAGAAACAGCTTTGTTCTGCATATCTATCCAACTAGAGAGTTACTGATAAACAATATTTTAAAGTATTTTAAACATGAATCTGCATGTCTAGTACTTTTCTGCAGGGTTTTGCTTTATGTTCAGGCCATTTAAAATTAAATTTAAATTCCCTTAAAAAGACAAAATGTTTATTTTGAACTTACATTTTATCCTAGTGTTTATAACAAAACTGAGACCCCTGAAATCCCCTATTCAGTCTCAACAGAAGCTGGTTGTCAAAGTTATTAGAGTCCAAGCAGGCTCTTTTGGGACAGAAGATTAATTCTGCTGTGCCAAAGAATATTTTGCATGTGGCTAAGGCAGGGAGTTGGGTGTTTAGTTTCAGCAATAATTTATACATTCTGGAAAAATGGTCATGATGCCAAAAAAGGTTTGAAAATAAATGGCGGGTAGCATTGTTATCATCTTTCATTATGTCTGTCGCTTAGCTACTGTCGCTAGTTACCCTGTATAATGCAATGTGTTTGCAATTAAACATGGGCATACTGTCAGCATTTAAAATACAATAAGGTTAAAAATTATAATTATAAGTTTGTTATAAAAAAAAAATTACAATGTTACTGACAAAAATATGTTCACAACTCTTTTGCTTAGCATGTTAACTAGTTAGCTAGATCACTTCTAATCTCACCTTGAGAAGTGTGCCCGTTTGACAGGCTTGAAAAAGGAGCCAAAAGGAACCGTTGCCCAGGTAACCATCAATCACAGTGGTACAGTACGCCAAACAATCTGTGCTTTCATAATTACCTGACAGTCATTTCTGTAAACTTGGACTGGTGAAATTGTTTTGTTCCTGTCCTTTCCATCTAGGCTGTATCTCAGGCATGATATGATGTGACTGACAGTGTAAACACATATGTTTAGATTGGAAAATCAATGCACTTTTGTGTGACCATCAGCTCAAAAGTAGCACGTCTCTATTCAAAATGTAATAAGTAAAAGTATTGATGATTTTTCATCAATAGATGTAGTAAGTAGAAGTAAAAAGTATCACATATGTAAAATACTCAAAAATAATGTATTTGTACTTCATTACTTGCCATCTCTGGTCTAAAGGAAAGTAAAGACTTTTGTCTCTGGGAGAAAGTTTAGCATTGTCTCTCCAGTAACCACACATGATACTGTTTTTTTTAAGTAAGATTATAGGTGATTGTTAAATCCATTATAATTAGGTATCTTGTGGAGAAAGATGACTTTTGTATTTGTTTGTAGATAGGATATGGTCAATGCTATTGAGAAAGCGGTTAAAATGCACACTAAAAGATGGAGCAAACCAAGTTGTTGATGCACAAATTGTCGATGCACATACAGTATCAATAACAGAACTGCCAATGGGTAGTACTGTACATTTGGAGTTTTACCCAAGATGTGTGTCCCGCACATTTTGTTTATGGTACTGTATGGTCTTAGCAAAGAGTTGGCAATAGGGTTCAGCCTTAGTATTGTATGCATTTCACTGTACTACATCATCGGATAATGCCTTCCATTGTTCTATCAATCAGACTCTGCCTCTGCACACATTTTGCAATTATATCCTTTGACCTACAGTGTAACATGATTTTTGAGAAAGCAATCTTCTATCTGCTCTGTACAAGACTCAAAACAGCCTGGTTTTTTCTGCCTAAATGAAGTTCACTTATGGGATCTTTTGGGTACATAGAAGGGTAAATCAATAATCACATCTAATATACAGAGGGTGACATGGTGGTAAACAGTCTCAGATTTTATACTGATACTTATATATGTTATAATGGAGTTCTCAGGTGTCGCACCAAATGGATTTATTTAATAAGAAACAATTCCAATGCAAACTAACATTCATTTCCAGTTTTTTTTTTTTTTCTTTCTAATAATGGATGACTGTTGTGATTCAGCATATTGCTTCTTTTAAGATATTTATTTACCATATGAGCAGATGTGGACTGTTGATGTGTGCACATCTACAGATCATCTACAGGCCCACACTTGGCTTCCAAAATATACAACACAAAAGAAAAAGACTTTTCGATCAGCCTGTCCTTTAGGCTCATGCAAACTGAAAGAGTAAATCCCATTCTGTCTGTGTGAACTGAAATCCAAAATCATTTGTTCCTTTATAGAAAAAAGTGATGCCTTAGAGGACTCCCTTTCCCTTTGTACAGAAGTTAAAAACACAAGAAAAAAGGAAGACGTAAAACGGGTGAAAATGAGACAGGATGTGATGAGACCTCCCATTTATAATTTTGTATTCAATTTGTGCCAGGTATTTTCTTCATGGAAGGAATTTTGTTCTAACTAGTTCCATGTGAACGGTTTGGAGGAGAATGCTGGCCAGTGATTGGGCTATGGCTCAGACCGACTGAGAAAGGAATATGTTGTGGATTGAGGAGAGGAAAAATACTTTAAATAAGGCTTTCTTTTATTTTCAGCATAAAGAAACTGATTTCAAATTTTATAGAGACAAGAGCATACTGTGAGGACCACTGCATGGAACATTTGTATGGCAAGAATCTCTCCAATGTAAGAAGCATACACATAATTTAGCTTGAATGGGCTTCAAGTTGATATATAACATAGGACCTGTTAACTGAGACTTATGGTTTTGAGTTACATATGGGATGTATTTTTATATATAAAAATACAATGCAAATGGGATTTAAAAACTGACCAATATTTGAACAAGAAGAACATTCTTTCATTTCCCAAAACACCACTTCATATGTACTGTAGAACCTTAACAACAACCACTAATATATTTTTTTTAATATAAATCAAAAAGTTATAGATTATAGATTATCTCTGGATAATGTTAGGTACAAGACATTTAGCTTTTAAAACCTGGAGGCATTATTAAGGAGAGGATTGTAAAAGATTTTATGGTTTGTTAAGGTTTTCAAAAAACCATACAACATAGACCAATTAAATGTTAAGACACAAAACCTACATTTGTCTGCTACTGATTAGACGTATGCCATCTGAAAACTAGCCAAATATATGTACAGAATAATGTACTTTAGAATTAATTTACCCCCAAATGTAAGAATTCCCAGTGACATCAGAGCATGCTTATAGTAGCCAGAGCACGGCTATATTAAAGCTGCAAGCTGAAAAGACGTATCTGGTATTCAGTATACTGTATGTTATGTTATAAGTTTAATACTTCTGTTCATTTTGTTCTTCTGTTCATTCTGTGTACTGCCAAGAGCAAGGTTTAATAGTAGTACCAACTATAACAAATTATCATGTCACCTTAAATATCCTTTTAGGGGTTAACTGAATATATGTTCATTACCTGATAGATGTTTATAATTAAAAAAAATAAGTATATTTTTTAAAAATCCCTAATGGTCATCCTTTACCGAAGGAGAAATAATTGTGTGGCTTACACCAAGTGATTGATACAGCTGAAGATGAATGATTGGCCTTGAATGATACACTACTGTATTGCCTTCACAGTCACTAAATCTTAAACCAGTGAGAGATTTTAGAGTCACATGTTAGACCACATTGTCCACTACCATCTGCACAACATCAATTGAGGTTAAGGAGTAGTATTCAACCCTCCAGTATTGTTCCAGAGACTTGTAAAATCTATGCCAAGGTACAGTGTTTTTCAAAAAGAAGCTAGTGAGGCCCACTCCTGCACTATAGACGCTTTATATCAATTTTTATATTGAATAGAACATCAGTACTGAGACAATACAATCACATTGTCAATACAGTTCTAGGTGTGCTCATATGATTTCTACTACCTTTGCGTTCTTAAATAAGGCTTTGCCATTTGTTGCATATTGTAATGCCCATGATATAATGTCTAATATGCACTAGGCTGCATTAAGGTACTTGTTAATTACGACATGATCATATTCTCCAGACATAGCTTTCTTTGTATATTGGTAGTATCTCTGCCTTTCTCATGCTGAACTGGGGTTCGATTCCCTGAAAGTGAACCCCAGCCATACTGTAGGTATGCACTGGGTATGTCAGATCACTTTCTTTGTGCCAAATCAAGCAGATGAAATAATCCACTGGGGCGACCGCTAACAGGAGCAGCTTAAAGAAGAACAACAACGTACAGTATTCTCTAGGCATATTGTCTAGTTTAATTGTCAAAGGCAATTGTTCCTATCTCTAATAATAAACCAAAAATTCTCAAACTGACACAAGTAACAGTTCTTAGAAGTTTAAAGATGATTTCTTTAAGGAAAGCAATATTTCCCCAGGTCTCACCAACTTTCTAAGCAACTTTCACCTTGTCACTGAACAGAAAGATTTGAAAACTGAAAGTCAGGAATTCTCTGTTGGGTTCATTTGCACATTTGCCACCATTATGTGTGGTCCAAAGATTTTTTTTTTTTTTTTTTTTTTTTCAGACATGTGTTTGTGCAGTGCTAGATAGCTTTATTTTTCTGGCACGTCTCTCTCTGCTCTTAATGGCTCTCTGGCGGCAGGGTTTTTCTTTGTGTGTGGTTTACAACTTAAGACTTTCGTGTACTAGACAACGTGCTGTTTTCAATAATGTCTGCTTCTACATCAGTGGCAGTCCAGACCTCCTCACATATTACGCAGGCCATTGACGTTTCTTTCACACATTCATAGAAATTTATGTTAAGAACACAGAATTCTGACAGTCTGTTTTATGTAATGTATATATAACAAAAATATATATCTGTTTCCAGCTCACTTTGTATTTCTGTCAAAAAAGGAAGATATTTTTGTAAATTTGGTCTAATCAGACAGTGTTACCCAAAGGGAATGTTTTACGTCACCCTAGATTTTTCCATCTGTTTTCTGGTGCATTCCTCATTAACTGAATAATTGTTTGTTTTTAAAGTAGTCTAGTAGGAACTAAAAGGAGTCTGGGCTACTTTTTTAAAATGTAATTGTGGTTAGATGTTTGACCTGCAAACTTAAACTGAACTGAATCTTTTAAACATGAACAAACATTCATTCATTCATTTTCTATACCGCTTTATCCTATATTCAGTGTCGCGGGGGGCCTGGAGCCTATCCCAGGAGACTTCGGGCACGAGGCTGGACAGGGTGCCAATCCATCGCAGGGCACACACACACTCTCACATGAACAAACAGATATGGATAAACCAGATTCAAGAACCATTGTTCAAGCAGAGATAAAATATGGAGTATAAAATATTGTGTCCAATATTGTGTCTTTTGACAGTACATCTACAGCACAATTGAAGACAGCTTTTTAAGTAATTGACAGTGGGAGTGGTTCTGGATGATTGTCTTTTCATTCAAGTGTAAACCACAATATACTATAGGTCTGTTCAGGTGATCCACTTAAAATAGCTCTGAGGTTATAAAAAATATCCATTTATGTGTTAATGTAATAGTCTATATTGGGTGGTGAAGTACTGTATGTTTAATCATCGTTGATACTTTAATAAATACTTTAATATGAAATTGATACTTTAATATATTCACACATCAGTGAAAGCATGTCAGCATTTTATTTAAATAGACTATAGACTATAAAGGTGCACTTTGATTTTTTTTATTCCTTGCTATTTATACAATGCTCAAGGCACTGTGTTCAATTCGCAATCATTTCAGGAATTTCTCAGAAATATTTCTGAAAATGCAACAACCACATTTTCCCCCACAATTCAATAAAAAACCATGAAGCCCTTTAAAATGTCTTCATGTTCTCAGGTCTAGTTGCCAGACTGTATTATCATGAGACATCCACCTGCTGGATGCTTTACGGAGGTAGAAATGAGCTGGAACCAGAGGCAATGGTCCTGGTATTCTGAGGATGAATTATTTTTCTGCTATCCCTGAAAATATTTGAATTGTGTTGAATTAACTGCAGCAATCCAAGTATGACTGGACTGGGTTGAATTGAAATCATAGTAAACAATGACATTATCTCATTATGAAGGGAATCGACATGGTGGTATGGGAAAAAGCTTGTTCTTGAGAGCCATAATTGTGGATGTGCAGATGTGGTTGATATAGGATGTTCTGACCTGGTGGATTTCACTGAAGCTTTCAAGACCACTCCAGTTAATATGCAAAAGTGACATGATTGGAACTCCATGTGGAACAGGTTGTCTTCTCCAGATCAGTCAATCTCCCTGCCTATATCATAGGATTGATTTACCTGCAACAGTAACATTAGGTGGTGATATGAAACCTCGTCATGTGAACTGATGTGAGACTCCCTACAGCTTCTGAGAATCTCAGAATCCAGAGACTTGTACAGTGGGCACTATGCATGATGGTGCATTGCTTCATGGGCTTCCTTTATTTTCCTGACGCAATCTGGAAAAAGGTAACACATAACCTTTTTTCATTGCTCCACAGTCCTTTCTTTATACTCCCTAGCAAATTGAAGCCTTTATATCTGATTAGCCTCAATAACAAGTGAGGATTTTTTTTTTTTTTTTTTCATTTTTAAAAAACAAACAAACACTGACCCTGTGCCTTTTTTTTTTTTTTTGCCCAGACAGTGTTTCATTCCTTGGCTACAATAAATGATAGGGCCCCCACTTACAGATGGATTAGAACAAAAGAAATGCAATTATAAAATGAACCCAAACTTAACACCATTAAGTTTATACAAAGCTTTAACACAATTGCAGTGTCTCAGAAATCTCTCCCAAAGCCTAAACCCGTAGAAATGAGATAAGGAAGAATTGAGATCAATTTTCTGGAATGTAAAAAGTGCCCTTTTCTTAAACCTGTCACGAAAAATAAATCACAGTAAAGTAGCCAATGATGAAAAAACGACACAGAGGGCGCAGTGCATCCCTTTCTTATCCTTACGGACCAAAGAAATTTGGAATATGTCAGGAATTCCAAGTGACTAAACACAAGGCAAGTGCAATAGGCGTTTTTTTTTTTTGCGTGGTTTCATATCACGCTGACTTATTACCCCAGACCCAGAAATGGAAAAGCAGATGAACTGTCCCAGATGTTTGAAGATCCTAAAGAGAAGAGACTGGAGGTAAGAAAAATGTGCATTGTAGTACCAGTGAGATGGAAGACAAGGGGTTGGAACAGGCACTGTTCCTGGAACTGTGTTCTTCCAGTGTAATTATGCAGCACTTAGTTCAGGTCATTGACATGGATTTCATAGCAGATCTCTTAGTACCAGTTGACTGTAATCATCTAGTCACACCATTTCCCTTTAATCAAACATCTGGCCAACAGATGCAGTTTCCCAAATACTAACAGTTGCCATAGTTTCTAATATTTACATATTAGAAAATGAAAAATTATTAAGTATATTTCTCATTTGTCCTAGCTCTGGGTTCAAAATTGTCCTTTTATGTAACCATATATAATATTACTTATTTCAAGCATTTTTTTTTAAGAAAGAGGTAAACTTTTCTACCAACAGAACTAGACAATTTAAAATGTGAAATGCAAATTAGATTAAAAAAATTATAATAATAATTTTATATATATATATATATATATATATATATTTTTTTTTTTTTTTTTTTTTTTTTTTTTTTTTTTAATCAAGTTTACATACACTTAATTTTGAAGTAGGCAATTTAAACACACAGCTGTAAATCCTGATCTGTTTCCTAGCACATGGGGATTTATTCATTGCATTGATTGTGAGCTTGGACCGTTTTCTTGGTCTTCACTCACAGATTGCGAGACACATTGTGAGACCAGATTTCGACTGATATTTTTTATGTGTTTTTGAACCGTATTTTGGCACTTTTGCTCAAATGTCTCACTAATAAACCTTTGCTCATGGATCTGTACAATTTCAATTTATACTGTATCTGGATCTGTATAATTATAGACTTATAGAATTATAAGTGATTAATTCTGTCCATAGTTACATTAATTTCTCACCAAGATCTTGAATTGATAATGGGAGAGTCAGACCGCTGTGTAAAGCATTCTCCTACCCATCCCAAAGATCCTTGACGAGGTTATGGTCTGGATGTGTGAAAATGTTGTCTCATGCTCCAACTAAACCACTCTTTCACATTTTGACCCCGATGATTCATGGCATCGTCATCTTAGAATATCCCTGTGCTACCAGGGAAGAAAAAAATTCATTACTGGACATTCAGTATATTCAGGTAGACAGCTGACCTCATTTCTTGGGCACATAGCCTTGCTGAATCTAGATCTGCCCACACAGGCCTATACTTGTATTAGTCATTATGGAAGCATCACTTTGTCTGCCTTACCCTGGTGCACCCATCACTCTGGAACATTCTTTATGCTAGCTTACAAATTAAAGCTTTTTTCAGATTGGTTTTCTTAAGGCTACACATCTGTTTAGTTCCAATCTCTTGAGTTCCCTTTGCATTGTGCATGTCTTGTCACCATTAAACATAGCCATGGGTTCTAGTGTTGGTTTTTATGGTTTAATTTTACTAGGCATTAAAGTGATCTCCTATCATGCTCATTTAGAATGTTTTTCTGACCACATTTCTTCCTCGTAGATGATGGTTCGCCACTAGCCTTCCAGTTTTATAATGCGTTGACCAGTTCTTAACTTAATTTTAGTAGTTGTCCTTAGATATTAGATATGTCCTTGGATATTTGCTTTTTTTTGCACAATAATTGACCCTACTGGAACAGAGTAACATCTTTGCCACAACCACAGAAAATAAGAAGCTATATACAGTATATATATATAGTGATGCGCGGGTCGGGTATTTTTCCAACCCGCGGGTCCCGCTTTTATGAAATTATTTGGCCCCCCCCCGCCCCC
>JAQQZT010000023.1:24560990-24574594 GCA_030068275.1 Clarias platycephalus
CTCTACTGTTTTTCTGGGTTTCTTCCTGTCTCATCTAACTCTTTCTCTTTGTTTTCCCCTCTCTCAGACATCCAACCTACAAACTTTTTAGTAAGTCATTTTTTTTTACAGAAATGCAGCAGAGAAGCGAAGACATTTACTCAACAACAAAAAAAAAAAAAAGAAAAAGAAAAAGGAAAGAAAAACCCACCTATAATGTACGTGTCCAATGGGCATGCTCTGCTCCTCCTGCACTCTCCCCTGAGGACTATCCAGTGTGCAGTCCACTGGATCCCTCAATAAGGTGCTCCCTTTTCCCTTCCTCTCCCTTACAGAGGTTGTATCAGGCCATCAGCACAAATGGAACACAGCACAATGTAGTACTTTAAGCACTTAAACAAAGGGCCTTTTTTAGCCACCACCATTTCTTTGCAGGTTGTTGACATTGATGAGTCAGTTTATGGGAAAAGAGCAAGTGTCAGGCACACACACCCTGTCATGCATTTCTTTCTCCCTATGACATAATAAAACAGGGGGGCCTAGTTAAACCATGAATCGCTACATCTACCTCCTCACCACACTCTTGCCACTGGCTGTTTGCTTAACAACCCCTTTTAAAGCAAAGCAGCCTAAACAGTCCCAGGCTGAACAACAGTGCCCTCTCTCTCTCTCTCTCTGTCGCTCTCTCTCTCTCGCTGCCCAGCCGGCAAGCTCCCCTTCACTACTGCTTATTTTTACTCATAACAGTATAAAGCCGCCCACCCTGCGACACAGGCTGACAATCTTTGAGCCAGACATTCTCACTCAACACAATAGTGGCTTTTTTAGGGTCAGGTCTAAACTAAATCTTCATGTGCTGAACCTACTGTATATTAATAATTCTTCAGTAAGTTGGTTTCTTTCCCAATAGGCCAGACATTCACATTTGACTTATCAACTTATCCAACATTTCAGTCTTATCTGCATTGACTCAGATTCCATTGAATTTTCTGTTGATTACATCTTTTTTTTTTTTTTTGCTGAAAATTATAGTCTGTGCGGTTTTAATAACCAACTGGAAATATTAATGAGTAATACACATATTCCTCTTTTGCCAGTCCATAGCTGGATGCCAAGAAATGCAAAGGCCCAAAGAAACCACAATCGTTTTATTGAATCCATGTTAATGCATGTAAATGGAAATGCTTTTTGGAAAAGGGTCCTCTAGTGGGCTTTAGTGCTACCCAGAATCCTCTCTGGTAGGGAAACACTAAAGCAGAGAAACTATAAAGATTCCCCAAAGACACACGAACCAATTCGTGTTTTAGTTTTATCTTTTTGTTTATGTCGCAGATGCGGTATCTTCATTATTTAATTGTATAGTTTGCAAATGCAATTTGTTTAAAGAACAACTATTCCACTACAGTGCACAAAAAACATCATTGTTTGGCTTTGATTTGGGCATTGGGCAGGCATTATTGTGTATAGACTAGCCATGACTAAATTCACACAGGCGTTTACTGGGGTTTGGCATGCATACAGGAATGCAAGTGAACAGGCGGAAATGGGGCTCTGGTGGATGTAATTATCTGTGCATAGTCAATGTCGTTAAACTCAGATTCTTTTTTTTATTTAGTATGTTTTTCAGTCCAGACAGTTTCAGTGAGTCCCAGACGCTTTAACAGACCATTACCTATAATGTTCTTTAATTCTCGTGTGTTTACGACTAGAACGTTGTGAAAATGATTCCTAGTCTGCCTCTTCGAAATTCAAACTGCATTAAGGTTTTTTGAGACAATTAGGACAGGATGTTTTTCTCAGCCTTTCATATGATTTATTCCTGTAATAATTGCCCTTTATTGCATCATGCCGGTTCTTGCATTTGCACATACGTTTTGTATATAAGTTAATGTCAACAGATCTGTGATGCCGAGGTTTCGCTCAGTGGTTAAGGCATTGAGGCTCATGATAAGGGTTGTGATTCAAGACCATCAGGTTAAATCCAGCACTGCCAAGCTCGATTTTAATCAGTCTCAATTTTAAGTGGTTTTGAATCAAAGCATCAGTCAAATGAGTTCATCGTAAAAAATAATTACGATAATAATAAAATAATCAAATAAAAATGATCAGTGACAATAAAGACAATAGCAGAGACATAAAAAAAGGCCAGTAAAGAAAGCAATATAATTCTGACTACACTCTGACTACATTATACCTCTGAAGGAGGAACTTTTGAGTTAACCCCTCTTTAAAAAGACATACAATGCAAGTCTAGCTCTAACCACCAGGCCTGTACTAGATTTATACCTCATCCACCTCACAACTTCATAGCTGAAGCACATCTGGAGTGGAGAACACTACAGCGAGGTCTCTCTGTACTCAATTCCAGAAGCACTGAAATTCACCTCGCAGTCTGTTCTCGATATGTTTTTTGATTGTTAGTAATTTGGCTATGGCAGATTTTATTGTTCTTGTGAGACTTGAACTTGCGCTGTTGGATAGAGTTATCATCTCATTCTTTAGTCTTTTTTCTTTTTTTTGTCAGTTTATTTTAGACAGGCATGTGTTGTACTATGTGGCTAATGGTGTGCAAGTTTGCTGGGGAAATGATGATATATGATTATTGTATACATAATGTAATAATGATTGCGCATTTATACATACAATAAGTTAGATTTTTCATTAATGGTTAAGTTGTATATAAATACAGATTTATTTGATGTAAACTTCACATTCTCACTATGCATAGACCGTTGGTGCTGAAATCACATATTTAGCCATCTAGGCATAGTAAAGCCGGGCTAAATGCATTGCATAAACAAATAGAATGATAATGCTAGGAAAGCCAAGAGTAGATTGGAGGGAGGCTTTAATGAGACTCCAGAGTGTCCAGACCTTTACTGTACACCAACCCCCTAAAAAAAAAGTCTAGACAGAATGCATTGAAAGCAGCAAAATGATTCCAATTTAACACCACACATAATACAATCATGTATATCATATATATCTGCTTTTAATGTAACACCTTAACTACAGAACTACACCCCATGAAATGAGCTGAAAGGTTCATTATTTTAGATGTCTTTTACAGAAAAAACACATATTTTTCTAGTTGTGAAATATGCAATAAATTCCTTCCTGAAGAGTTAGACAAAAAGAAACACCTTTTGTCAAAATGGAAAATTCGTGAACGCCAACCCATCAAATTCCTAAACATCCCAAAAATGTTATTCCCTCCCTGTAACTCTCTCCTGCCTGCCACGATTACAATATTCAGTAAATCACTTTAAATTGCCAAGATCTGTGCAGACACCATAACACTTTATACTCTCACAGGAGGACATTTGTCTGTCTGTCTCTTTCACTTTCCTTCCTACCATGCACACACACACACACACACACACACACACACAACACTAACTTTAATCATGTGGATGTTAATCAACTTTTGTTTTCAAAAGATATAACAGATAAATTTTTCACTGTAAAAGAAAAATTTAACAAGAATTAAATGTTACAATAATTAACAGTAAACTCTTAATTTTCTTAATTTTCAGCAACGTATATTACTGGAGCTCCACTTGTTATTCCAATGAATCAAAAGTGCAAGTGCTGCCCCCTACCTTTCCCTTTAATATATCCGTCCGTCCTGTACTGGATATCCCCTTGTTTTAATGTACTGTAGGTAAAAGTCCTCACTTCTATTGTTATTCCAGGAAGGGCTGCAATTTAGTGACTGGCAAAACACTCTCCATAGAGTGACTTCACTGCCAAGTCAAACCCATACTCAATTCAGAGAGAGAGCGAGAGAGAGAAGTGTTTTTGACTGATTGTCGAGGCTTTCTGAAAGTCGGACAGTAGTCCAAGTTGGAACAGTAAGCCCTAGTGTGGGACACCGGCCCCAGGGGAGCATAGCCGTTCCAGGTACAAGGTCCAGCTGGAGACTTTTGTCCTGGTGACAAACCTACTGGTTTGTTTCAGGTTCACCTAGTGTATTCACGCAACTAAAACGGGGGAAAAAAAACAAATCCCAGGTTCATCAGAGGAGACCAAGAGAATAATGACACATTCTAAATCTCTTCTCGCCAGAGTAACGGCGGAATTTTCCCCCAAAAAAACGGTTCGGGCCATATGGGTCCTATTACATAAATATTGTCGCAACAATTGTTACTGCATGTTTGTTTAAACTAAACCTTGATGAATTAGACTCTTTACATTTTTCCTGGCAAATAACAAAAGACTTTTCACCATATAATGGATTGACATGAAACGCTGATGCTGAACGCTTTATTCACTGGCCAATGTGTGCTTTCAGTGGAGACCACTGAAAGTTTGCTTAACACATTCCCACATAGCCAAAATACCCAAGGCATACTCTCATCCACTTTCTCAACCACACATGTGTATACACAAAGACACACATGCACTCACGCACGCATGCACACACCACACACACACACACACACACACACACATAGATTTTAAAAAAAATAATAAACTTCACAGTTTTTTTTTCTTGCCATAATTTTCGGTACATTAATTCCTGTCAGATGGTGGAAGCAGCTGGGCTTCTGTAGTTCTTCTGAAGATCTTGACTGGAGGTGTAAAGGCACCCTATAGAAGCCTCTGTCTAAATATAACAGACATCACCAGCAGCCTGCATGAATTTTGTTATAGGGATATTTTGGAGGAGAGAATGTTAAGCCAAGCGTTTAACATCGTTACCACAGGCACGGATATGTTAACATTATGCGTTATGTTACATTCCTTTCACATCACATCAGAAGACAGTACTGAGAAGACATTTCGGTTTATTTAAAGCCAACGTGTTGATGTCCTAGCTGATCAACCTTGTAGACTGAATCCCCTGCTTAGGCTGAACAACTTTCTCACTGAGCCTGCAGTCTGCAATCTGAATACTGAGACATTTCATTCGGTTTTGGGGGATTCGACAAAGATTTCCTGGATCTTATTAAATTATAATCCCCCTCACTAACCTCCATTCCCGTTGCGCAGCTTGGGCAATTTTTTGCTGACAGCCAGGTTGCAAAAATATTCCAGAGGATTACCTTGTGTCTTGGCCCGTTCTTTAGGGAAGGAAAAAGGACTGTGTTTGTCATGGCACATGTCTGAAACGGATCAGGGTGGAGACTCCATGGTCAAGAGACCCATGCTAAGCAATTCTGTCTACAGGCTCATGTTGGATAATACATTCAGGTTCTAACAATAGGATAAACGCTTAGCCTAACAAATTTTTGTAGGTGTCAAAAATAAAGGTTTGACAAATAGTCAAGACAAATTACAAGCAGTATTTAATTTTCCTTTTTAGGAAAGATCATTGACGTTTTAGATTAAGTAAGATTTCCTATGAGGACGCTAATTAGATGGTTACGCAATTTTTTATACTGTTTCCTGGAAATGCATAGATCTGTTCTGATCTAGCTGTTCGTTTGAACTAAATGGTATTTCACTGATTAATATGCACTATTGTGATTAATAATGTAAAACCAGCCCAACTAATAACTTTTCACATAAAATGCCCAATAATGTATCTAATATTGTGCAAGACTTACTGTAATCATATACTTGAGAATGGTAATGCTTAGAGCAAGAAATGCATTAGCCGGTTCTAAGTTGTATTGTATAGTTGCAGTGGTATTATTTTCAAAAATGAATAATACAACCATTTTTAAAAGTTAGCTATACACTTAACTGATAATTAACTAACCCATTTAATCAACCTAATTTGCGTTGCTGGTCAAGACTACGGTTGTGTCTGCTCTCATGTGAACCACAAGACAAAAACATGCCCAAAATCCACTATTTTCACTACAGTCTAATCTTTGTTCGGAGAAATCAAGCTGTCATGTTTAATTATGAAAGTCATCAATAATCGACAACAGTTCCACCCAATCAAAAACAAACATACTGTAACAAGAGATATTTTAACATTCCCGCCGAAGCGTTGCTTACTTGTGTTTTCTGCAGTCGTGCCAGGTTGAAAATACAGTGTTCATTTAAAAAACTAACACTCCTCTGCAATAAGGATCCCGGAGTAATCTTAGCTTTCAGATTCCTGGGGCCCCAAAGCTACATTATACATAGGTATGTACATGTTTTCCTCCTTATTAAAATGTCCAGAGAGCTTGTCATGGCATATAACTCTCACTCTCACTGACAAGTACCACCCACCTGGACAAGAAAGGCTAGCCATTTGTCATCTACACTGAGTGCATTGCGTAAAGCTGTGAAGGGAAAAAAAAAAACGTACCCAGCTGATGATGTTCTACGAACGGCACATCAGTGTACCAAAGGCACTTTCAATCCTGCATCCATCCACTCTCACATCTTCTATATTGCTTTATCCTGTATTCAGGGTCGTGGAGACCTGGAGCCTAAGGGCACAAGGCAGGGTACACCCTGGACAGGGTGCCAATTCATTGCAGGGCACACACACACACTATGGGCAATTTGGGAACGGCAATTAGTCAAACCTCCATATTTTTGGTCTGTGGGAGGAAACTGGAGTACCTGGAGGAAACCCACCAAGCACGGGGAGAACATGCAAACTTTATGCACTATTAATCGAGCCTGGCCGGGAATCGAACCCGGACCCTGGAGGTGCAAGGCGACAGTGCTAACCACTACACCACCGTGCCGCCTCCATCCAGCCATTGCAATAAAAGATTTTATTACATTTTATTTGTATAGCTCTTTAAACAATGTCATTTCTGCAAAGCAGCTTTTCAGATTAAAAGATAATTATAAATAAATGATAAAAAGGATCAATTATAATTATGACTTTGTCCCTGCTAAGCAAGGCAGGGGGCGAGGGTGACAAGGAATAACTCCCTGAGATGACAAGAAACCTTAAGAGGAAGCCAAAAGGGAACCTATCCTCATTTAGGTCATACCAGATAGTACATACATAAGTCAATCTCTGCAAAATCTGTATGATATCTGTATGTATGATATGACACAAGGCTGAAAGTTCAATATAACAAGAAAGGTGTTTAAGGTAACGTGAAGTCCACTTTCACTGATAGAGGCTCGGGTACAACGATTATTGAGCGACTACAGTCGCAAACCATAACAGAAAAATGACCCACATCAGCCCAGTATAAGAAAATCTTTATAGTCTCCAAGTGGAACCGTTAGTCACCACAATACAGGGCCATCCTCAGCAGCAGACGGAGTCTGTCGTGGAATGAGATCTCCAAGCTGAAGTCGTGCATCAGGATGTGTCAGCCAGTCAGAAGACGTCATGATCACCGGCAACGCAGGAGTGTCATCTATAGTTTGACAGAAAGAGAGAGAGAGAGAAAGAAAACAGTTAGGTATAACTCTTCATTTGCCTTTGTCCTTCCTTTAACACCAGAGGAAAATGTGCATGGTGAGCAGCCAGCACGTGTCAGCATTTAAAGGCAGAGACATAAGCAGAAACTGGGCCTCTGTTTCATCAGACCTTGGCAGCCCACAATAAGAGCATTCACACAGGCAATCTGCTGTGGTAAGGTCGGTACGGGGAGGAGGGAGATATCGGGGTGCTTGGAGATGTCAGAACAGAAAGCATAGAGGCAATCTAGCCAGTTTTACATTTAAAAAAAATAACATGGAATGAAAGAAAATGAAAAAGTAAAAAAAAAAAAATGATAGACATAAGGGGAAAAACTTAGCTTGTTAATGGGGGAGGCAGAAAAGGACAGAAGGATCATATTGTGTCTGAGGAAAGACAGACAGACAACACACACGACAGACAGCTTGAGTCAGATACAGCCAGCGCTGAGGTCATGCAAGAAAACCCAGCTGAGTCTGTTATAGTTATTTATACATTAAACCCACGAAAAAAACAGTAATCTCACGTGGTACAACAGCTGCTTAATATCCTTTCTTTAAATAGATTATTTACATTTTAGTCTTTATTCTTTATTTCAAGCATTTGCGATAGTTTTGACGTTAGACCCTGAATCGAAAAAGAACTGAGGTGAGGTGGTTTTGTTTGAGATTTAATATTAGAAGCAAATTGTGGAAGGGGCTTGAGATAAAGGTACACGTTAGAGCCCAATCTGATGGCTTTTCTCCAGGAAATGAAGAGCTAGTGTTTGCACAGGGTGCACAGGGTGTGTGGCCAAAAGTTTGATCTGATCTGTCCATCACTCCCATATGTGCTTGTTGGACATCCCGCTCCATATTTAGTCCCTTTTTAACCATATTAATAACATCAATCTTCTGAAAAGATTTTCCACTATATTTTTAAGCCTGGCTGTAAGGATTTGACCATTTAGCCATGAACGCCAGGCACTGATTTTGGGATGCTGTGGTGCAGTCACCATTCCAGATCATCTCAATGGTGAGGTTAAGGTCAGGGATCTGTGGAGGCCACTCAGGTTTTCTACTGCAACTTTAGCAAACTCTACTTTCATGGACCATGCTTTGTGCAAGACAGTAGCACTGTCATGCTGGAACAAGTTAGGGACCCATAGAATTACATATGTGTGATAAGTTTAGGTGTCCACATAGGAAATTTGAGATTTTCAACTTGTAGGAACATTTGTACAGTATATATATATATATATATATATATATACAGTGGAACCTTGGGTATTATGCGCATAATTCGTTCCGGAACCGGGCTCATATTCCAAAACACTCGTTAAACCAAATTAAATTTTCCCATAAGAAATAATCGTTCCACAGCCCAAAAAATAAATACATTAAAAAAATTAACACAAAATATAAAGTAAAAATAAAACAAATTATCGTGCATTTTACTTTTAAAAAAAAAGTAAAAATAAATCCAGACAGATAAGTGTTTTCGTTTATGCGCGCAGGCACACACAGCGATGGGCTGAGGAAGAAAATCGATTTTTTTAACCTCTGTATTGAGATTTTCTTTTGCTTTACTCGCGCGCACACACGTGTGTTATAAGAAACAGTACATGCGCGCTGTACACACGAGCTTACAAACACAAAATTAAAGATGTTTTACACACACACACACACGTGGTCACAGTGTTATTGTAAACAGTACACGCGTGCACGGATGTTGATTATACCAGTAAGAGACGGGCACTAAGACCCAGCAGGGAAGACGATTACGCACAATTCCGCAGCGTAAGAGATAGAAAAACTGTTGGCTCAGTTGTGATCACGTGACGCTCGGCGTCAAAACAAGAAGCGCATGCGTGATACATGATACTCGGTGCTCGTAAACCAAGACTTACTCGTTTTTCAAGTCAAAATTTATTAAAAATCTTTGCTCGTCTTGCGGAACACTCGTAAACTGCGTTACTCGTAATCCAAGGTGTCACTGTATATATATACCTATATATATATATAGGCTCCAGGGTGCCTATCCCAGGAAACTTAGAGCACGAATTAGGGTACAAGGTACACCTGGACAAGGTGACAATCCATCGCAGGGCACACACACATATACACACTTACACTACAGGGAACCCAGATAGCCTAATCTGCACGGCTTGACAGTTCTAACCATTAAGCCACTGTGTCGCCACGTTTGTAAAATTTCCTTTAAACTGATGCTTTATAATAATAATAATAATAATAATAATAAATCTAAAAGTTTACTGAGAATAAGGTCAGGGTTGGGTTTAGGTGTAGAATCAGCATAATATTTATATATTACCACTCTCCGCTCTTATAATACTCGTTTATTATTATAATAATCATGTGGTCCTATAATCATATAATCAGTACATTAGTAACAAGTGGATGAAAAACCTGAAGTTTGTAACAGATCACAAAAGGTTAAATAATTGGACATTCTTTTTGTCCTTATTCCCTCTGTTCCCTCAGGATTCTGATGAACCGCAGACATCAGTTTCTGATTGTGAATGCTCTTTTACAAATATTTCTTTTCCTCCTCTTTTCCTGCAAAATAGGAAAGAATGGTTATGCTTTCCTGTGAGCTAAGCTGTCTTGTCTTAAGGTAACACCTGGATTATATTTTCATCCGCCTTAATGATGTTTCTCCAGAAATACTGAAACACAGTTCGTCTCAGTAGGAGATTACCAACTTCCCATCCACAGTCATTTATCTGTCTCTAAAAATGTTTACTGGCTGACCTAAAATGCTTTTATTGTATTTTTTTTTTCTGTCGACCAGAATGTGAAATACTTTGGTTGAAAAGTCATGTCTGGAGATGTGTCTGTGTATCTACACTGTGGTCTACATGCGTGAGTGGGTGTGAGATGGTGTAAGGGGAACTAATCTCTGTCTGGGAAACAAATGTGTGTGCTGTGAATGATGTGATTATTTTTAATGTTGCGGAATCTTGAGAGTGGTCTGATTTACAGTTTTATTTAACAAATAAGTTTTTTTTGGGAGAGAAGAAAACCGAACCATGAGATGGACTCTGTCCAGGCCCAGGAAGACATTTATTTGAAGGCATGTTTAATAAGTCAGTTAAATATTTACTTCTGTTTTTACATACTTTATTCATTCATTCGCATCCACTTTATCCTGATCGGGATGATCGTATCGGATTCAGATGCTTATCCTGTGAACGCTAGGCATGAAGCGGGAATGAACAACTTCACACCTAGGGTCAATTCAGACCAGAAACTCGACTTACTGGATGGAATGTTTTGGAAAAGGGATTAAAACCATATAAGTTGAAAATGAATCTATTGCCTGCTCTAGACCTATGAAAATCCCACCTGTTTCAACACAACATCTAAACACAACATCTACTAGCGGTACAAAGTAACACCTGTTTCATTAAATTGTCAGAATTTCCCAAAAATATTAAAGTGTCGTTCATTGCCTTTTTATTCCCACATAGATCCCACACTTGTAAGGCGACTTGTAAGGCGACATCGTAGTTCCCCTTACGGTGTTGTAGTGGTTAGCACTGTCGCCTTGCACCTCCAGGGTCCAGGTTCGATTACCGGCCAGGCTTGATTCCCATCTCTGTGTGCATGAGTTTGCATGTTCTCCCCGTGTTTGGTGGGTTTCCTCTGGGTACTCCGGTTTCCTCCCACAGACTTGCAGATTAGGCTAACATTCCCAAATTGCCTGTAGTGTGTAAATGTGTGTGCCCTGCGATGGATTGGCATCATTTCCAGGGTGTACCCTGCCTCATGCCTAACTCTCCTGGGATAGGCTCCAGGTCCCCGCGACCCTGAATACAGGATAAAGCGTATATAGACAATGAGTGAGTGAGTGCGTGAGATCACTTATAACTCCGAGATGCAATTTGTCGCTCAACAGTGAGTGAGAGAGAGAGAGAGAGAGTACTGCACATATTATCTAGATGGAGCAGGTCGAAAAACTGGACTTGCAAGCTTCTCAAATATTCTGACATTTTTCTGGACACCCTAGTGGCCTATATCATGTTAGTTGACATCTCCCTAATTGACTTTAACTTTTGAAGCCCCTTTAACTGAAGCACATGCTGATGAAACACATCAGGTTATTGTCAGTGCAAACATCTGTCGAGTAAGCAGTGTGTTTGTGAGTGCATGCTCCTGTAAACTGTATTCCTACGCCTACTCCAAGCCCAAGTATCATTCCTGAAGCCAAGAACAAAATACAAGCAAGATGAATTACGCCTGTTGTGTGCTACGGTTCCACAGGAATTCATAAAGAGTCGGAGAAGAAAGAGATCCACATCTGAATTATCAGGGAAACATTTTTCCACATCCTACGCACCACTTACCAAGCCTCCCTTGCTCTCAGTATGTGGAAGTCCTGTTTAGATGAGGTGGAACTGCAATGGAGGGGTGATTATATTAACATGCCTGTCACTTCACTTGATGTGAGCCTTAGCTGAGCATCATTACATAATCCCCTGTGGGAGCTGGGGAAGGCTGGAAGTCCTGCTGATGGAGGGATGGATGGAAAACTGAAAGCCAAATTTGTGCTAGGAGTGTAAACAGCTTACGTCATGCCACAGCAAGCGCCGGCAACATTAAATGGATAATTTATTTCTAATGATTCTGTTAAATGTCAACCGAGCAGGGAGATGGCTGCATAGTAGAGTATAGACCTCCTTTTGTGGTCTGCGTCTCAAGCCACCGTCTCTGAGGATCGCTTTCTGAGGACCAATTTAGTCAGACCTCCTTCTCAATCCAAACACATGAGCTGGGTACGGTGCCACCACTAATGTGGCATGCCATCAAAAAAGTGAGTGCATACTGTGCCATAATTGCTTGCTTATGTTTGCTCAAAGCTGTACGGTGCTCTCTGGGTGACTTTTAAGTGGCAGATCAGAAACAGTAGATTTGGAATATGAGCGACTAAATGAGAATGGTGGACAAGTGAAGGCTTGGCCCCTCTTGGGGCTTACTTTCTGCAAAAAAAAAAAAAAAGGGATTCTCAGTATAAAAAAAGTGATGTTCATTTTCCTGCTCCTGCTCTTACTCAATAAGCACCAGATATGTACTCTTGAAACACACACATGCATTTACTTAACCCCACACAATCTGTGTTTATTACAGATGTTTTTACTGTATGAGCTTGGAGGACAAAAGCATTGCTTATGTGGTTTGTAATAGAAGATCGTGATCCGCTGTCATGGATATCTTCAGTGCCCTTGGTGCTTACTGTGCCTCCACCTGAGAAGGGCGACGATCCAAAAAGCTCACTGTGGTTTTTAGTGCAGTACACACTCCATAAACATTGGTAAGAGCCACTTGATGCTGAATGAAGGTGTTGAAAAGAAGGTCTCCTTTTTTTTTTTTTCCTAGAGTGTATTTACTTATGGTTCTTGGGGGTTTTGGTGTTTTAGTTGTCACCTGAGCTGTAATGTTAGGTTTAGAGATTACAGTGTTGCTCTTGGCCCCGGTGCTTTGTCATCAGTTTTTTTTTTTTTTTTTTTTTTTAAAGAGGAATAGGTAAAATTATCCAGTTGATGTTTTTTCTTCCGTCTCCCAGCAACTGTATGATTTCAGGAAAGGGCTTATGTTCAACGCTTATTATTGATTAACTTTAGTGTGTGGTGTAAGGGGAATAGGTATTTTACAGTATAGCTAATTCAACCTTTTTTTCTTTTTCTTTTTCTTTTTTTTCAAATAAATATGATGTTCTGTTTTCAATTCTGGTGGCTGTTACCATAAATTCTTGTATGAGACCTTGTTCTGAGAAATCTGTTTTAAATAAATTCACTGACATCTGCCCGATTGGTCCATTTTATGCTTGGTTGGATCCCCTACCTTTAATTGTCATGAGTGGTTCTGGCTTCTCGGAGGTTCTTTGCTTTTATCCTTCTCATAGGCATGTTGTTTTGGCGACCATCCACCGGTGTGTGCGTATGGATGTTTCAGATCTTGGTTTCAGTATATATTGTAAACAGAGAGTGTGTGAATACATGCGGCTACACGGGTGAACATTTGGCCAGACAGATTGCGTGAGACTATTTAACTGTGTCTGCAGCCCTTTTCAAGAAAAATATTTGATAAACAGATTGTGCTGGCCTGGGGAGGAAAAGTAATGTCTGATTTTGATCGCTGAGAGTGTTAGGACGCCTGCTCGACATTGCGTACACTGTTAAACACATCTAAATTACTTTCCCCACAAAACCACAGCCACTAGGATTAGTACCACCCCTGGTAACCTCAGCCAAGCATTCAACCACCAAACACTGACTTGCCACCACCACTCTCTCTCTCTCTCTCTCTCT
>JAQQZT010000023.1:24574694-24587625 GCA_030068275.1 Clarias platycephalus
CCCCTGGTAACCTCAGCCAAGCATTCAACCACCAAACACTGACTTGCCACCACCACTCTCTCTCTCTCTCTCTCTCTCTCTCTCTCTGTCTCTTGTTCCCTCTGTCTCTGGCCTCTGTTCTTTCCCTCCCAGTCTGTCTCATGATTGTGTTTTTCCTGGAGTGGGAAACAGCTACATTTGAGAGCTAAGAGGAAGCGTATGTTCCTTCACAAGCACTAACACAGATGCTAGCACAGACATGAATATTGCTCATGGTTTCTAAGCTTCGCGTCTTTACATGGCAGTAAAACTCTATGGCAAACCACAAAAAAAATATGTGCTCACCATGGCAGAAAAAAAAATTGCACACCGCTAAGAAGCCTCGCCATGAGATTTCAGCCTAACCATTTCCTCTGGGAACCAAAGAGACCCTTCATCCCTCTTCCAGGAATAATAATAATAAAAAATGAAAATGATAAAAGAGGAGAAAGCCAGCAAACCGCAGAGAGTTTGGCAAAGCAAGCAGGCCACAGAATGCCCCGTTTGGCACCGTGTTGAGTGGGAAAACATGGTATGGCTGAGTCTTCTTCCGCCTCTGTTCAGACTATTCAGTTAGATGGTTAGCTTTGCCAGGGGACGAACATCAAGCCAGAATGGTGTAGCTCTAAACAGATTTGCTGTTTGCCATGTATCCTTGATTTGAGTCAAACATGCATAAAATTTTTCATTACAAAAAAAAAAATACATTTTATTTTATGAGTCTGGTTTTTTTTGTTGTTGTTGGGTTTTTTTTTTTTTCTCAGAATCAGAATCGGAATGAGGTTTGTTGGCCAACTATGTTCGCACTTACACACAGACACACACACACAAGGAATTTTATTCCAGCTGTTGGTGACTCTCAAAGTACAGACATAGATAACAACACTGTACATTTTTGTTTACAGACAAGACACTATACCCAGTAAGTACACAACTTTTAAGAACTATACAGATTAAATGCAAAAAAAAAAAAATGTAACAAAACTAAGTTAGTGGAACAGGCATTGCATATATCTGTGACTTTGCTCCAATTAAGCAGTGATCGCTGGTTAATAAGACATTACCATAGAGGAGACTTTATAATCTAGTTTCCAGACTGAATTACCAGGAAAATCAATTAATGATTTTATCAGATTTTTTCATGTATGCAGTCTTATTAAGTCTTTTGGCTGCTCCAGTTCAGGGGTCACCACAGTGAACCATTCGATCCGGACACACACCTTGGCACAGGTTTTATGCCAGACGCTCTTTCCTGACACCATTTTGTATCCAGTGGCTGGGGTTTGGGCATCGGGTGGGAATCGAACCCATGCCTTCTGCATGGCAGACAAGAAACCTACCACTGAGATACCAATGCCCTACCATTAATTTTAAACAAAGTGCTCAAAATCACTCAATATTATCGAAAAGTTCATCTGGATCGTAGGTTTGCATTTTTCTTGCATTTTGAATGAATTGCAAAGAGGATTCTGGTTGCCATATTGCAACAAAGTGAGAAAAAGTGATGTAGGGGGCTTCTGCAGCGCTGATGTGGTGAGCTGGGAGACATTTGGATTTCCAGAGTGCTTGTCAAATTCAATAAAAGTACAGGTCTTTTTGAACAGAGGGAAGACTGTCTGGAAACCATCGGGACAAGTGGAAAAGATGAGTCCAAGGATTACAGTAGTGCTTGACGGAGTGTCTAAAGAAACTATACTTACATATACTGTATGTGGAGCGTGGATCAGGGCATCGGGACAAGAGAAATGATTTGCAGATATTGGCTATCCCCTGGATATCCCCTGTTTAAGGGCCCAGTTATTTATATTCCTGTCACAGCCAGTCTCCTTCCAGCCAGTGGCTTGTCCCATACACCTGGTAAAATGTAAGCAGGGTATGATGTTTAACATGAGGATCAAGTTATTTAAAAATTACTTCTTGGAACGAATGAAAGTAAACAGATACAGCTGTCACCAGGAATGACAAGCTAAACAAACAGACAGTCAAGACCACTAAGCCCTACCCTTGAAAGGCAAACATTCGTTGTTTTTTTTTATGTTATCTTAAACTTTAATTACTCAGTTATCCAGCCTGCAAACAATCACGTAGACTGAAGTCTCTATGCTATACGATATGCAGTGTTTCTTAGTCAGTGCTCAGTCATAAGGTAGCTATCACCTTTCAAGTCCCTGTAGCATGAATGGTTTAGGTTTGGCAACGCTACAGAGTATCTCTCCAGCTACTAGCGCTACATCTGGCTGTCTTAGGACTTAACCAAACATATCAATTAAGCCAATATAAATACTGCATCTAAAAAGATTTTGGAATGGAATTTTAACACTCACATATGAAAAGTCTTTGGAAGTGATAATTTCATTAATGCCTTTATAATTATAATAATTTTTAATTCATAACTAGAAGTATGTCAGGTTGTCAGAATCAAAGCATAGCTCGAAACAATCTGGAGCAGTTTAGGTGTTCCAGCTTTCAAAAGCCACTTGGCATACCAGGCTTTCAGTAGTGATAACTGGATCTCGTGAAATTGACTGTGCGAATATTTCCTTTAAAGGAGTTGATAGTAAAGTGGAATGTCACTTATTCATTCTGTTTTTCTCTTCACAGATTGGAGATTCTGAGCAAAGAAGATGACACTGGTGTCCATATGTGTGCTGCTGCTGATGTTCGGGAGTAATGCTCTGGGTGGTGGCTACGCCCCTATGCCGCAGATGAAGTACATGCAGCCTATGATGAAGGGTCCATTCGGCCCCCCCTTTAGAGAGGGGAAGGGTCAGTATCTTGGTAAGTCCTCATTAACTGCATAGCTTATAACATGTTTACGGGCATTGGTGTCCCAGTGGTAGGTTTCTCGTCTGCCATGTGGAAGGCCCCAGTTCCATGCCCAAACCTCGGCTACTGGATACAGTGCCGGTCCCAAGCCCGGATAAAATGGGACGGCATCTGGCATAAAAGCTGTGCCGAATTGTGTGCGGATCGGATGGTCCTCGATGGGAGCAGCCAAAAGTCCAACATCAGAGTAGTATGTTTTAGCATTAATGTCATCACTATAGCACTGAAGCGCTTCATTTAGTCTATGCAAAAGTGTGGAAATAAAGCATTTTTTCTTTTACTGGTGAAATGTTGGGTGAGAGAAGATTTTAGAATGAAGCCATGCCCGCAATGGCCGCCATTGTGTTCATTGTCATGAATGTGACCTTTCAATTATCCTTGTTCAACACAGCTGAGACATTTTTACTATAATCACTTTAAACATTTTAGGCTTTAAGTTTGTCTCAATTAATGCATCCATAATCAGGAGATAATGCTAGCCATTCAGCTTTGAGTATTGTACACCATTAAACTTTTACTTAGCTAAGGTACAAGCAGCACAGCAAAGCTATTCACACTAATGAAAAATTTATTTAAATGACAGTGAGATAGCTCAACCATTTACATTTAAATAGTGAATATATATATATATAAAATCAAGGCAATAAAATCATTTAAATTAGAAAATTAAGTATAACCCTATAGGATATTTTTGTAATGCATGAGGATTTGAAGTTCTGGCATGGAACTGCGTGACCTGGCTTCAGTGTGTAAGTCTCACACCCATGTTGGAGGACCTTAGAGGTTGGTAACTAATGTAAGATGAACTGTTTATAGTCAGTGCAAACCTATGGGTCTAATTTGGCAGATTATCATTTGTAAAAGATCTATAATTACACAGAGATTGCACTACTTGTGTGATATGATCGGTGAGTGATATCTGATAAAAGTGTCTACTTTGTACCCATGAGTGCCACCTAGGCAATTCCATGAATCATCATGTCCCACTTGGACACAAATTCAAATTCAAATTCAAATTTTATTTGTCACATACACAGTCATACACAGTACGAAATGCAGTGACACATCACCCAATCTCTGTCTTTAGTCTGAGAAATAGACTTTCTCCAGACAGTGAGTGGTCAGGAAAAAAAGAGCCAAATGTGTGTCAGACTAAGGGAGTAGCAAAGACGAACAATGCGAGGACAGGAACAGGTTGTTGTTTAGTGTCTCCCCTCACCTCTGTGATTTATGAGGAGCATTGTGAAAGCATCAGAAGGGATAAAGATTAAAAGAAAAGACTAGAGGGAGAGGGATTCAGAGGGTTCAGGTTAACTCCCTTTGGAGCACTATATCACAGGTGGATATACTTTATTCTTAGGGAGGGTAACAAAGGGGAAAGGAGGGGAAGGAAATAATGTCAGAAATCATGCTGAAAGGCTTGAGCGAGCCAGGATATTATGAGAAAGCCAGGGAAGGCACAAGGATCAGAACACTTGTATGTCATCTACTAAAGCTAGGCAGGATCTGCTTCACGAGCAAGGATGTTGGAACTATTTTGTGAGAGGGGGTCCAGGCGGTGTGTTTAGCTGGCTCAGGGTCGGAGAGGAGTGTTGAAAAGTAATCAAAAATCTGCTATTGTGACATTGCTAGAATAATTCGACCACACTTGCTAGCCAAAAACATCCTTTGCTTTGATGAACGACATGCTCGTTTTATTATCGTGATTATTATTATTATTTTAAATAGATCAATCAAGGTCTGGTCAGGCAATTTATTAATTTCTGATTGGTAGAGGTAGAGACATTCCATGAGGAGGGAGATTCTGGCGCACCCCGATTCAGACTCACTTCACTTTGGATAAATTTCAACCATTGAATTATAGGACATCAACCTTCTATTCATTCAATCTGGATTACCGTCAGTGAGATTAAAATGTTACAGGTGACAACTGCCGAGTCAGCAAATAATTTAAGGGCTTAACATGAAATGCTGTCTTCACTTGAATCTACAAGTTACTGACCAAACAACCTGTCAATCACCTTCGCAAGGAAGTGTTTGTTGTTTGGCAATATTTGACTCCAGAACTATTTTTTTTTGGAACAGACATTGAAGAAACAAAATTGGAATACACAAACATATGGTGTCTTCAGACTATTTTTTCCTTGATAATAGAACTGCTGTATAAAAGCAATATAACACTCGTGATTGTGGGTTTTTAAAGGAAATCTCTAATCATAGTATTTTATTATTGTTATTATTATTATTATTATTATTAATAATAATACATAATGAGCAATGAAGCAATAATCTTAAATCTTTTATGGGGCAAACACAAGGAAAAGCTCAAAGGAAAACAACTGTAATTATGGGTTCATACATTTTTTTTATATGTTGAGGATTGTTTAATATGAGACCAGTTTGTTCCAATGGACATTCAGGTTGTGTCAAATGCTTTAAAAGTTTTACATGATCCTAGCTTTAAAAAGAAATAAAGATGAACTTGTCCATCTAAACATCTGATAGCTGTTACCTGTGTTATTGATCTGTGTGTACGCTGGTAGCTTGATGCATGTTAGTCTCTTGGCTGCTCCCGTCGAGGGATCGCAACAGCGGACCATCCAACCCGCACACAACTTGGCACAGGTTTTTACGCCAGATGCACTTCCTGATGGAACCCTCCCATTTTATTCGTGTTTGGGGCAGGCATGGTATCCAGTGGCTGGGGTTAGGGCATTGGGTGAAACCTACCACCGAGTCACCGATGCCCTCTGTTAGCTTGATGCATGTAAAAACTTCAATTAGGATTAAACCAACGGTAATAAATAATATGCTCCTTTGATAAAGTGTTCTAGAGTTCTTGATGGTTCTTTGAACAGTAATAAGCTCTACGTTAGAACCGTCTATGAAAGTAAAGCCTTCTCTTGTTCCATTCTACCCTTGACTCTAGATCTATAAATCTACAGTACAAATAAACATGGTAAGGACAGAAAGCGTTCTCTGGTACTAGAACCTGAGCGGCATAGCCGGATACCATTGGACGTATTCATGCTTTTTTTTCTTGTAACACAGCATGGAAATGAATCATTACTAAAATCAGGGAACAAAAAGAATAATAACAAGTAGGAATAATAAAAATAAGACCACTGCAACCAATCACTGTTGAAAATTTCATTCATAATTCATAATCATTCATAATAAGCTTTATCTTGAGCTAAATACTGCAGGTGGCAGAGGTTTGATGTTCTAAAGCTTGTTCTAAATGCAGGCCTCCTGATTGTAGTAGACAAGTGCATCTACTACCATCTAGTGGATGATAAAAGTAAAACACATGGAACATATATCCTTTGGCTTTTCTTTTAACATTATTCTGTGTTTATATTGCACACAAAATATGCATTACTCATACATATTTAAAGATGGGGTTTTAAGTAGTGCTCCTTTAGAACTTTATTTATGTGATTTCTAGGGCAACATGGAAAATCTGTGCTACACAGCAATGCCATCTATTGCATAACAATAATTTTCAAAAGCACTACAGAAAACCTATGATCAATGGCAATGATATTCGATGGATACCAATAAAATAATTTGTCTTATTATTTACTTATATTTTCCATCCATTAATTCTAACTAAGCAGGTTTGACAGATGAGGTTTTGCCACATAGAACACAATACTGGGGTGATTTCATTGTTTATGTATTATTTTATTAAAGCTGGCACCCCGTCCAGGGTGTACCCCACCTCGTGCCCTAAGTCTCCTGGGATAGGCTCCAGGCCCCCCACAACCCTGTATTCAGAATAAAGTGGTATAGACGATGAGCAGGCGATTGAGTGAGTGAGTGTAAAAAGCTGCATAATTCAGCTAGAGGCAAAGGTAAAGTATAATTAAATGATAAGCCGGTTTGAACGTAAGCACCAAAACAAACTCCAAATCCAGGCCAGTGTAAGTTATAAGAACAAGTTAAGGCTGGTAAAAGCAATTAATAAGACACTGTGTTAACAATTGTAGGTAAATCTAGGGATTTAGTCAGAGAATCACATACACATCAGTCAACAAGAACAAGGAGAACATAGATTGGGTAAGGAAAAAATGCAGACACTTGTAGCAGCCAGAGAAGCCAGAAATTGCAATGCCAATATTGGGAAATAATACTTATAAATAAAAACTAAACTACTAATAATTAATTCATAAGACTTACAGTGTTGTAGCTTCGTGTTCAATTACTAATACTGCTGGGAATTAAATAGGTCTGCATGTCTATGAATTTCTGAAAAATAATTAACTTTATTTTTGATTTTCTTTTCAGACCATCCACCTCCTTTGGATGTAAAAGGGGAGCCTGGGCCACAAGGGAAGCCAGGACCCAGGGGACCACCTGGGTCCCCAGGATTACACGGGAAACCTGGAATAGGGAAACCAGGTCTCAATGGTCAGCCAGGACCCCAGGGCCCATCGGGATTGCCAGGAATTGGAAAACCAGGACTACCTGGTCTGCCAGGAAAAGTTGGGCCCAAAGGACCACCAGGAAGCGATGGTGACAAGGGATTTCAAGGTGAACCTGGGCCACGTGGATTACCAGGGCAACCAGGATCACCTGGTCCTGCAGGTCTCTCATTAAATGGCAAACCTGGGCTTCCTGGAACTCGGGGCCAACCAGGAACTAAGGGTGAACCAGGACCAAAAGGTGGTCGTGGTTTGGCTGGTGATAAAGGAGACAAGGGTGAAAATGGCAATGGCAATCCAGGTCCACCTGGGCTCAGGGGACCTAATGGCCTTCAGGGACCTCCTGGACCTCCTGGTATTATAGGTGTGGGAAAGCCTGGACTGAATGGTGCACCTGGGCCTTCTGGAGCAAAAGGAGAGCAAGGGCTTCCAGGGGACCTAGGGGTTCCGGGGAAACCTGGTGCTACAGGACCACAAGGGCCACCTGGATTAACTGGAGTGGGAAAACCTGGATTGGATGGTGTACCTGGTAGGCCAGGTACAATTGGACCCAAAGGTGAACCAGGTCAAAGGGGTCAAAATGGGTTTCCTGGGGCTCCTGGTTATGGCAAACCTGGTCTTGCAGGACAGAAAGGAGACAGAGGCCCTGCTGGATTACCAGGAGGTCATGGTGATAAAGGGGAACCCGGGCCTGGAGGTCTATCAGGAGAAACGGGGCAAGCCGGGCAGCCTGGACCTTCAGGTTTACCAGGTCCAATGGGTCTTCCAGGAAAACATGGATTGCCTGGTTTGAAGGGAGACGGTGGTCCCCAGGGGCCACCTGGCTTGCCTGGACTCAGAGGGGATCAGGGACCCAGTGGGTTGTCAGGTAAGCCTGGACTCCCAGGGGATAAAGGGCTTCCTGGGTCAAGTGGGGCTATTGGAAAACCAGGTCCTAAAGGTGATGCTGGTCACATTGGTTTGCCTGGTAATCCTGGACTGGTTGGGCCTCAAGGCCCCAAAGGAGAAAATGGGCTTGCAGGGTCTCCTGGATCACGGGGTGTAGCTGGGATTCCTGGGTCACCAGGACCCACAGGCCATATGGGACCACAGGGCATTCCAGGGTTGAAAGGAGAGCAAGGCCCACCAGGACCACCAGGGAATGGAAAGAATGGAGATCTGGGAATGCCAGGTCCACAGGGACCACAAGGAAAACCAGGTGCCGGTGGATTAAGTGGTCCACGAGGTCTTCCAGGTCCACCTGGCCCACCTGGCCCACCTGGTCCTTCTAATGGAGATTCCAAAATAGCAGTGTCAGGGCCTGATGTTGGGGGAGAAACAATACCAGGTCAAAATGGAAAACCACAATTTGGGGTTGAACTCTCTGCTACTGCAGCTCCAGCTTTCACAGCTATTCTCACAACACCATTCCCACCATCTGGTATGCCTATCAAATTTGACAGGACTCTCTACAATGGGCAGAATGCTTATAATCCTGCCACTGGCATCTTTACAAGCCCCATGCCTGGGGTTTACTACTTTGCTTACCACGTTCACGTAAAGGGAACCAGCCTGTGGGTGGCACTATACAGAAACAATGTGCCTGCCACATACACATATGATGAATACAAGAAGGGCTATATGGACCAGGCATCAGGTAGTGCAGTGCTGGAGCTCAAAGAAAATGACCAAGTTTGGGTGCAGATGCCATCTGACCAAGCAAATGGGCTGTACTCCACTGAGTACATTCATTCATCCTTCTCAGGCTTCCTACTGTGCCCTACATAACAGGCCACCTTAAACATCATTTATTATCTAGTGGTCTACAGTCACACAAGTAACACCTGTAACAACAAAAACAGGAAAGACTGAACAACATAAAAACCAAGATAAAGTAGGACATGGAAACTTTATGCTGTATCTGTTTGAGTGCTTTAAAAGGTCTCATTTGATTATGTTTTTATTTCAAGTGTGTTTGGCATCTTCTGCCTATATTATGTTATTATAACTATTGTATTAATGTGTTGCTGTTATTGTTTTGTTTTTTTCATGTACTTTATGCTATTGTTTATTAGAATCAGACAATGCGTAAGTAATAGTTTTACCCATGTGACTGCACACTCCAAAATGACTAATTGAACTCCATCTCTTTGACTCTGGGGAATGTGTTCCCCTGACTGCAGTCACATTTAGTTTAAACTTGTTGTTGCTCTTTTATCCCTTTAAATAACCGGTTTCTAACTCAGTGCCATATTTCACAAATTATATGTAAAAAATACAAAATAAACAAACAATATTTTATCTGTACTCGCTTGGTAGTTTTAAGTGACTAAATTAAAAATATATATTTTGTTTAGATTGCCTACATTCGCAAAAGTTATTGCTACTCTTTGTGATTTGGTGGTATCTATGTGGAGTTCTTATTCTTGAAGTGGAAGGTTTTACTTGACAATTCCAAATGTTTACTTTGAATGCAAACTGAGCTTCGGATGTGTAACAATACTAATGATGTCATGAGTACTATCTCTCCCTTTAATGCTAGCATATATTTTTATGATATCATTTCAGCAAATAAACAAGAGTTTTGCCCGTTAGCATATGTTTGCTTGTATAATATAGATAAATCAGTCTTTGCTATCATTTGGTGATATTCTGATATTAAAGTCAGTCCATGGTAGGGACATACAATGATATTGGCAATTATCCATTTTATGAATTATGTACTATCTAAGCACTTATCATTTTCAATATTAAATAGCTAAGGCTTGATATCTCTAGTAATCCAAAGGTGATCATTTGTTTTTATTATTTCTAACTTCCCAGATATGATAACCAATACCACAAAGCTTACTACGTCTTACATTTACATCAGTTCAGAAGATTTGTATGCATATATTAAAATGAACATATTTAATGAATGCACTGGGTTTATGTGTTAAGAACATAGTAAAATTTTAAATATTTTGTGCTAGAATACAAGGAACCATACATGGTGGTTTGATGAGTGCTATTAAATGGATACTCTTTTTGTACGGCCAAAGGTGCTGTTTAGACACCTAGACTGTCATTTCTATTCTTTGGATCAGAGTATTACATTTATTTTTCCAATCATGTCATACTGTTTTTCACATTTACCTAATTGAATGTAATATGTGAATAAACTGTTGCCATACTATTGTATTGACTGGTTCAGTGTGAATTATGCAAAGTACCCAGACTACTATGAAATGACATTAGGGCCATATCAGCATCTAAATTTTACAACAAAATGTCAGTGTGCTCCAGGCATGTATTTGCTTCCTTATTATACAATTTGGACTATTATTAATTTATAGCAATATAATGAAAGATCAGTAATATGATGAAATATTGAGAGACATATAAATTTAATTAAAATTGTTTATCCAGCAGTCACATTGTGATAATTATGTGATACAAGAATGCAATAATTGCATTATTATTATCATTAGCAGTAGTAGTAGTAGTACTAGTAGTAGAAGTTGTAGAATTATTATTAGACACATAATTCAGCAACATATAATGACATACTTAAGTCATGGGCAGTGTTTTAACTGTGGTACCATGACAGCTTTTGATGTAAATGATTTAAAAATTTTAATCGTTTACAATTTCATTGTGATGAATTTTAAATAGACCCATGCTTAAAAAGGAAAAAGCAGTATATAACAATAATAATAATAATATAATCCAACCAAATAAACAAGCAACATTTTCAGGAAAGCAGAATTTAAGTACAGGTTTATGCACCTCTGTTTTCCACATATAACAGTTCCTTATAAAGCGGAGCATTTACTGTATTGAACACTTTAGTTATAGGACGTCAAGATTGAAGCAGAGGAGCTGTAATAAGTAAAAAAAAAAAAAAAAAAAATTTATGTAAAAAGAAGCCAAAATACACAAAAACAAGAAAAAATTTGATAATGATCGGAATCTCATGATTTAATAGGGCTATGTCATATTCTGCTAATTATATTAGTGTGGACAATCATAATTTTCTCAGTGTCTTATGTCTGTCTTTCCTATACTTACACTCATAAGATGAGTGTGACATTTTCTTTGTGGCAAATGAATAATTACTTTTTTAAGTATCAGTAAGCATTATCTTTCAACTATTTTCATTTAGTTTACATTTGTTAATGTGTATGTAAAGTTTAGGTTTTTAATACTGTCATACCTGCTTCTTAATGTCTGTTTAGATTACAGCTTTTTTATTTCTCAAGTGACAATTAGTCCTACTGTCCTTTTAGAATTATTATTATTATTATTATTATTATTATTATGAAACAGTGAAAATCCTTGCTTTGGTTTGTAAAAGATATTTGTTGTTATGGACATGATGAATACAAATAATAGGTCCCATTTGCACATGAACTTAATGAAGGTATATTTAAGCATATGTGATCAATCGACTGCCTTCCAAAGCACCCACATAAAAAATATTATTAGTATTATTATTAATTACCTATATAACTACATTAATGCGTTCCATTGTAGTTAGCATATTACTGTTGCTTAATAAAAAATTTTCACCATTATTTCTTTTACTTAAAAATTTACTATGTATCAGACTGTAGGATTTTGTGTTGTATACATGGCTATTGCATTTATGCTGTGCAATAGATTTAGCTATTGAATGCACTTCTTTGAATGAAGGTTTTGTCAGTTTATACATCTGCGATACTTGATAGTATTGATGCAACATCAATAAAGATTCTCTTGGGGAAAAAATGTCCATGGTATTTTTTTGTCTTTTAAATGCATGTCCCCAACAACCTATCCTTGATCACCACTGTTGTCCCACTTATACTCTATTGTCTTGTTCTTTAAACCTGTTGCTTGGCTATATTTATAAGTAAAATGTTGATAGAAATGATTTAACAATCTGTTAATGGGTAAACAATGTTTTTTTTTTTTATTGTGCTGTGACTGATGACAACTTTTTTTATGAGTCATATTTTAGAATATATTTTCCATTATGAAAAAATATGTTCTTTTCTATTCTATTCTATCCTTCTTTATGTAATGTTTTGCTAATGAAACACTTTCAACAACTGGCCAGAGCTGTTCTCAACAGATCATCAAACAGCACAAAGACGTCTTTCATGAGGCTCAGGTTGTGAGTTGATGTTTGATGCTTTTTTTTTTATTGAACTACAATTACATTAATTGTATTGGTATTTCAATATTCCTAGATATTTGTTTCTGGGACAGTCCACCCTCAGATTGACCAACAATCTGAACTCTTTAAAAAGTGGTAAAAATTTTCTTTTCACTTTTAGATGCATATATTCCAATCTGAAAATAAATTAACATAGTAGTCATACATTTGATCATAAATGTTATATATCAATAAATAGTTGCCAAAAGTAATATTTAGCTGGAGCAGCTTTTACTTTGATTTTGGCAAGCTTTTAATATGGCATGGGTTTGACAACATTATGCAAGATCACAACTTTTACTTTCCTCCACAGCTGTTTTAATGGTTGAGACCTTGCATTGAAGATTTGAGAGATGATCCAGTCTGTAAGAATTCTCAAGACTTTAAATGTGTTAATGTCAGTTCTCTCTGGTGGTCAACTGATCATCATCATCATCAGTGTTCTGCCCAAGGGCAGGTTCTAGGCAACCATTCTCTCCATTTCTCTCTGTCCATTGCTCTT
>JAQQZT010000023.1:24603581-24627682 GCA_030068275.1 Clarias platycephalus
TCGAATATGGCCAAAGTAAAAAAATGCGGCAAACCTCAGCAATTCCCAGTTTAAATAAAATTACATTATGTAAAACATTTACTTTGTGTTTGAATTTTTATTTATGCATTTTCAGATACAAATTGCTATATTGTGATATATATCGTTATCGAGATCAAAAATTGCTTCTACCGTGATAGAAGATTTTGGTTATATCGCCCACCCCTAGTTTAGTGTATGGTTTAGGGTTTTTTATATACAGTTGCCTTTTAGAGTTTACAAGAAGTGGTGCATAAAATAAAATAAAAAAACATTGAGTGAGTAGTAGTGCTGTCGGCAGAACAACTTTCTCTCCCCCTCCGCCCCCCCCACTTAGAATTTGCCCATTTTCCATCTTTTATTTTCTTTCTTTCTTTCTTTTTCTTTTTTTTTTTTTTTTTAATTGACCAACAGTCTTCCCTACCCTACCACACAGCTACCAACCATGGAGGGCGTATCACATGCTTCCACCAAGGTATGTGAAAAGTGTATGACCACAGCTGCTCATGCGACATCAGACCGCCCTTTAACACACTTGGCGGAAAGCATGCAGCTCTTAGACCCCCATGATTAGTTAGGGTTTCACATCCAAATTTTCTGTTTTGGGCTCCTAGCCACAACCTCCAGACGATGGGGCAAACACTTTTGAGTTGCACTACTCAGAAAAGCACTTACAAATGCTTTTTCTGGTAAGAGAGAGGTCAAAAGAGAATGACCAGACTGGTACAAGCAGACAGGGTGGTGGCTATAAACTTTTAAAATATCCAGTGCACACTACCATGGCAAGCAGAAAAGCATCTCGCAATGCACATGACCATACTGCCAGGTTAAACTTGTTCTTTAAGGTAAGACGTTTGAGGACATCTCTATGTTCTGTTAGCACGTGTGTTCTAATACGTTTATTAAATCGTACCTATCATTTGTGGGGTGTGTTGGTTTTATTTGTCAGTATAAAAGACTTCTTTTTTTTTTTTTCTTCTTCTTTTTTTTAGTTTTTCCATGGTCGGTTAAGATTAGAGATCTTGTGAGGGTGGCATTAGGTTATCTCATATGTTACTACTCATAAACCATCAGTGTATGAAACTTTTTTTTTTTTTTCACCCTAAACATTAGCTATTCCTCTTCATGCACACATTACTTATTTCTCCATCTGTGAATTGTAGAAGTGTAATTACAGGAAGGCTTGCAAATGTGGCGCTTTGATTTGCAAGAGTTCTCAGCAGATCAGACGAACTATATAAAGGTTCAGTCTATACAGCTGCATTCCTGTTTACTGCATGGTATACAGCTGAAATATACTCCGTAGAAGTGGTCCTGATGACCCTATTAATTTACTTAAGTACAGTGTATTGTGCGCTGCATTTCAATCGCCCTCTGAGAGTATTTTAGGTTCGGTTATCCTCTTTTATCCAGTGCTTTTAGCACGGCTCTTTGATGCAAGTTTGAGAATGCTTCTCTGGATTTTCCTAGACCAGGTCGCATTGCCTTGTCTCCTTTGGTTCAATCCCACGACCTTGTACCTCAGTCTCTGTTGAAAACGCTCTGTTTGACCGTGATCATTCAGTGGCCAGTTTTTGAGTTCAACCATTATGTATTTATTATAAGGTCACATGGTCACAGTCTAACCCAGGTTCTCTGAAGTTCTGTCACAGATGTTTATTGTCTGAGAGTTGTGTCCAAAAGGTCAAGAATGACTGCACAACTTTTCCACAGTGGCTGTTTTGTGCAATGAGTCTCTGTAGTTTACTGATATGGGATTATTATTTATTTTCCCCCCTAAAAAAAATTATAGAAGTGTGTAAAGCATTCTGGGCAGCTTTCCTGCTTTTTCTTCTCTTTTTGCATTCTTTGTTTTTTTTCCCCCCATGTTCGGTGGGTAAATATTGAGTGTTGATTTAATATACCAGTTGTAATTATTAGTGAGGTGTGGATTTTGTCCATGCACTAAGCACATTTATTATGGGAATAAGACAATATAATTACTTCTAATAGTTACAAAAAGAGGTGGAACAACGCAAAAGTCTGAATTACACAAAAAACACTGCAGTGGATACGAGCACAAGTGGTGTCGCTGGTTAGTCAGTACTCAAATTTCTATTGATGGGAAAATATTAATGACGGAACAGATCCATTGAAACCTCAGTGAGATCAATAACTTCATCAGTTGTGGAGATGCTTAGCTTCATTTGTTTAAAAAAATACCAAATTAAGTTTATTATGCAATTTTAATCAGTCCTTTGTTGGTCGGTTTAGTTAATCGAATGGATGGGTCAGTTTTCAATTTAAAATCGATTCACGTAAAGACTAAAGGGGAAAGGTTTCATGATCAGAAAATAGAACTATTACTATAGAACTATAGAAAATATAAACTATTTTTACATAGTGGTAATTGTGTGAAGCAGTGTTTTTGTAGTGTTGCATGTGTATTTCACATCCTGAATATGTGAAATAAGGTGCTGAATGAGGTTTTAGTTTTTTGTTTTGTTTTTAGAAATTCAGTGTAGGATATAAAGTTTAGAATTTCTGAAATGGAACAGAGACTGAAATTATTCACCACCCTTAAAAAGAGAAGAAAAAAAAAAAAAAACAGGTGACTATGTACAAGTTTGGTCACCTATAATGTAACAGTTAATGTGTAGTTGTCTAGTCTCTCACATTTTTCCAGATTCAACTTTCAGGAAAATGACGGCACCATGTTTCATGCCTAGTTTATATTAGATCTGATGTTTAGATCAAGTAATATGTCTTTTGCAAGCTGCTCGTTGCAAACATTGATTTTGAAGATATAGTTGCAGTTTCGCTCTACTATCAAGTTTTGACTTGGTTTCTCTTGTCTCTTGACAGTGTTTCCGTGCAGATCTGGGCCGCACATTTATGGCGTTTGTGAGTGGAGACTTCTGCCATGCTCAGCACCTCAGCATTGTGAACAAGTGAATCATCAGCCCCCTGCGGGACTACGCTACCCAGAAACCCCCCTGACAGCTAGCACTGGGCCCGGTCTGTCTCTCCTGTATCCTCCTGGGATTACGCGTAGTCCTCCGCCTGAGTGCAAACAAGTTCTCTTTCCCTCCCCTGCCTCTTTCTGTCTCTACAGTCAATCCGAAACACCTCTCCTGAATGGGGTAATCTACAGTTGTCTCATTAGATGACTGAAGGATAGTCCTGTTTTTATTTAAATTTTTTGTTTTGTTTTTTTTACTTTTTTTTTTTTTTTTAATCTTCATTCATCCTGTTCTGTACATCCTTTTGTGCACTGTGGATGAGACCATCCTCCATTTTTTTTTTTTGTATTTATTTTTTAATTTTTGTAGTCCAGTGCCCTCCATCTCACCCACACTCAATTTTTTTATTTATTTAAATATACAAAAAGTCCTTGCTGAATCTGAGCCAAAGTTTTTTGTTTTTTTTTTTTTTTTAAAGCAACAGGAATCAAACATTTTTATTACTGTTTTAAAGTCGTCTTGCCAACATGAACCGCCCTGCCGCTGTTGAAATTAACCATGACCCCATGAGGTTCCTCATCACGCACAACCCTACCAACTCTACGCTCAACAAATTCACAGAGGTAAGTGTGTCTTTGGATGGGTGTCTGTGAGTGTTTAAGTCTTTGTGTGTCCTTCTGTAAGTGGAAGTGTATGTGTATAATGCACAAGGAAGTAACCTGTGCTCTTGTGACTCTGCCCTCAAGGAACTGAAGAAATTTGGGGTAAACACACTTGTGCGTGTGTGTGACGCCACTTATGACAAGGCGCCGGTGGAGAACGAGGGTATCCAGGTCTTGGTAAGTCGTTCAGGTTTCTTACTATAAGCACACTCCGATTACTCTTAAATATATACACACACACGCTCTGAGAAGCTCCTACTCACCATGCACAGACTAACTGGTTTCTGTCTTACATAAAACCCTTTCGACCAAGGAAAGTCCAGGCTAACTACCCCCTGTGTATTATAAGCCTCAGTAAAACAGAAGTGTTGTGTTCTCTCAGGTGTATCAGCCAGGTTTTGTTGTCAGCACCAACCACTGTCAGCATTTCTTCTTCCAGTACACAAGTCTGTACACATACAGCAATAAACTAAGAAGTATAATCACATACAGCTTCTATACAGGAGTTTCAGTGCAGGTGGAGCAGCAAATAAAGCAAGCAAAATATGTAAGAGTAACAGGTGTGTGACCACACATACCTCTTTAGTTCATTTAGCATGTCACTAGTGTGAATGTATTCTCTTCATATTGCTTCTAACTTCAAAACATAAACAAAGGGCAAAAAAAGACAAAGTTAATATAGTGCAGTACAGATTTTGTATTGTTGTGTTTGTAGAATCCTAAAAGGCAGAGAGGGGGAAAAAGAAAGCAGGATTAGCAACAGCAATAAGAAAACCAGGAATTGCAGCCTTTTTTCTTTTTGGGGGGGGATTAGACCAAGAGACTACGGTTCCACCCACTTGAATTTTATTGGCTCACAAGTCTGAGATTTGTGAATTTACAGGTCAAAGTTTACTTGGATATACTTGCGGCAAAGTGAAAGTAACCGCTACCGGAAACAAATTCATGTCTTTCACGTCCCCACATCCTTTCCTCCTACACAGAGTAGGCTTTTCTGCATTGTGAAATGCTGCTTTAGCTTCATTTTGGTAGGCAGTGCAACAGGTTTAGGGCACACACTAACACAAAATAGACACCATCTGAAGACTCTCGAATGCCATCTCTAACAAGCGTACAACCTTCAAACCCACTGATGTACATGCCTTAATCTTTTATTTATCATGCGGTTGTACAGAGTGGTTGTTTAGACTGTATTAACCTGCTTTTTATGTCTTACTGTTATGAATATTACACACCTATGATGATCGATTATGCAGCTGCACACTAGCCGTATTCATCAGCATTTTGATGAAGAAGCTAAAGTGTAAATGATATGGAGCAGTGCTACGCAGAACTTTTTGAATTTTGCAAATTAAATGTAGCCAGCTGCTGTTAAAAATAAAATGCCAGTCATGCTTGGATTTGATCCAACCATATAGCTGTGAGAGAGGAACAGAAAGAAGAGGCGAGTCAGGCAAGGACAGTAGAGCCTGCTGAGTTATTTTATTCCCTTTTCCGTCTGGTTTGGGGTGGGGCCTTTATACTGGGATGTATTAAGGACCATGATGATTTGAGGTTGTACATGAATGTTTTATACTGTCCCAGCACGGATTTTAAACATCTGGTCTGATAGACTGCTTTATTCCTTTTTCCCTTTTCCTTTTCCTTTTTTTCCCACTGCCAGACTGTAAATTGCTGTCTATTATTATGGTGTCACAGTCTGTATTTTGTGCCTGTTTTGAATGGATGTAGTGAAATAAATATTTAGACAGCTGTGAAAAGTCAAAATCTCTCTGTCCTGACTTTATGGCTGACAGAGGTTTATAGATTAAGAGAAAAGCCAAAAGCATTTTTTTTTAAGGTGGAACTTTCCAACCCTTTCTTGTTCTAAGCCTGTAAATGTTTGACCCAAGTCAGCAAACTCTCAATTATATTCTTGGAATGTTGTTTGGTCATGACCAAGTTAAAGAAATGTAGGAATTAAAATGAAACTGATGTGCTGGAAATAAATAAAAACTAAGCAGCGTGGAAGGAGAGAAAAGAGCACTGGGTCTTGAACTAATTTTTAGTAGCAGGAAGTACAAATATTCTGTGGATATTAGTCCTGTCACCCATGTATTTGTACAATATGATAAAAACAAGCATAATTTTTCCACCCTATTCCAATGCCAGAGTGTGTCTCACAGCATGAGCGAGAGAGCTTGCGGGTGAGAGGGAGAATGTGGGGACTGGAGAAAAGGCATGTGTTAAGTAAAGAGAGAGAACCTGTTTAAGCCAGTGGTGAGCAGAAACTTGAGTTCAGTGGTAACATAGTAGGGCAGCCAGCCTTTCCATTCTCGCTCATTCTTTTTCTTCTCTCCCTCATTGTTGCGATAATTGATTGCTCTGCTAGGCCGTGTTTCGACAATGAATTTTTCAGAAAACCCATCTACTCCCTCCAGATGACATTAGAGTTGTGCGTCATTTCGCTGAACTCGATACGTACTGCCTCAGAGCGCTTACCCAGAGTCTCCTTTTTTTTGTTTGTTTGTTTCTATTTCCCACTTGCTGCCCTGTTATCTGTCTCCCTTCATCCTAAAATCCCTCCTTATTGATCTCATATTCCAAGCCTAATTACCTTTTAATCTCTAGACTACTGCCTCCCTTTTTGGCCAAACCATCTCTTTTGCATTCTCGTATTTAACATTCTTTATTTTGACTGAGGAGGTCGGTAGAGCTGTGGGATTGTGAGAAATTTATGCTTTCTGTTTTGTTTTGTTTTGTTTTTTTTAGCTCAGGGATGACACCTGGGCCCGTTCTCTGTAGAGGTTCTGATTAGTTTAGTGGGGAAGCTCAGAATTGATATAACATGCACATCTCAGCTGTATTAATTTCCATGGTCTTGTCATGGGTATGAAATAGACATGGCTTGTTCTTATTTATTTATTTATTTATTTACGCAGGACTGGCCCTTTGATGATGGAGCTCCACCCCCCACCCAGATTGTTGATGATTGGCTAAATCTGGTGAAGACAAAAGTTAATGATGAACCAGGATGCTGCATTGCCGTGCACTGTGTGGCCGGATTGGGCCGGTGAGTTAAACCTTTAGGAACAAGGAAAAAGCTGTCGTCCCCATTTTCCCCGTAACAGGCATACTTTGTAAAACTTTTTCTTAATGCTTTTCATATAATCCTATTTACTCATTAATGATAGACAGATGTTGACAAAAGTTATATTCACTTATAAACAAGTAGTTAATTGTTTGTTGAAACTGATAAGCCCTTACCCAGAGGTTACCCACTGATGGGTAACAAATTATCTAGAAGATTATTGAAGAGACACTACTTATTCAGTTGCATTTTCCTCATTTAATTTTTACATCACTCCTTAAGAGTTCTTATGGAACATAGATTATTTTTTTTTTCTGAAAATAATAACCTACAGGATTTGTTAAACAACAAAGAAGAAACACAGCAGTAAAGCAGCCATCACCAGGATATAAAAAGAAACGAATATAAACACCTGCCTGAGCAGTCCACTATGTTCGTTTGTTTTTCTCATGTTGTGAGCTTTATAACGGAGTTTGATACATGCCATCAATCACACAAATACTATCACTTAGGGTTGTGCAGTTCATTTAAATTCAATTTTGATTCCTGTTATTGGCTTCCAGCAATTATGAAAACAAGAAAATTGAGATCATTTGATTATTGTGCTGCATTCCATTCCACTGTAACTTTCATTTTGTTATAAATCCAGTGCATCCATTTCCTTTACAGTGAAGCACTTTTGTGCCCTAATGTGTTTAGTTCAGCCAAAGATACTACACAGAGAGAAAAGTCACTTACGAGCAAAACCTATTAGATAATAGTTAGATAAATTAATTAGCAGTTAGATAAATTAAATGGGGGAATAACAATGGTAACTAATAACCCTGACATTAACTAATTGCTACATTTAAGTAATTGTTTCACTAATTTCTGCTTGTTTGATTTTTCCTCTAGAGCACCTGTACTTGTGGCCTTGGCTTTGATCGAGAGTGGGATGAAGTATGAAGATGCGGTGCAGTTTATCCGGCAGTACGTAACACTGATGCACACAAAGGACATTTTTATTGGTACTACCCATATGCTGGCTTCACCGCTCACCAATCATATGTTCTGTTTTCAGGAAAAGACGTGGAGCCTTCAACTCCAAACAGCTTCTTTACCTCGAAAAATACAGACCTAAGATGCGCCTGCGGTTCAGGGATGCCAACGGTCACAACTGCTGCATCCAGTAAAGTGCCAGTTGTACACAACTAATGGGAAATTTATCTAGTGCAAGCTGTGGGTAATTAATGTGATGGTTAAAAGTCATGACTAATGAAATTACAGAGATGTAACAAATTAAACCTGATCTGTGGATTCACCAGCTGTATGAATGAGAGAGGTCAAAGCACACAGATATGGCTGCCTCCTGGTTACCAGTGTACCAGTCACGGCTATAACACACAGCAGTTCCTCATGACTTCTTCACAATGTCCAATCATGGGATAACTTTTTATTCTCCATTACTCTAAAATGAATTATTTTAACCATTATGAAAAGATGTGTATTTGTGTAATGCTGTTGATTTATGATTCAGTTGAATATTGCTGTTGTAATTGGGCAAAGAAAAAAACAACAAAACAAACAAATAACCTGTTTTAACGAAATTTTAGTTGCTGAAAAGGACCAAAAGAGCTCTTTTCTCCATTTCCCGAAGTCACTTTTAATTTAGGGTCAGGATGGGTTTTAAATGTCAACTGTATTTATTCACTATAATTATTGAGTCTTGTCAGGAGTATGGTTGGGGCCAGGACACTTTTCCCCTTTTATGGAGCCATGTTCTTTCATTTAGTTTTCTGAATCTCTGGGGAGTGCAATATTAAGTCCAGTTTAGAAAAGCAATCATTCGTTAGGACTATTTTACATGCGCACATACACACACACAAAAACCGAGGAGAATGGCTTTATTTAGGTACTTTTCAATCACCATGTCTGCTTACTCTAACAGTGGGTCAGTCAGCTAATGGCTTTGCTGTAGGCCAGACTGTCCGTACACTTTTGCTGTGATGACCCTATTGTTCGGCGCATAGGCACACTCAAGGAAATGACAGATGGGAAAATTGAATTTTTTTTTTTTTTTTTTTTTTTTTTTAATCTTTGCCCACATTTTGAAAAATATCCCCATCTTGTTTTTAAAATGAATAAACAATTGATATGAACTCCTCCTGTCTTTTGTGATTTTATACCATTCTGGCTGTGTGTGTGTGAGAAAATGTCGAACTGATAAAGGAGCCAACACTATTCAAATAATTTTAAAGATGGCATTCTTAATGCCAAGCGGGAAGACAACGAGCACTTAATTTCAATGGGAGTGGCTGCAAACTGACATGATGTGCATTTGTCTGTAGTGCCTTGTTCCTCAGTGCTTTGATGCTGCTTGTAAGCGGTCTTTAAAAAGTAGTTTTCGTATCCGTCTGTGCGGGCTGTAGAACTTGTCTGTAGCCCCATCTACTGGATTTAACAGAAATATAATATTGAGGTCAGGTTTTTTCCCCCTCCATTATCTGTAGTTTGGAGTAGTGACAACCACCCTAATTCATATTTTCTAAAAATGTACCATATGACTCAATGTCCACTGAATTAATAGCTACGGTTTTCTAGTTTTACCTGTTACCTGTTTTAATGACACGTTTTGCAATTAATTAACTTCCAGTTTCCTCCTGTGTGTGTTGTCTTTTTGGCCATTCTCACAATTGGAATGTTTAAAACATGTAAAATATGATGGTGAATCATTTATGATTTAGAGCTGGTAATAAGGCTACAGGTACAGAAGATAATGAAGTAAATGAGTGAATCCTGATAATTGCCAGATAGTGAGTTACACCAAACACATGGTGAGACAAAAAGTGGTGGTGTGGCAATTCCTCAACCATACTAAAAATTCTTGTCTAAGTTGAAGAAAGCTATCTGCGTGCACCAGCCTGTGGCTATATAGGTGAATAAAAGTCTTTAGCCAGGAGGAGGTAAAAGCTTCAGTGGTATAACCAGACTTTCTGCATGGAGGAGGGTGTATAAGATCGCTTATACAAGCCTTTCCTACTTTGTCAGACATGACAGTGTTGTTATTCCCTTGACAGGAAGCTTACACCAAATATTAAAATATACTACCTGGCAAAAACATTTAATGGTTATGGCTTCAAAAGGGTCAAATTATTGGCCTTCATTAAGGAATGAAAACAACTGAGATTTGAGCATGAAATGTTTTCACACACAACTTTTTATCTTTGCCATAACCAAAGCTAAAGGCATGTTTAAAAGACACTTTGTTAGATAAAATATATATTGTGTGTGTGTATGTGTATATATATATATATATATATATATATATATATATATATATATATACATACACAATATGAAGCATATCCTGTGAAAATGGTCAATAGAAAATTATTTAAAATGCAGAAATAACTTCTGAAAAGTATGTTTATTTATGCACTCAGGATTACTTGGTCAGGGCTTCTTTAGGACACTAAATGATTGCATCATAGCATGGACACAATCAGCCTGTGGCACTGCTGAGGCATTAGTGAAGACCAGGTTGCTTTGATAGCAGCCTTAAACCTGTCTTTATTGTTTATCGTTTCTAATCTTCCCATTGACAATACCCTATAGATTCTCTGTGGGGTTCGGGTCAGGTGAGTTGGTTGGCCAATCAAGCGCAGTAATTTTATAGTCAGCAAACCAGTTAGTTGTAGTTTTGACACTGTGGACAGATGCTAAGTCCTGCTGAAAGGGAATCAATATTTGGATGTTGGCTGCATTGTTTTTGTACGTGATAAAACACAGTCGACCAACGTTCCAAATTATCACAGACTGGAAACTTCACTCTGGTCTTCAAGCAACTTGGATTTTGTGCCTCTCCACTCTTTCTTCAGATTCTGATACTGAAGGAACTGAAATGCAAAATGTACTTTTTCCAAAAGAGGAGATTTTTGAACACTGAGGAAAGGTCGAATTCTTTTTCTGCTTAGTCCAGGTAAGATGCTTCTCAGCACTCAGTCAGCCATTTTAGCGATGACCTAAGTCTTACCCTGAAATATTCAAATATTTTGAGCTAATAGGTTTTTGGTTTGCATGAGCTGTTGGCCACAATCATCGAATCAAGGCTTGAAATATTTCAATTTATAAGTAAGTAATCTAAAGTTTCACTTTTTTAATTAAATCATGAAAGAAACCCTTTTCTACAATATTCGAAGTGCAGTATACGAGTTAGTATATCCTTCCTAGCAGCGCTGACTAATTTGGACTTTTACCTGCCACCTCTCCTATCAACAAGGCATTGCCACCAATAGCACTGTTGCTTACTCTTCACACCTTTTGAGTAAGCTCTAGAGAATTTGTGTATGAAAATACCAGATCCGCAGGTTTTGAAGTACTTAAGCCTACCAGGAACCAACACCTATGCCAATTGATGTAACAGGCTTGAATTGTTTATGCATGATCATATGCATTGTGCTGCTTATTTTAATTAATTCCTGTTTATAATGTTCTTTGCTCTGATGATGATGATTATAATTATTTAAAAATATATTAAGAAATGCAGAACAAACTACAGATGTACAGCAGTTTCAGCAGCAGTAGTAGGTCACATGTGAGTACACAGTATGGCAGTGACAGTAATAGTGGACTAACCGAGACATTTAAGTAAATAATAATAATACATTAATCTTTTATACCACTTATCCTACACAAAGTCACGGGGGGTCCTGGAGCCTATCCCAGGAATCTTCTGGCATATGGCGGGGTACACCCTGGACAGGGGGCCGATCCATCGCAGGGCACACACTACAGGCAATTGGGGAATGCCAATTAGCCTACTTATCTGCATATCTCTGGGAGGAAACCACCAAGCACGGGGAAAACATGCAAACTCCACTTACACAGACCCGGGGTGGGAATCAAACCCTCAACGTGTAATCACTAATCACTATGCCATGGTTGTTAGTCTTTCGGTTGATCCCATTGAACCTTGGTACAGGTTGGGGGGGGGCGATTGAACCCAGGCCTTCCACTGCAGGAAACTTCCACTGAGCCACCAATACCTGAGCCATGGTGCTTCAATAACAACAATAAAAAATATAATGCCACACAAAGTTAAAAAACATTTTTCAGCACAAGTCATGGCTGACCAGTTTGAGATATCAAAAATCGCTAATAATGTGATTTGAGTAATGGGTCTCTGTGTTCCAGAAGAACTTAGAGGCCTGAGACTCTGTGTCTGGAAACGCCCCTGGTCTGGGACATTTTTTGCTCCCTTTAAGTGTAACTCTAAAGTTCTTCAGGAACCATAATGTCTTGCTTCTGCTCCTCATTTTCATTTCATCTGCTCTATCAAAATTCTGTTTTTGTCTTCTGTATAGCTTATAGTCAGGGTTTAATGATGATTTATCTCTTGCTTGTGCTGCTGCTTACTGCATTCCCATATTTAGTGTTCGTGAAATGTGACACTACCGACATTTTCAAACCCCACCAGGCTTTTAGCAACTCCCTTGAGATGTAGCGATATGTTTTCCCTATCAGTATGGGATGTAACTCAAATACGTCCTCGATCACTTCCCCTACTCCATTTGAGCTTGAAAACAGCACAAAATCTTAGAGTCTTAGACGCAGCGTTGATTTTACAGACTGGTACAAATTAATATTCAGTTTTACTTGAACGTCATTTGACAGATTTTGTACCGAATGCGAGACGGGTTCCGTCGCTGAAGGGAGTAGTGTGAGTGATCAGTGTCTAAATGGGAGCCGAGCCGAGCAGGAGTGTCGATGACGTGGTCGTGACCGTTAGTGAGAGCAGCGCTGAAATTCAAATTTTGAACAGCAGCAGTGTGTGTGCTCGTGCAGAAAGATCGGTTTGTTAGTTATACAGAGAGGAAAGCGGGTGTAACAGCGGGATTTAGCTGGAGAACAGGGTTAAATTACTCCGGAATGGATCCGTTTACTGAGGTAAATAACTTTTGCTAATGTTTTATCTGTTGTAATCGCTTTTTTTTGTTTGTTTTTTTTTAACAGTAATTTGCCTGAAGTTAAATATTTGTCTCCTGACAAACTCACCAATGCTACCAGATATCTAACTGTACATTCGCTTAAATGTATAATAAACCTATACGGGTTTTTTTTCTTGCAAAATAAAAAATGACAAGAATAGGTTGCTAGTTAAATGCAGGAATCTCTAGCCGAGTTAATACCCAGCTAGTCAGGCTACTCATGTCTTTGTTTAGCTAGTTCACCATGCTAAGGTGTGGTTGTCTTTGTCTGAGCCTTTCCTAGTTTGTCCTGAAGTTTTAAATTTTCATATATGACTTTACAGACATTTAATCGGAAAAAAATAATTAAATGTTTCGCAGTATATGAGAAGAGCAGGGTAGGACTTGAGTTCTGGCCTTTTATTACCAACGGAATGGTTTAGTCACGTGACCAGCATTTTTGGGGAATGACAGACCCTAACTGAAATTTCCACTCGTTGCTAAAGAGCTGCCAAACTATTTGTGTGTGTGTGTGTGTGTGTGTGTGTGTGTGTGATGGCTTTGATATGCTGTTAAGAATGCCACCATTCATTCCTAGCAAGTGATGTTAAAATGTTACCACATAAGTCAAAGAAAAACAAACATAGAATCAAATAGGATTTTAAGCATTTATTTCAGTTACTTCTAAGATTCCTTTAATGCATAATAATTTACCCTTTGTATTACAAAGTGCTCATTCTTAACCTTACAGTGCACAGCTTATTTGTTATTGAAGTAATGAGGATTGGATAAAAAAAATAACACCAGTAGAATTTTAAATAACTATAAGAACTCGAATACGATCACTGTACTGAAAGCAATGCAAAAGTAGTCATAACTTTTTAAAAATATATATAATATTAACTGACCTAGGTTGGTCATATTGCAAATGTTGGTAGAGTAACTGTTCCCTCTATACAAAGGCACTCCTTAACATGGTGTCTATCACATCAGTCATGCATTTGCACCATCATCGAACGCAACTCACGAATCGTCTTTGAAAATCCCCCATTCTGTAGTTAATGGTCTCCCACTGCGTTGTTTGTCCTCACTGCGAGTTTCCTCTTATATAAACTTCTTCAGCCATCTGTGCACGTTGCTCTTGTCAGTGTTGTCATTTCAGTAAACATTCTGTAGCGCACCAGAACTTTCTGAATGTATCGCTTGTGAAGACGCGTTCGTCAAATGTGACGAACACTGGGTGTGAGGAGGGAAATGAGAAAGCTATTTTTAGATTAATTTAAAAGCAGTACAGTTCCTTATTTTAAACAGCAGATTATGATAAAGTAAGCTTACAAATAAGATGAGAAGTTGATTTAATCAGCTGGTATGTAGCCCTTTGGATCACTGTTTATTATTTAAGCAAAAAAGGGATTTAAATTTGTTTCAAATAAATATTAACATTCCCACCATTTGTTCAGTCTTTCCAATGGTTCCTTTTCACTTTTCTGACTTGACAATTTTTTTAAAGGACCTCTGTGCAGATAACCATCTCTTGAACTTGTGTGTTTCACTGTTTATTCAGAAACTGTTAGAGCGTACGCGGGCTCGCAGAGAGAATCTTCAGAAGAAGATGGCGGAGAGACCCACAGCAGCGAACCGACAAATGACCAAGAGGTCACGAGAGCCACTTACAGAGACAAACAGTGTCATCAGTCAACCCCCGGCTGAAAAAGGTGCTATGTTGTTAAAATTAGTTTTAAGGTTTAGCCTAAATGAAATGTGGCTGCACAGTAAATGCATTTGTACAAAAAAACGGCTGTTGTTTTAGGTTCAAAATATGAATGGAGAGCTTTGTTTTTAATGCACTAGACTGAACACTTATCTGTCTACCCAATCAAGCTTAAGTACATTATTTCAGTCAATTATGTCCTCTTAATAAATATTTTTTTAAAAACCACAATTGAAAATGGATCCATTATTGCAGCCCTAATCTTGGCCACTGAGGTCTATTTGAAGTTCAATTCCCCATGGCGTAATGTTGGCTAATGTTAAAAAGTTAGTTGTTTCATTAGAATAGCCATGTTGTTCAGATTTTTTTTTATGTTGCCTTATTAAAATCACCTGTGTTTGTATTACAGTACTTCCCTCTTCCAAACCCTCTCCCTCTAAGCGCCGCTGCTCAGAGGAGAATGCTCATTTGACTGGGGAAGAGAACAAGGAGCCTGTTGCTCACCAGGTCGCAGCTTTAGAGCCAGCAATGGACAAGAAGCCCCCCATTACACCAAGCAGCGTTCACTCAGCTACAGTGGAGAGGCCGGCTGTTTATTCTAGCTCAGGCACAGGGCCTGTGTACCCTCCTTCAGACAGTGAGAAAATGGAGGCTCGTCCTTCACAGGCCATTACAGGATGCACAGATAAGGCAATAAAGCACTCTGCGATGGAGGAAAGCAGCGAAGTTCTCAAAGACGCTTCTGCTCCCACTACAGCTGCCGGCAACATGAGATCTCGTCTGCAGAGACTGGCAGAACAGAGGCACTGCTGGGACTCGGAGGGTAAGTTTGTCAGTTAGTTCTTGGATAAAAAGCTACCGAATTTAGTATGACAGTTATCTCATTGTCTGCTGATGTGATTGCTTATCCTTTGAAAATTTGAGTGTGGATTACTAATAAGCACACATGTCTTGTGTTGAAGGAATTAATATGTATGTCAACTATTTTACCATAGTAAATAACATTGTTTCTCGATGTCCATAAATATTAATCTGCAGTTACAGGCAGCTTTGAGCCAGTCCCCAGCACTGCAGCCCTGTCCCCTATTAAATCCCAGAGGATGGAGGTCGTTGCTAATCCAACTCCAGCCATCACATCAGAGAAGCCTTTAGGCAGGAAGGGCAGACTGGCAAACCTTGCCGCGACAATCGGTTCATGGGAAGATGATCTTGGGCATCCACCCACTTGCAGAAACAATACACAAGGTCAGCCTGGCACAGCATGTGTTCCTCCTCCAGCACGTCTGGGAATAAACACCAGTGTCAAGCCTACTGCACAACAAGTTAAGACTTTCCAGCCAGTTGCTACCAAGCCTGTCCACAGCACTCAACAGGTGGGATACGCACAACAGGTTCTTATAGAGCATGACAAAATATATATATATTTTTTTATCAGTTTGTTAATCATATTTGATCTTTGGTCTGTTCTAGCCATCAGTTTATTCTCCAGTCAAATCATCCAGAGTGATTCCTCCAAGCCCACAAAAGACAGAGGTGCCTGAGCCAAAACTTGCTAAAGGACACCTCTCCCCTGCATCTAGCCCTCTAAAAAGCTTTTCTAGTCAGCACTCCACTCCACTCAAGTCTGGAAGAGTCCTATCTTCCCCTCAAAATACCCAGTCTTCCCGAAGCCCCCTGAAGACTCAAGTGCCATGCAAAGAACTAGGACCAGGAAAAGTGATTGATGCAAGTCCGGCAAAAACGAGCGTCAATACCAATCCTTCCTCCAGTGTAGTGTACGCTCAGACTATGGAGCGACTGACAAAGGATACAACACCTGTACAGAAAAGTGGCCCAGTTGGACCTACTGGTGAGAACCGCATTACTAATATTTGTCTTAAATTGCATTTAAGGCATTTTTTTTTTTTTTTTTGCTTTTTTTTTTAAAGCTGTTAAATTTTGCCTGACTTAAATGTGTGCTAATTTTAGTTATTATCCTTAGGGGGTGTTAAGTCATTTTTAGAGCGTTTTGGGGAAAGGTGTCAAGAACGTAATCAGGGTTCTCCTGTTAACGGTGTAGCTCTGGCTCGTACACCTGCCGCTACACCTTCATCCGCTCACAAATCGAGACTGCTTCAGGAGAAGCTTGCTGTCACACAGGGAGCTTCCAGCACCGCCCTCCTCGCTCAGAAGCAGAAAATGGTGAGGGATTTTTTTACCTTTCTTCATATTGTTTGAGTTTGTCTTGAGTTCTGTTTTTATCTGACAATAGTTTTCATGTGTTCCTAGGAGCGTGAAGCTGAACTGGCACAGGTTCGGAGTCGATTTCAAAACGGCAAAATGTCGAAAAGCAAAGAAGATTTCGCCGAGGACACGAATAACTCCGACTCTAAGGTTGCCAGTGTTCTTGCTTACTTCAGAAAACTCAGTGAATGAGCTTAGTAGGATTGGTTTTGTTATATATCTTTTATGTCGTTTAATGAATCACCTTGAACAGAGACGTTCTTTATAAACACCTCCTTAATTTATGTATTTTTATCATCAATGAATTGGCACCTGCTAGCCTCAATAAATCTCAAATATTTCTCCAATGCAAAGTAAGAGAAAAACATTTATAAGTGCCGAATTCTTTATCATTCTTAGCAGGTGGAAGAACCTGATGATAAAAGGTCTGTCCTAGTACAAGATGTTGAGCCGCCTGCACCACGCTTGGATGTTTTAGAAACGAAATTCAGTGAGAAAGGTAAAGGTGAAATTTTTTTTTTTTTTTTTTTTGCGGGTGGTAAAAAGTCAAGCATTTCACTGCATGTCTTGTATTGCATAGTTGTGTGTGCCTTTAAATTTAAATATTTTATTTAAATATAATGTAGCATAGCAATGATGATTGAGTAGTTCAGTATTGGTGGCATTTATTCATTAAAATAATTTCAAATGCTTCTTTGTTATTAGAATGATATTAAATGATTTGATGACTGCTTTCTACTAGTGCTTCATCTGATCAGATTATTTCCTTTCTCAGAAACATCAAATACAAAACCGGTCTTGTCAAGCCCAATTAAAAAGGTTGAGTTTGCTGTAGAAAAAGCAGAAACAGTCGAGGAAACAAAAAAAGGCAAGAAGCTCTTCATGTTTCTTGTCATGCTTGAGCAAACCATCAAATCTGTAGTCAGGATTGTCATTAAACAGTTGTTCTTGACTTTTTAGAGACGGAGAAGGAGACACATGAGATCGAGATGAATGTCGATGGCTCCATTAACTCCGAAGTCATTAACCAGCTTTTTGAAGATGTTTTGGAGGAAAGTGATGAGCATGATGCTGAAGATGATGAGGAGGAAGATGCTCTAAACATCTCCTCCATGTCTCTTCTCACCCCACTGGCAGAGACCGTGGCTGCAGTGGTCCAGAGCCCCGAGAGGAAAATCATGGTGAGTTTAGCATAGGTTAGGTAGTGTCGTTATCATTGATTAAGCATAATGTCATGATATGTTTTCAGTCAAGTTGGACGTTAAACATTACATATGACATTTGATAATGACATTTCAAATTATTTTCATTCTCCTTTTCTAAAGCACTAAATTCTGCCTGTGGAGTGCCTCATTAGTTAAATTAGGTGTGTTTTACTAGCCAATTGGACCTCAAACAATAATTGGCACCAAAATTTTGCGCAAATGTTAAAAAAAAAAAAAAATTTCCCCCCTTTGTTGGTGGTGAAGCAGACATCAACCCCATCCAGCTCGTTTATTGAGACAAAAGGGACCCCTGAGGTGGTATCCAGGCCCACAAAATTCCAAAGGACACGAATGCTTCGTGCTGGCTCATCTGACAGCATTGACGCCTTAGAAGAAGAACACAAACTACCCTACAGGTAATGTTATAGTGCCAGGATTAATTAATGAAGCAAAATATCATAAACCATAATACATACCATGTACTTGATGGGTACCTCTGTATTTCAGCATCGATGCATACAGATCAACCAGAGTCAAAGAGACTGAAAGACCTGAGGTGAAACAGGTGATTGTGAGGAAGGAAGATGTGTCGCAAAGAATGGAAGAGCCCCGACATACCAGTCACGTTAACATTAAACAAAAGATGCAGGTAATTTAAAAGGACTTTTTTTTTTTATATATATATACTTTGTATATATCAGGAAAAAAAATACGTGTTAGTGATGGTTCGTTTAGTTTCAATGAGAAATGTCCTGTGTGTGTGTTCAGGTTTTGACCAATGAGATGAACATGCAGCAGACGGTGATCCATCAAGCCAGTCAGGCACTGAACTGCTGCACGGATGAGGACCATGGAAAGGGCTCTCAGGTGGAAGCTGAAGCTGAAAGGCTGCTGCTTATAGCCAGTGAGTGACCAGTGCTGGACAGGTGTCTAGACCATTTGCCTCTTTTTGTATCGAAAGTAACGGTGTGTTCTTTCTCTAGCCGAGAAGAGGGTGGCTCTGAAGGCTGAGTTGGATCGGTTGAAGGCAGAGGGACCAGCAGTTCAGAAAAAAAGCTCTTCCAAAGCCAAAGCTGACATGGACGTGCCTGCCTCCAAAGGCTCCATCGCACTGCAGGAGCTTCGATTACCCCTTAAGGCTGATTTTGTCTGTTCTACTGCTAATAGACCTGGTACATCATCTGTTATTTTATTTTACAAGTGTTCTGTAAAAGACACAGTCTTGATGTCCGTTATGAACAATACAATATTTGTATTGTGAGTATTGCACAGTAAGTAATTCTATAACTCTGATTCTATGTACAGACACCTAAATTGGTGTTATCAGATTTTTTTTACTATTAAATTTAAAAGCAAGTATTATATTTTATTTTGCAATGGATAAATATTGTACCCCAATCAAAATATGCAGTTTGTGTCCAAATGGTGATTTTCAGTTTTCAGAACAGTTAGCTCCTTAAATAAATGTGTAGTTTATCACAGTTCTGTGGTTACATTGAAGATCACGTTTTCCTTTAATATTGTTTTTGTTTAAAAAAAAAAAAAAAAAAAAGTCTGAAGATCGAGGTTTCCTTTAATATTTTTAATTTAATTTTTTTTTTTTTTTTTAATAAAGAAAGTGGAAGCCATTACTTCTTCGTGATGATCCGTGCTGGAGCTGAAAACACAGTTGCTACTCCTCTGGCCAGCACCAACAATGCGCTCAGTGGGGATGCTTTGACCTTTTCCACCAAGTTCACTCTGTGAGTCTAAATTGCCTCTGTTACTCATGTGGATATTACTGCCACCTTTCAGTACGTTAATTTCATTTTATTTAATTTTTTATTTCAGGCCTGATGTGTCGAGTGACTTTGAGATTGATATTGAGGTCTACTATCTTGTAAGTACAGTTTTATTTGTCTGTTTTTAACCATAACTTAATAACCATAAAAAAAAATTAAAAATATATATATATTTCAGTGCTATATATTTTGTTTTTTAGGTTCTGAAACGTGAGCTGTTTGTTGATAAAAGAAAGAAGCCTTCCAAATCCAAGGTATAATGGGCCTTTATGTTTCTGTAGTTTTGTTTGTCACCACTTGCTGCAAATGTAATGTGGGGTTTTGAGAATCTACTAACATTCATTGATGTGTTTTTAAAATAGAATGTGAGACTATAATTTCAATCAAACTTCATGAGAATAAGGACCGGCTTTGAGCATGCTTTGAGCATGTTTTGAAGCAGCTATGAAAATTGTATTTTAAGGACTTTGATTGTTTATTGGTTTGTTTGAACAAGGACTTTTTGTCTCTGTTTCCATTAGGCAATCACACCTAAGAGGTTTCTTGCTATCACTGTAAGTAAACTCTTGTAAACTCAAGTTTCATTAACTGCACAGTGTACTGTGGCCATATTCACACAGGATCTTCTCTTGCCACTAAGAGGCGCTAAGGAGCAAGAGTTCTCCTAAATAAAAAGGAAAAGAGCTTTTCCTAGAAATGTATTTACAAATGTGCTAAGCATTTTTTGTATAAAACATGTTGGTACAGATGATTTTCATAAATAAAAAAGTGAAATGAATAAGACAGATGGTTATCTTTTAATCTTTAAGGCTTAATCTTATTAGATATATCAGACAAACCTTCAGTTGATGGCACTTGTCTAAACTTTTTAAAGTGTAAATAATCAGAACATTCGTCATGTTATATATTCATATTTACTAAAGGTAATCTGCTCATGACCAGTGTTTATTTCTTTGACACTAGTGACAAATTATTATTTTTTCTTTTCCATAACAGAAAAGCAATCTCCAAACGCCTGGTAAGTATTCGATAAAAGCAATGTTTAATTTGACTACTTTCTTGATGTTTCTATGTGCGGCTAAGATAACACCGTGTTTGTGTTTGTAGTTGTAGCAAGTCCTGGGGGACCGAATGCCGTGCGCTCCAGTAACTTTGCTCTTGTTGGATCACATAAGTTGTCCTTGGCTGCAATTGGAAAAAATAAATTCCCTCTGGAGAAGGTAAACTTTGTGGTGTGCTTTAGTATGATGTGTTGAGAAAAAATGTGGTAAATTATGGCATGATAACCTTAATTATAAGAACCTTTAAATTATTTTTTTTTCGGGGGCTTATGCAGGACACGTATGAGGCACATCTAGAGTTCCTTGTATGCACTTAATTTGCATGTTCCCCAAAGCTAGGCAATAAAGTCTTCCTAATACTAGCATAGTGCTACATGTAGAGATCAGCTTGTTTATGCGCACTCATTTCTTTCTTTTTAGATCAAATATGAGGCATGTGAGAGCAGGTTTCTCAGTGACATGTTTCAGAATAAGGTTTTTATATTCGTTCCACGTTTCGTGTCACAGGGCTTGGCTGCTTCTTGGCTGTTTCAACTCGCTTTGCTGCTGCTTAACAGCGTGTTTCTAACCCAGATCACTTGTGTGTTCTCACTTCTTTAGCCTCTCAGTGGGTGTTTTGGTGCAGACTAATCTCTCTTTTCAATGTATGTTTTTTTTTTTTTTTTTTTTTTTTTTTTTTAATGTATATGCGACATGTTTAATGGAGACACTGCGATTTCTAAACATCCATCTTCATCTCCCAATATCTAGGTGCCTTTTCTTTGTCCTCTGGAAGGTCATATTCACCTCAAGATCCAGTGTGAGGTCAACTCACATGTGCAGGAAAGAGGCTTTTTGGTCAGTGTATAAAAGCAATTCTTTATAATTCATAGTATTGCGTTGACATGGAAATAGTATTTGCACTGACACATCTATTACCATTTATAGACCATGTTCGAAGATGTGAGTGGCTTCGGAGCCTGGCATAGGAGGTGGTGTGTCCTTTCCGGATATTGCATCTCCTATTGGACTTATCCTGATGATGAAAAACGCAAGGTAACAAAATGGAGCGGGATTGTCATCAACGCTTTGACAAATTATAAAGATAAATGATTAATTACATGACTTGTTTTGTGAAGAATCCTATCGGTCGTATCAACTTGGCAAGTTGTACAAGTCGTAAAGTGGAGCCTGCTAACCGCGAGTTCTGTGCCCGGCCCAACACCTTTGAGCTGATTACAGTCAGACCACAAAGGGATGACGACAAAGAAACTTTGGTCAGCCAGTGCAAGAACACCATGTGTGTCACAAAGTAAGTTCCCATGCAGTGCATGCTCCGTACGGTCTGTGTCTATAGCGAACCTCTCGGTAGATAATAGTAATATTACAAGCTAAAATATTAATGCCGTAAAATTTGGTGCAAATCAGAATTGTTTTCATCCTTTTTTTAAAATGCAGGAACTGGCTTAGTGCCGACTCTAAAGACGAGCGAAACCTGTGGATGCGGAAGCTTAATCAAATCCTAGTGGACCTGCGCATGTGGCAGCCAGACTCATGTTACAGGCCAGTGTGACTCTGACCGAGGCAAAGATCATAGATCCTACTCCTACATGAAATATTAAACTGTTTGCTAAGAAGTGCAATACAATGTCAAAGTTACTAAACGTTTACAGTGGAATATAAAGTTAAGGAATTGTATATTTGATCAAAGTCATGGACATGGGAGATTAAAATTTAATAAAGCAGTATTTAGGTATTTCATAAAAGAGAAAATCCACCTCAAGCCACGTGCTGATATTTATATAACAACTAATTTGTGGCTACAGCATAACATCATAAACTTGGAGTGTATTGAATTATTAACCACAAATGACTTATCAATATCAGAAATCACTTAACGATATCAAAAGAAAGCCATGTGTTGTTTCAGGGTAATGAATTCAGTGTTACATAATATAGTTTTTCAATAAGGTACAGACAGCATGATTTAGTTTGATTGGCAGAGATATTGCAGTTTAAAGCTCTCCACTATACATTGAGCAGTTTTCTTAGTTGTGAATAGAATGCAGTTGCTTGCATTCAGGTATGTAAAATTCCCGCTTCAGTCTTTATATTTAAACCAGCCTAATTCACAATATATGTGCTGTAATAAAATATAACCTCGGTAACTGCTTCAGTTATAGTGGAATAATGTGTACACAGTAGCTTAAACCACACTAAAGTGTTTCTCCATATTCTTTTCAGCAGTTCTTCATATAATCATAAAACACAGAACAGAGGTTATTTAATATTAACTCTGCACACAACATGGTGAGAATTAAAGCTCTTGGATTTTTATTAATACAATTTCAAGTTTCATGCTTATATTGATATATATATATTAGTATGCTATGACTATAGCTTAGTGTAAATATTGCAAGTATGCCATTTTGAAATAATCAGGAGGGTTGCTTGGTTTGCTTTTATTCAGGGAAATTTTTATTATAGTTTTATATGTATTGTTTGTGGGTTCAGCAATGTTTAAAATAATTTTTATAAACATTTCATTTATGAACAGTTGAATACAGCGTCAACAACTCTGATGGTGGATTTCAGATTATTTTTTTCCTCTTCTTTTATTTTTTATGTTATTTGTTTTATCAGTTAACTGTAAGAGGGTATATAATGCAGAGTGCCAAGACTGTATTCTGAGCTGTTGAAACTACTACTAAAGTGCACACATATTGACAGTAGCTGCTTAAACTGTTTTCTCTTGCAGTAGATCTTCTAAGATAAAAGATCTACATGACAAGTTTCACTTTGAGTGTATGTAAACTGTTTGAAAAAAGTAGTTTTTGTTATTGATACAAATAAGACAATGGCTTTTTTCCCCCTTTATACTAGCAGTTTATTCTATTAATTTGGCTTAAATGCACATAGATGCGTACTTACAACCTTTAATATAATGTGGCTTGCTATGGCTAGTGTCAAGTTTTCTAAGGCACTTGAGGATGCTTCTTGGTTTTTTTAAACACTCCATATGTACTGTCAATAAATATTCAGTGCTGACACTCGAATAAAGCCAATAGCTTTAATCAATACTGTGTATGGGTATCAGTTTATTTAATCATCTAATTCTTTTAGGTTTCATTTTCACTGATGGATATATGAGTGTGTCGGTCAGGTAACTTGATAATGTATAGTAAGGACAACAGGTGACCAGCAGCTGTCTTTGAGTGATTCTAGTCAATTTCCCAGTCCAGCTCAATAAAGTGAAATAACTATTCAAACATTTTACGTTCATGTTCTGTCAGGTTTGAGGGAGTACAAAAAAAATGCCCTGTGGGTTAAAAAAAAAAAACACAGGGTGGTATTTTCAATATACATTCATTAAATGTACATTTCACCATTCTTGAATTAATGTGGATTTACAATAACACTTTAATCGCACCTGTCACACATAGAGACATACAGTGCAATGTGAATACACCTGTGCATGGAAGTTGCCTAACTTTATAAGAGAAC
>JAQQZT010000023.1:24627782-24641654 GCA_030068275.1 Clarias platycephalus
CACCTGTCACACATAGAGACATACAGTGCAATGTGAATACACCTGTGCATGGAAGTTGCCTAACTTTATAAGAGAACTGCTTGAAACAGCTGCCTAATGGGCATGGCAACTCTGAGGAAACTGATTTGATCCACAACTCAAATGGTAGGAGTTCTTCACAAGATATGACTAGTCTGGACACTCTGCAAAGCTTTGTGAAAGAGTGGAAGGCCATAGGAAACCCTATATGAAGTTTTGAAAAAGCAAGTTATTATTTCAGCAAATATGGAAAAGTTTTCCTCAAAATTGACCTTCCTGACCTTTTAACCTGTGCACCGTGGAAAACCAATTTTGCTCATCAGCATTGTGCTGAGTGACTCTTGGCCTGTTGGTTGCTACTCTAACAAGTGCATGTACTTTTCTTAAATCACAGATGTTGATTGAAAACTAAGAATTCAGACAAATTTTTGATTAATAAATCACTTTATTTGGGGAACTTAAGTATATTTAAATAGTTAATTGAATGACATTTATATCTAATACAGTAACATGTATTGTGTAATTTGTGTTGGAAATAACATTGTTACAAGTGTACATTTTAATCCTCTTGTTTATGTGACCCATTTCCATTTGAAGCTTATTAGTGATCTAGTGAAGAATTAATAAATGACATCTAAAGAACTTTTTCTCTGTCAAGCTTTAAGTGTTGAATTAATTTTAATTAGCCATTTTTATTTTATTTTTTGGGGGCCTGAGGGAAGCATAGTTAAATAAAATGACAAGTGAGCAGACTGAGTTGCAAAATTGAAATAATTGCACCAAGAAGGATATCCAAAACCATTACGTCCTGTCTCCATCAGTCCTTTTGTATTTTTTGTATTGTGTATGATTGATTGTGAGAGGATAAATACAATAGGTTTTTTAATTAATTGTACTACTGTATCGTAACAATTACATTTGCATTACGGTCAAATCAGAAGAGATGACATACACAGATCGGCCATAACATTAAAACCACATGACATATATAATGCATGTCCCTTTTGTGCTGCCAAAAGAGCTCTGACCTGTCGAAGCATGGACTCCACAAGATCTCAGAAGGTGTGTTGTGCCATCTGGCTAACAAATCCTGTAAGCTCCAATGTGCCTTGGGCTTGTTAGTCCAGTGCGTCTAGGGATCTTGGGAATTTGGTGGCCAAGTCAACACTAACCTGTTTATCATGCTTCTCAAACCATTCCTGATTTTTTTGCATTATAAAATTGTGCATTATACTGCTGAAAGAGGCCCTTTGGCATGAGGGGATCCTGTCACCATGGTCTGCAGGCAGGTGGTTTCTGCTAAACCAATATCCAGATACATGCCAAGACCCAAAATTTCAGAAAAGAACATTGCCTAGAGCATCACACTGCCTAAGCCAGGCTGTCTCTTCCCATAGAGCATCCTGGTGCCATCTCTTACCCTAGGACATGGCACACATGCACCTGTGGATCCACAAGAAAACAATTCAACAGACCAATTGCTCCATGGTCAAGGTTTGATGCTAATGTGCCCATTGTAGACACCGTGGACAGGTGTTCAGCATGGGCACTCTCCCTGGTCTACTGCTACACAGCTCCATAAGCAACAAGCTGCAATGCATGTGCGTGTGCTCTACACCTTTCTGTGACAGCCAGCATCGATTCTCCAATTTGTTTTACAGTAAACCTTATGTGGATTCAGACAAGATGAGCTAGCCTTCACTCCCCAAGTACATCAATAAGCCTTAGGCATCAATGTCCTTGACACGGGTTCATTGGTCGTCCACTGAATCCTGGGAATACCCCACACGGCCTGCTACTTTGGAGTAAAAAAAAACTGACACTTCATTTTCTAGATCCCACCTCTTACACTGGTACCACTGTGACAAAATGACCATGTGACCTCTCAGGGGTATTAATGTTTTGATTCTTATGACTGCCAGACATGAGCTGCAGTTCATCAGGTGTTCTGGTGTCTTTCTCTTATGGACAGCTTTGATTTTTTCCCCCAGTGATTTGTGCTGCATTGACTTTTCTCTGGGATCGGTATGGACAGGCATGAGTGACCCTTGGGTGCCTGTCAACTGTTATATAATCAATCAATCAATAATCAATGTTTTTCACTTCACCTGGCAGTAGTTTTAATGTCACGGCTGATAATGTTTGGGATGGCTGATCATGTTACAAGTGTGTACAAATTCTTTTGGCTGACTACACGGTTACATACAGTAGTGGTTAGCACTATGGCCTCACACCTCCAGGGTCAAGGGTTCGATCCCCGCCTCGGGTCTGTGTGCTTGGAGTTTGCATGTTCTCTTGGTTGGTTGCCTCTAGTTTCTTCTCGCCGTCCAAAGACGTACAGGCTAATTAGCATTCCCAAATTGCCTGTAGTGTGTGTGTGTGCGATGGGTGTACACTGACTCATGCTCAAAGTCTACTGGGATAGGCTCCAGGCCCCTCATAACCCTATACATTAAAAGCGATATAGAAGATAGAAGATGAATAAATTAATTAATAAGTATAGAGTTCTGTTTTACATATACACACACACTCTGATTAGCCAGACCATTATGGCCAACAGCCTAATAGGAGTAGGTCCCCCTTTGCCACCAAAGCATCAATGCACTGTGTTCTGACTCCATTCTGTGAAGACCAGCTTTAACCTTTTTCCTCAATTTGAGCCACACTAGCGCTTCTGTTGAATCTACACAGGCCAGCCTTCACTCCCCGCGATCGTCACTGAGCCTTGGCCACCCATGACCTTGTTGTCAGTTAACCGGTTTTCCTTCCTTGTATCACTTTTGTTAAGTCCTGACCAGTGCGGACCAGGAACACGTCACATGAGTTGCAGTTTTGAGCTACTGCTCTGACCCACTTGTCTAGTTGTCATAATGTGGCCTTGTTATAGGATATTCAGTTACAATATCTCGTTACAATGGCATCTGGAAGTGGGTGGGTATATTAGGCAGCAAGTGAATGCTGAAAGTTGTGAAGTTGTGTTGGAAACATAGAGAATGGGCAAACGGAAAAGGGAAAAACAGTCCAGTAAAAGAGAGAAAGAGTCATGATTGTTCAAGTAGATCCCACAAAGGGGCGCATATCCGCCAGAATAGTTCAGATTTGTTTTGTAAGTCATATGTAAGATTTTCCAAAGGGAGAAGATTAGCCACTTGTGCCAAACACATCTTTAGAGTTGGTACACGAAATGATGACCATAAGATAAGTATACATTTCTTCGCCAGATTTCAAGTAATGAAATTTAGTAAACAATTTAAACCAGAAGGAAGATCTAGTGATATTTTACAATTTAGCAGGTATCTAGTTGGAGAAATAGTGAATTATCTAGGCGGTATTTTCTGAACCAGATCATGCACCTCATACCAAAAAGTTTGAATTTTCTTACATTCCCAGAATAAATGCATCAATGTTCCCATTTCCAAATTACATTTAAAACACAGCTGAGATACATTTTGTGGAGGTGTACAGGGGTCTTTCGGCTGCTCCCGGCAAGGGGTCGCCATAGCGGACTATCCAACTTGGCACAGGTTTTACGCTGGACGCCCTTCCTGACGCAACCCTCCCATTTTATCCGGGCTTGGGACCGGCACTGCGTCCAGTGGCTGGGGGTTTGAGCACTGGCTGGGAATCGAACCCGGGCCTTCTGTATGGCAGGCGAAACACCTACCACTGAGCCACCAGTGCCCGGTGAGATATGTTCTATATATGAATTTAAAGTTTTGCTCATGCACAGGAATTGAAGTTGATTAATGAAAAACCTCCTCACGTAAAGAGACCCATTTATCATCAGTGAATGATTGGCCCATGTCCTGACTTTGACAAGGGTAACTAAAAACTGCAGCTCTTGTGGGATGTTCCCAGTCTGCAGTGGTGAAAACAGACCAAAAGTGGTGCAAGGTATTAAAACCCGGTGAACCGGCAAAAAGGTCATGGGCAGCCAAGGCTTACTGATGCATGTGGTGAGTGAAGGCTGGTTCCTGATCCAATTAAGTGGATGGTCATAAGGCTAATCGGTGTGTGTGTATAGGGGTCCAAAAAATGTATACACACTTCAATGCCTACTGCCATCTTTAGAGGAACCAATACTACAAATTGCTGCCGTAATTCAATTCGAGTTTTAAAAAAGGGCAAACTGTTGAAGTGTCTACACTATTTTTGTCCTCTCGGAACTCCGTACTTCCAATGAGCGCGAGGTATTTTGAAAGACGTCTCTGTAGCCAATCAGATGCCGTTGTGTGTGGCACTAAGGGGCGGGATTTCTCCATAGAGACGGGAAGGAGGTTGGAGCGCTTCCTTTCGCACGGTGAAGCAGTGTGGAGGAGGCTCGGAGCTTCCACAGCGTGGAGTGAAAAAAGTCGACCATGGCGCCAAGTTCACATGCAGACGATGTCGTCTCTGGTGTCCGTAAAGGGATTCGAGCCATCCTCCTTGGGCCGCCCGGTGCAGGGAAAGGGACTCAGGTCAGGCTTCGTATGCTAGTCAGATATAACTTAGCTAAGCTAACATGCGCCTGAATGGACTGCGCGGCTCATTCACTTGGCAGTGTGTCGGTTCGGTATCGATTCTCTCTCTGAATCTAAGGTTAAAGGTTAAGGTTAAATTCAGCTTCCGGGTTGGCATCTGTTTATAACTTTTAGCTTTATTGAATTCTTAGTAGTTGAAGGTATTTGGGGAATTTTATAATGTATGAAGCATCAGAAAGTGTTATTTTATCTTAGGAAGCAAAGAAAAACCTCCCCACATATCTATATAAATATGAAGTGGACAAGATACTCAAGCTTACAAAATGTTATGTAAGTCAGAAAGACAGACCTATAAATGGGCTTTGATTTGAAATAATGTCACTGATTACATTAAAGCTGATCGGATTTTTTTATTATTTTTTTTAGCTGTAATCTTTTAATTATTTCTACAAAGATTAAATATTTTAGAGGTTCGATTAATTGGCCAGCCCTATTTTGAATGTTACGGTGAAATTCGACTACTTTCAAGAAAGGTTAATATACTGAATTTAAACTCTTAAGCTGTGAAAGTAACCTATTTATTTGGTTTAATGCTTGGTTCTTTTGGCTTTTCCAGGCACCCAAACTGGCAGAGAAGTTCTGCGTGTGTCATCTGGCCACTGGGGACATGCTGAGAGCGATGGTTGCATCTGGCTCTGAATTAGGCAAAAGATTAAAACAGACAATGGATGCTGGCAAACTGGTAACCTGAACAAATGTCCTCTTTTGCTCTGGTGATTGATATTTTCTCCCTAGAACCACTTATTATTTTGATTAGCATTTTTATTCGAGTCCTCGTCTGTCTTTTGTTAGGTGAGTGATGAGATGGTTGTCGAGCTTATCGAGAAGAACCTGGATACCCCCGCCTGCAAACAAGGCTTTCTGTTGGACGGTTTTCCTCGTACAGTCAAACAAGCAGAAATGGTAAACCTAATGAGCGTTGTTAGACTAGCGAGTAAGTTCAAGTACCAATAAGTCACTCCTTGTTATTGTCTGAAATGTTCCCTGTAGTTGGATGATCTGCTTGAGAAGCGCACAGAGAAGCTGGATTCTGTAATCGAGTTCGCTGTAGATGACTCTCTCCTCGTGCGCAGGATCTGTGGCAGGTAAGAGGCATGGAAAAACTGTCCATCAAACAAGTCCTCTCCTGTCCTGGTGTGGTTTTGTTCAAATGAAGCCAGCCTTCACTAATTCATACATGAGTCAGACATAATCCGCAGGTGGAATTGGTCAGATTTTCTCGATCGGTTTAAGAAGTTCTGTGTTTTAGGGGGAGCAGTGAGCTAGGTTCAGAATATACATGTGGTTGGTGCATGTTGAAATAAAAAATATTGTAACATTTTCCTGAACTTTGATCCACTGCGCCTTATTGTGAAATCCTGCAATCTTGAAGCGTATTAAGAAATGATTCAAAAATGAATCGCACGCCGGGTATATCAAACACTCTGTCGGTCACGCAGTCGTCTTATCTGCGTTTCTTTTTAAGGCTAATGTCTCGAGGCTACCTTGCGGGTGTGACGTGTTGCACCAGTTCATTTGTAACTGTGGTGTGAAAATGAATGCCCCACTTGCGATTTGCATGAAAGAAGAGCAGTGTGCAGTGATTCTTTTTTTGTGGTCTGAGGATGAACCTGGTGCAGAAACAACCGACAGAAGAGCATAAACAGAAGAGTTTGGATATCTGCAAACAAAATTTGGACCGATAGTCTAAGGAAGATCAAAGTTTCTTAAAGAGAATCGTTACTACGACCCTGAGAGTAAACGGCAGAGTATGGAACTGAAAACATCCACAAAAGTAAAAAAAAAAAAAAAGTCAACCAGCAGCTGGAAAAAAATTATGCTTACAGTTTTCTGGGATTCTCAAGGCCCAGTATTGAAACATTATGAGGAAAAGGTTCAACAATCAACAGCGTTCGTCACAGTGAGATGCTTATTGATGAGCTGAAGCCTCAACTCCGGATTAAACGCAGAGGACTGTTGTAATCTTGCTTGACGATACTAGTCCGCACATTTTTCCCACACTGTTGATACTCTGCAAAAACTTGTTAAAGCATCCTCCTTGATCTGTAGTCCTGATTCTGCTCCATCTGCCTTTCATCTGCTTGGTTCCCCTGAAAGCAGCCCTGCGAGGACGAAGATTCACTTCTGAGGAATAAATATGGCATGGCTATTCATGGCTCTCAGCTCAGCCCAAAACATTTTTTTAATGTGGGAATACAAAAGATTGTTGACCGATGGACAAATTGTATTGGAAAGCAAGGAGATTATGCAGGAAAATTATGTTTGTCATTTTTCTAAAAGTTAAATAAATAATAAATAAACAAATAATTTAAAGTAGTTTTTAATTCATCCTCATATAATTTAAAATCATTTAACTACTGGTTTGACGTTTATTTACTTACTTATTTAGACTCGTGTTTCTCAAAGTCTTCTCAAAAACATAACTATTCAGTTTCTACTATATTAATAAGGACATGTTAATAATGTTGTTCACGAGTGATTCCTGCATCAGAGTATGGTACAAGACTACACAGTCAATTCCTCTTGTAATCTCATACCATGTCATTTGTACACAGCCTTATATCTTAAGTCTGAAATTATTTGGTCTCCTTAATTCCTCTGAGTTTTTGACATGCTGTGGCAGCTACTGTACTGTGTGGTAGCGTTGCCCTCAGGGATTGGACATGGCAGGATTTCTTAAAGAATGTTTGTTTCTCCCCCCCCTTTTGGTTTGTTGCATTTTCAGACTTGTTCATCAGCCCAGTGGCCGCTCGTACCATGAGGAGTTTAATCCGCCTAAGGAGCCTATGAAGGATGATGTAAGTTTAAGAGGATTAGAAGTACAGTTTACTTGGTACAACATATCTGAATATTGCCAAAACAGCCATTAGATAACCGAGGAATGGAATTTCGTAAAGTCTTGGGTTAAAGTATAAGCTTAAGTAATTACCATGCTGCAATAACCCTCTGTACAACAGAGATCAGATGTTTACTGACTACAACAATTCTCAGACATTATTGGCAAACATTTCCAGTAGTCTGCATTTTGTTCAGGTAATTAGCATTTATTGTCTAGTAATTTGACTAATAATTCTTTTAGTTTATGGTGTAAATATTATGACACATCAGTAGTGTTCAGTGTTTATTTATTTTTTATCAAAAAACATTAAATTCAATGCTAATTGTATTCAGTATTTTTTATTACAGACAGACATTATCAGACGCAGTCCAAAATGTAGAAAGTGTTGTGTTGTGTAACTGCCGATCTGGTAGCTTATGCAAGCTTGTGTGAGGACACTGCTGTCGTGTGGCCTGGTTTCTTTTTTAGAATTGATATACGCCATATTATGTACTGAAGAGATGATTTTCATGGAGTGTACTCTAGGTACGGATTTATAACAGCTTCATAGAAACACATACATATTGGATCTCCGGGCATGTTGGAAGACTACAACAACAACAAAGTCACACTTGTTTCTGGAGCACACTTCACCTGCTTTGTTTGTTTTCCCCTTGAGTGGGTTAGCGGAGCTTAAACTCCATAGAGACGTGTTGATATCTTACACTTTGGTTTTCTATGGACTCTCTTATGTTATTAATGAATAATAATAAAAGGCGTTTGTGCAGTAGTGATAACCCAGGAAAAAAGGCACCTGCAGTATTTCATGTTTGTTTTTAATTTTATTATTGGTGTTATTATATTTATTGAGCTACGTCGTAAATACAACAGACCCAAATTCAGCTGTCATCGTCCCTGACCTCATTGATTGACTCGGTCATATATAGTTAACCCAGTAACAATGCACGACTCTGTCATGCCAGTATTAAAACTGGTATTCGAAGTGTGTCTTTGTGCTACCAGTTTAGGATAACCAACGTGACAGGTGCACTTCTTTTCCTGGCTAAACATAGAGACCATATGTGTCCTGTGTCTAGCCGCAGTCCTGTTTCACTGAAGTTGGGAAGGTTTTGGGAATTGAAAAATCGTAAAACTTTACAGCTAATATTACAACTCGGATTTCTACAGAAAGTCAGCTTTTTCTATTTAGGTGCTCGTTCGAATATGAAGTTGTTGTGACATGATTGCTTTCTGTGAGATGACATTCATATAACCTTTAGTAAGAAGTCTTGGAGGTTTGTAACGGTCAGTAAGTTCTGTAAGTCAAATTAAAAAAAAGACAAGGCTGGTGTGAGAACCAGGTTTATAGGTGCTTTGTTATAAGCGGGTAGGAATTATAAAGCATTGTTAATTTACTAAATACAAATCATTACCATATAAGAGGAAAAAAACATTTTGCAATGTCAATGTAAACATTTTTATTTTTTTACTTTCCTGTAACAGTGTGCCCTGAAATGTTTTAAAACTTACATAAGTCACACCATTAACCAAACCAAACTGTATGTTACAAATGTTCTGTACTTCCACCCAAAGAACAAATGTTTTCTGCAATAAGGACATTTTAGATGCGTCGTCGTCAGGTAATCGTTTGTAAACCGATATTTCAAAGTCAGATAAAATCTAGTTAACCATTGATCGATTAATGTTTGTACTGTACCAGATAAGATCAATATGTACTGGTCTGAATGTTCATGTCTCTTATCGTGCCTTTAGGTGACTGGCGAGCCCCTCATTCGTCGTAGCGATGATAATGAGAAGACACTGCGCTCGAGGCTAGAGGCCTATCACAAGCAGACGGCCCCCCTGGTGCAGTACTATGGCGCACGCGGTATCCACCATGCCATCGATGCTGCTCAGTCACCCGATGTGGTTTTTGCCTCCATCCTTGCTGCCTTCTCAGCCACCACCTGTAAAGACCTTGTGTTATTCATCTAAACATTTCCTCCATCTCTCTTCTCCTTCGTTTTCCTTAGTGTCTGTCTCTTTCACTGGAAGGTTTGGGTTCTGCCCTTGATGAAAATGCTGCACTCGAGTGTGTGAGTTTGCCAGCTTAGGGTTGTCTGGAAGAATGTTGTCGAGTTGTTGTTACAACTGTGCTTATGGAAGCATGACAGCTTTGACAACTATCTGTTTTTACTAGCATTACTCACTATGGCACACATGAAGGGCCTGATGGTAACGTGTTCATACATGCGCTACATGTCTTGTTGTAAAGTGAAAACAAAATAGGCTTTCTCCATTAGTGTCCAAGCAACCAGCATCAAGTTTACAGAAAATAGGCCGTTTTTTTTTTTTTTTTTTTTAAGTCACAAATATTATTCACTAAGTCAGCATGACAAATTAGTTAGTTTTTTTCTTTCCAACACCTACTATTTTTGATAAATCTTTCTGATTGTCAGTGCTGCATGACAGTCACTCAATCGGTCACTACAATTTCCCAAATTTGGTTTGATTTTTAACCCTTTTGTATGCCAATTATTTTTCATTTAATTGCACTTAAACAGCTGTGCTTTGTTCTTCCTTGTAATTCCACTCATGTCCACCACGTGGCACATGTGTTAATTATTTTTTTTTGTCTGCTGCAACCTGAATTGGAAATAAATCATTTTACTAATACTCGCTTTCCCCTTTCACACCCATTTGCTGAAATTAATATTTAATTTACTTAAGACGTTTTTTTGTTCCCCTTTTTTCAGCTGTCTGAAACCTGCTTCCTACATCCAGTCTGAGCCTGATGAGACAAAGGGGGGAGTGTCTATAACATAAATTTATTCACGGTTGGGATACTATGCTTTATTTTGTATAGTTGACCAACATTAAAATGGACAGTGCAATGACCCGCACCATGTTTCACTTGAAATAAAAGGTGATATTGTACTATCTTTAGTTATGTTTTGTTTTTTCGGTCAAATTACTGTCTGTATGTTACCAGGGTACATATTTCATATATACCTTTGTACCTTTTCATATATAAATCATATTATGTAGTATCATTTTAAATTTAAATAAAAAAATATTTTATTTATTTAATTATTTTTACCTATGTGAGCAAAATTTGGTAAACTTAAATAAAGAAGTAATAAATTAGGTTACATGTTCCTTAATTATTATATAAAATAATAGTAAACTATTAATTACCTAAAAAAATGGGGATGAGAGGTCACAACCCCCTTTTAAAAGATTTTTTCCTATAACCGCATGTCTGCAAGCATGTTATTCCTTAACCTACAGATGTATTTGGCTTTTCAACTGTTTTGACCCTCGTGCATACCTCTCCAGTATACATGTAAAAAAGACACTCGCTCATCGGGAGCTTACACCTTGGACGGGGTGCCAATCCATCGCAGGGCACACGTACACTCTCACACGCTCTTTCAGAGGAAAAAAACATTTTGCAATGTCAATGTAAACATCTTAATTTTTTTACTTTCCTGTAACAGTGTGCCCTGAAATGTTTTAAAACTTACATAAGTCACCCCATTAACCAAACCAAACTGTATGTTACAAATGTTCTGTACTTCCATCCAAAGAACAAATGTTTCCTGCAATAAGGACATTTTAGATGCGGCTTCGTCAGGTAATCGTTTGTGTCTAAACTGATGTTTCAAAGTCAGATAAAATCTAGTTAATCATTGATGGATTAATGTTTGTACTGTACCAGATAAGATCAATATGCACTGGTCTGAATGTTCATGTCTCTTATCGTGCCTTGGACGGGGTGCCAATCCATCGCAGGGCACACGTACACTCACGCTCTTTCACACACAACTGACAATTTGAGAACACCAATGAACCAAATCTACATGTCTTTGGACTGTGGGAGGAAACCCACCAAGCAGAGTGTTAAAGTATATGCAAACTCCAGTGCTAACCACTAGCAACCATAAAAACATGTGAAATGCTTTAAAAAATGTTTTTTTATATATATATATATATATTTTTTTTAACTATAAACATATGAATGAATTTTTTTTATAAGTGTTATAAAATGTGAACACTAATTGGATTACAAAGTGTGCGTTGCCATTTTACACCTCATTGCAAAATCTGTTACTGTTTTCTTAAGTCTTTGTGTCTCTTTCAAATATAATGACCCCAATCACGTTTTTTTAAATATGCTTTTTTTTTTTTAAATAAAAAATATTTTAACCATATTTTGTTCTTTTGTGTTCTACAAAAGAACAATTACTTATATATATATATATATATACTGTATATGATGATATATTATAATATATTATTATAATATACATCATAATATTTTTCTCATCCTGAAGGGTATACTATATTTTTTGGCTACACAGAGGAAAAAGGGGGTTTCACTATATTGATAATTATGTATGTATAACTGTATAATTAATATGTGATCCCCAATTAAATTTCAATCACAATAAAAATATCTTAATCGTTGTTTAAACATTGAGCCATTAAAATTAATATACAGTATTATTATAGTATATATTGATTGTTTGATGTATAATATAAGCCGAATACGTCATCAAGTCATCCCATTGTAGGGACAAAATTAGAGTTCTGATAAATGTCTGTGCTTTTTTTTTCCACCTTGTGGTAATATTGTATGTTAAAAATAGTAAATAAACCAGTAAGTCTAAGGATTTCACCTGGAAATTACGTTGATTTCGTGAGTGTAAACTTACCCGTTACATTCCTGTTTCGACTTGAGTGTTCAAACCGCTTCCGGTTTCGGCGCTCTGACCAATCGCGAGGCAGCGCTGTGACGTATTGGGGGCGGCGTTTCCAGCAGCTCGCGACTTGCAAGCAGGGGCTTTCCTCAATGACGTAAATGGAAAAGAGAAACGAGCTGTGGGTTTAGATCGGCGTCGCGGGGTTGTGTAGTGTGGATACATCTAGAGGATCAGGGTGAGAAAGTAATCAGCTCATACCGGAGACTGAGGAACTCTGTGAGTGTGTGTGTGTATATATATATATCTGTGTGTGCGTGTGTTGGGGTTTAATGTCTGTGCTGAAGAAAAGGCTTCCACGGAGGAGTGTGTGTGAATAAACAGTGTTCACGGCAGCTCCCAGTGTAACGCCCTGTTCCCATTACACCAACACTGATCCGGTTTCAGGTACGTGTCTTTGTGATCGCTGTGTTCCTTTAGATGGTGACGTTATATTTATTAATTATGGTATATATATATATATATATATATATATATATATATATATGTGTGTGTGTGTGTGTGTGTGTCTATTAGTATAAATGGTCTATTGAACCCATGTGTGAACCAGTTAATGAGGACAGTATGGACTAAAACAACCCTCATACTCTTCACCCTTTCAAACAACAGGTTTATCATATTTTAATGTTCTTCTTCTTCTTCTTCAAAAAAAAAAATAGGCCTTTACATTACAAGTCCTTATATTTCGTCGACCACACTGTTTTAGATGTTGGGTGTAGGTGGGTTAGGCTTTTCTTTTTGCGTCCCACACATTCTCTGTTCTGTTCATGTTCACATTTGCTTTACGGTTCCAGTTTACTAATATTTCAATCCTAGTCCCGTGACATTTTTTTCCCTTCCAGTCAGTGTGGCTTGGCTAGTCTCCCATTTCAGGCAAAATTCAGTGGAAAGTCAGTTGTTCCACTGTATAATGACATGCATAGCTGGCGAGCAGTGGCGGAAAATCCTGTTTGTGTACACTTGAAAGTGTTTTGTTCACGTTTTATTGTTGTCTGCAGGATATACGGAGTTCATTTTTGGTTCTTAACTTCCTCCTGAGAAAAAATAAAAATAAAATCCACACTCGCCTGGGCAGCTTCCCAAACATCTGGTAGGTCTGGTAGATCATCTCTGATTATTTTCCGGCTTTCTAATACGTATATTTTTTATTTGATTGAGTTTATTCGTTATTTAATCTTTATTCTGGTCGGTGTCCGTGCGGATCCAGAGAGTATCCCAGGATTGTTGGTTGCAAGGATTAATCGAACACGTCCTTGATGGGATGTTTGGCCAGTCACAAAACACTTTGTACCCTTGGGATTATAAGGTTCTGTCTGCTTCCAAAACTGCACTTTGCCTCTTGTGGTGGTTCAGTCGGTTAAGGCTGTGGGTTACTGGGTTACTGATCGGAAGGTTGGAGGTTTGAGCCCCAGCACTGCCAAGTTGCCACTGTTGAGCCCTTGAGCAAGGGCCTTAACCCTATCTGCTCCAGGTGCACTGTAAGTTGGCTGACTCTGTGCTCTGACCCCAGCTTCCTAACTGGGATATGTGAATCTCTGTGTTGTAAAGTATATTTGAAAAATAATTTAATATTATTTATTATTTTATTTTCCAAATAAAGAGTCTAAAAATGCATATCACTTAAAAATACTACTACTACTACTACTAATAATAATAATAACTCATGTTATGTTAATACGTTGTCACAAAATGCCAACTCAAATTGGGGGGGGGGGGGGGGGGTCTAATAAAAACTTATAGGGGCATTGGTGGC
>JAQQZT010000023.1:24641664-24668336 GCA_030068275.1 Clarias platycephalus
CGCCCCCCCCCCCCGCAGAAAACCTGATAGGGGCATTGGTGGCCAACAATCTGATGGTGGCTTACAGAAGACCCAGGTTCAATTCCCAATTTAGTGCCCAAATCCCAGCCACTGGATGCAGTCCCGGTCCCAAGCCCGGATAAAATGGAAGGATTGCATCAGGAAGGGCATCCGGCATGAAACCTGTTCCAAGTTGTGTGCGGATCGGGTGACCAGCTGTGGAGTAGCTTTGGTCTTTCGTTGGTAACAACAAATAGAACCTTGACTTGTTTTCACACCTGGTGGCAATTTGGTGTAACTGGTATGTTTTGGACAGTAGGAGGAAACCAGAGAACCCAGAGGAGACCCATGCAGACACGGAGAGGAAATAAAGGTGTGCATGGTGTCATACGATGTACTGGCATTCCATCCAGGGTGTATTCCAGATCACATCTAGTGTTCTTGGGATGGATTCCGGATCCACTACGATTTTAAAACGGGAAATGAAATAACTCAAGATAATAATAATAATAATGAGAATGTTTCAGCTTTGGTTTTGAGTTTCAGTAACATTCAGTCCACGTTAATGTAGGTATAATAAGTATTTTTTGGTAGCAGAAAAGTAAACAGTTTGTCTTTATGTTGTGGTCTGATGAAGAACAGGACACTAGTACATTTGTACCTGAGATTATTTTGCCGCTTGCTTGGGATTAGTGGTGTGTATCTGCAGCTCTTCACTTTCACCTACAGCCGAATACAAGAAATGAGCAGAGATGTCAAACTGATAAAACACTGAGCTGTGTGTCGTTACTGTGTAGGAACGATGAAGCAAGGTTTTCCTTGTCTCCAACACAACAATCCAGACATTTTGTTTTTGTACATGGGTTTTTTTTTCCTTGTTTTTTTTAACAGTGACACATAAGCATGCCATTGTCTTTCAACTTGCTTCCAGTGAAAAATGACTTTTATTGCTTGCATACCATACTTCATACTTCATTTCGTTTCAACTGTATTTTACGTGAATGGAAAATGAGTGAAAAGCCCATGTTGTAAGTGGTCTAAGATCAATAAGGCCACGAATGTCCTCAGTAGTAATGCACAATGGCAGAGAGCTACTTTTAGTCAGACGTCAACCTTTCAGAGCCATTGCTTTGACCCTTTCCACATTTACACTACACTTCCTCTCAGGTGGCTTTAGTACCGGCGGTGTACCTCTCATATCTTATCTAGTGTATTCTGTATTCTTCTGTACCTGCTTTTTATTGGTAAACATGAAGTCAATAAATGTGTCTTTACTTCATGTAAAAGCATTTCCAGCTTCTCCTCCTTAATGTGATTTATATTTAAGAGCAAGTAAAGGACAATACTTGATGTACTGTAGTAACGCAGGTAACTGGAGCTAGTAGGCACAGGCTAAAATTTGAATTTTATGTCACAGCCATTTCCTGGATCAAAGTATAAAGTACTCATTTAATCATCCCAGGATGCTTTTTATGAGGTATGTTATTGATATATTTTTGTAACATAACCATTACTTGTTAACTATTTGAATTGCTAGAGGTTTAAAAAAAAAAGTAGCTCAACTTAACTTAATAGCTAATCATAAAAACGTGCTAAATGTCTGTACATATATGGTACCGAGCGCTCGGATCAGATATACTAGATTGTACATAACCCCAAGATGAAGTAGCCATATTTACAGTATTAAGGCCATCGCCTTATAGTACATTGTTATTTGGATTTACAACAATCAGCCATATCATTAAAACAACTGAGAGGTGACACGAACAGTTATTATCTCATTACAATGGCACCTGTCATGGGACGGGATATATTAGGCATCAGGTGAACAATCAGTTCTTGACGTTGATGTTGGGGAAAATGGGCGAGCGTCTGATTGACTTTAACGAGGGCCAAATCGTGGTGACGATGCTGACTCCGTCTACTGTCTACAACAGGCACAATATCAGGTCAGAGCATTAGGTCTAGACTATGGCGCAGTGGTAGAAGGTGGCCTAATCTAATGCATCATGTTTACTTTTATAAAAGGTGAATGCGTGTATCATTAGTTAAGAAAGACATGGCGCCAGGATGCACTGTGTGGGAAAAGACAAGCCGGTTAAAACAATGTAACGTTTCAGGAAATGTTTTGATTCCTTGTGTCCTGTCACTCATGTGGATGTTACTTTGACATGTTCCAGCAGCCTAAAGATTGTTGTACTTATCGCATCGGTATTTAGGCTAATATGTTAGCTAATAGCCTCTTTGAACATGACAGAGTTCAAAGTGTCGACGTGGCCTCTGAATTCCCCAGATCTCAATCTGGTGGAGTGTTTGTGGGATGTGCTCGCCGAACAAGCCGGATCCATGGAGGCCCTGTATCACACCTTACTACTTTCAATTTACAGCTGGTCTTGGTGTCAGATACCTGAGGTCTTGTGGTGTCTTAATGGATCATAGCACAAGGAGACCTAGACATATGGTTTTAATGTTGTGGCTGGTGAGGTAGTTTAAATAGTTTACCGATTTACACAGAATGTACAGATTAATGCAACAACAAAAAAGTAATATTTATTGTACTAAATTATTTCTCATCTTTATTTCCAAGTATATAGAATTAATATACAGTACTATATATACACAGTACTTTGCAAAAGTCTTGATCCCCCCCTACTTTTTCATATTTCGCTTCCAAAGAGCCAGACTTGCCTTTAATTAGTGTAGTCTTGAGGAATAGGTGATGCTGAATGCTGAGCGATTGGAACAGACGAGAGGGGAAATGAGGTCGCTGCCGAGGTTGTTGCATAAACAACCAATTTCGGGAAATCTTTCAGCACTGTCACAATAAAACATTTTTCGTTTCTTTAATTTATTCCACATACTGTAATGTAATTTGCTGTAATATGAAGAAATGAGTGGTTCAGGACGCGTACGTGGACAGACTGAGATGGGGGGTGGGGTGAAGGGGTGTTGGGGAGTGCCTATAAAAAGACTGACGGCAGAGCCATGTAAACACAGACAAAGCAATCTGACCCGGCTTTGTCTCAGATTTATTACGGGCTCGGTGTCCTCAGCTCATATAATATGCCTGTGTTTGATTCCATTGCTTAAACAATACATATTTTTTAAATAATAATTATAATAATCTGTGCTAATAAGAAATGCGAAAGAAAACGACTGTTGCACCTTTAATGCGCCGTCGGACACTCCCATTCATGTGACTGAGAGTACAGCTTGTACTCTGCTCTCTTTTGATGGTTATTGATAGACAGCTGGTTAGGGATTATTTATAAATAAAGAGGCCTTATTTTTAGAGGTTATGTGTGTAATGTGTATACCCGATATTAAACATACTGTACATACATTTTATGGTTTATGATTGAGTGCTGGTCATGGCTTAAAAAATTTTTTGCTTTCTTGAACTGTACTGCTAGTTGCTTTGGTGGTTTTGTACAAATGTGAACGTGATTGACACCACACACACACACACACACACACACACACACATACAGAAGGAGCGAGTCATTTAGCCTCCCTTCGCTAAGCAAACAGAATTGATCAAATTAGTTCATTAGGCCATCTGTTGCTCAGGCTTCCAGTCTCTGTCCGACAGCAGAGATAAACCCACTTTTTTGTAACTTATCTGTGGTGTAATACACCGTCATGCTCTAGACGTCATGGCGCGCAGATAATATATGTGTCCAACAAGCTTAAGTTACATTATCTCGCAGCCTACTGTCAAGTCTTCAAACTAATGCTTTTACAAGAATGCATTTACACAGTATAGGTGAGACACTAATCCAGTCATAACAAGCCTTCTCTTGTTCTTATAACCATGAAAGCGGTCCTGAGAGCAGGTTCGAACCTGTGTGTGACACTGAGCACAAATACCTGCTTAGCTGCAAATGCCACTCAGAGTATTATGTAACAGCAGGCTGATTCGGACGGCCGCCTCGCACAAAGCCGATCACGTAACCCGAGCGCGTGTATGCGTATACAGCGTGCATGACTGAAGGAGACGGAGAGGGCCTGAGACGGAGCCCTGTTTAGTGAGCTGCTGATGGATAGCGTGGCACTGCGGCAGGGTCCCAGCTGATGAGGCTAAAGTGCTGAGATGCTCTTTCAGTGGCTGCACAGGCTGGAAATGCTGAGACCTGAAGAATGAAGACGCTCTTATCATCCTAAAGACTGACAGAGGTTAGTCAGGATACAGGGTGTAGACTTAAGTGTGTGGATATTTGCACTGTCACTAGGGCTTCGGCGCTGGTCAGTGGGGGTAGGTTGGGATCTATCGTATTTAAGGGAATAAATTAGGCCAAGAGTTGGGGGCAAAAAATGAGTCTCATGATTTATTCTCATTCAACCCTAATGTATAGTTGTATATACTCTGTATAATAAAATGTAGCTTTATTAGCTTATGGTAAATAAAGGGTGGTGGTGGTGCGAGGACACAAAAAAAAGTCCATTTAACTTAAATTAAATACCACGCCTTTTTTCTGTCTGCGATTGATGGATAAAGGCGCTGAAACCTCCATCGTTAGCTGTCAATCCTCTTCAACTACAGCATATTCAAAACATTGATACGGCACAGATATGCCTGTGTAATATCGCATTTATTACACTGTATAACGTGTCCTGAACACTGGTTTGCATTCATTCGCTTCCTGATGCCTATCAGTGTAGTGGTTCTTTTGAAAACCATCTTTAGAGCTGTTTCTTCAGAACTTCATAACGGTATGTTGCTAAAATTAGCTGCTATCTAAATGACGTGAAATCGTCTTGTGCCAGAGGAGCTGTGAAAGATGCCGCTGTTTAGTGCCAGTTTCTCCCTTTTTTTTTTTTTTGAATGTGATATAAATATTCCCTCATAACGTGCCTGCCTCCAACTTCTTGGATTTTCTCAGCAGCTTTTCGTTGGTCTCAGATGGAAAATTTGACGAGCAACTTCTTTCTGCCATAACGGTTAGAGCTGCCTGATTACTTGGCAATTTCTTTTTTTTTTCTTTTTTTTTTCTTCATTGTCCCTGACATTCAGTATACCTTATTAATGCTGGCAGATGTCTTACTGGTTTCTTCTGATTAGGTTTGGAGACAGAAAGTGGTTTGATATAAGCACAGTTAATTATAGCCTTAATGGATCTTATTTAGTTGGAAACTGCTTTCCGCCCAAAAGACGAGGGTGGGGAGTGTAAACGTCTAATCGGCTAAACTGTAACGCGTAACGCTAAGCAGATCACCTGAACAGTAATCGTGGAGATCGTATTAGCCAATTATATCCCGGCTTGTCTAAATTGGCATATTTTTCACCACTTTAATTATGATGGACAAATAACAAAGCCACATGACCCTAGCAGCTATATTTGATCCAGTTAAATAAAAGTCACGTTACTGATCGCTGGCAACAATTACACTTGAACATGCAACCAATAATGATTATTGATTTGGATTCGAAATTCTGTTAGGGTTGTTTTGCACCGGCACATGATGTTACCATTCATGAAAAGTGCCACAGACTCTTATCTAAATACGATACATGCTTTGGATATGGTTTTAAGAGTCCATGATGGTTGTCAATTCATGTTTTTTTTTTTTTTTGATCCGCTAGGTCCGCATTTGTAACTCAGTCATTAGCAGTAAGAGGAAGCCAGAATCCGCTGTATAGGTCCAGTGGATGCAGATTTGAAAAGTCTTCCAGTTCATTACATATGAAACTAGACTTGGGCTCACTTCCTTTAAAATTCCAGTTCAAGCAAAGGGAGTGACTGATTCAGCGTGATGCTCGGAATGCATGATTAATGTTTGGGTTTGTAATGAGGAACAAGGGTTTGAATGTAGGAGGATGATTTGCATGTTGCCTGCACATCTGAAGACGTTTTTTGCGCCTCGAATCTGCAATCCTAAAACCGGATTATCTTTTGGGATACAAAGATGGATCATAAAAAAAAAAAAATAATAATAATAATAGTAATAATTTTTAAAAATCATGTTCCATAAACTGGCCTGGGCTTTTGTTTGTTCGAGATTATGCACGCGTCTGCAATAATTTAATTACGTTTCCTTTGAATTGGGGTACAGGTAGACTTTGTTGTAGCTCCATGGTTTAATAAACACTAACCCAGTACAAAAGCTTGATCTCTTGTGTGGAAAGGTGACACATTTTTCTAGCGAACTCTTGCTTGCGCACCCACACTCTCCACATGAACCAAACCTCAGACAGTACAGATGGTTATTATTTGTAATCAAGTTAGCAGAGACGGCTGCTTCTGAAGAAAGACTCATGTGAAAAAGGGAAGGTCATGATCTTTTTAAGACCATCAGCAGTATCTATCTATCTATCTATCTATCTATCTATCTATCTATATATATATATATATATATATATATATAATGTGAATATGTACTGTATATGTATACAGTATGTTCCCCTAGCATGCATTATGGAAAGCACCATGAGTTACACTCAGTGGGTGTAAATGACCTGGGCCAGGTTATCTCTAAGTGCTATATTAAACAATAGGATTATTATTATTAGGGTCTAGAGCATATATTTTGAAGGTCATTGCAAATGTTTGCGGTCGTGGGCAAAGATTTGAGGTCAATAAATTCCTGTTGGCATTAACACTGAAGTCAGCATGACCTAATTCTGTTGTAAGTCTCATTTTCCATTACAATCTGAAAACAGGAATTAGTAGCAGAACCTCTTCTAGCCGTCACATCTGTATACTAGTTATGCATCTGGTGGGAATAAAATAATAGTTTCAGTTGTTTTTTTGTTTTTTTAGAAGTAAAACAAGCAAGTTCATGAATTTACATTAACTCTAAAACGAGAACTGTCTCGGTGTACAGCACATGTCCTTACATGTTATCAGTGATTATGGTGAAAGATAAGAGTTTAGATTCGAGCTGTTGCTCTAAGTATGGTATTGCTACCCCTCCTCCCTCTTTCACTTCTGTTCCTGTAAAAACAAATTTGCACCGAAAGGGGCAGTCGGCCGTGGGTTAACACAGGAAATCGGGACATTAAAAGGGCTGTGTGTGTGTGTGTGTGTGTGTGTGTGTACGTACCTGGTGGGTTTAAGTGCTGTATCTTATACATATATTTATAATCGGAAGCCACCGTGTAATATTGTTATTTTGTATATACAGGATGGATAATGTAGTAATATATATATATATATATATATGTAGTGTGTTTGTGTGTGTTTGTGCATGCATTCATAAGTGGCGTAGTCACTGCGAGGGTCCGTGTTTGTGGTGCTGGTAGTGAGGATTGCCATAGCAACCGCACTAGTAGCACAGTGTGAAGTGGAGAGAGAGAGAAAGACGGAGCTGAAGACTGTGTGCTTGTGCATTTAAGCGAAAGCCAGAAGGTGTCAGTGAGAGTGAGATAAGAAACAACAGGGAGATAAATGAACAAAGGAGTAGAGAAACAGGAGGACAATTAGAAACCGTGAAAAACAAATCTGTGATGGTAATTTTTTTATTGATGAATGGTTTATTGGAAACTGCTGTTTTATTTTATTATAAGTGATAAATATTAAGTATGGTTATACAGATGTTTAAGCTGATTGATGTTTAAAGCACAGAGCTGTCGAATTCTCGGATCTGATTAGTCAGACGCTCTGACCAGAGTGTCGACTGTCAGACAAATCACTCATTCGTTTAAATTTTAATACATCACTGTTTCCATAGGAACAGCACATTGACAGGACTTGGATGGATGAGGATCCACATACAGTACTGTGATCAATAAATAAACCAATTAAGAGATTAGGGGTATCAGGTGGTCCCTGGTGATTCCCATTTTTTTTTGTACGAGTATCAACAAATATATACGGTCTTATTACGAAACCTGCAGTAGCTGCCGATTCGATTTCTGTGTTGGGTTTTTATAAATATATTATTTTAATTTTGTTATTTTAGATTTTATTACTGTTCTAACCAACCACAGACTGCTAATGTGTCAACAGCTTAAAGCACTCCACCTGCAGGATTACAGAGGAACTGCAGTATATTACTACCTACAATTCAAATATATAAAAATGAAAATATAATTTTCAATATTGATTTTTGTACTCAATGCGGTGATACAGGAATTGTCAAACAAAAGAATCAAGGTTTTTTTTTCTTTCTTTCCAGTGACAGAGCTTTGTAATGGTTAGTTATAAGTTTTCCACTCTGGGATTCCCGTTTTTTTTTTTCTGGTGTTATTAATGTCAATCTATGTCAAGGGACAAAAGAGGAGGTTGATGAGTCAATGTTTATTTCTAGCTGTTATACATGTTAGTGCTATGGGCACTGGTGGCTCAGTGGTCGGTGTTTCGCCTGCCACGCGGAAGGCCCGGGTTCGATTCCCAGCCAGTGCCCAAACACCCCAGCCACTGGACGCAGTGCCGGTCCCAAGCCCGGATAAATGGGAGGGTTGCACCAGGAAGTAAAAACTGTGCCAAGTTATTGTCGGACTGGATATTCTGCTGTGGCGACTCCTTGCTGGGAGCATCCGAAAAACCAACAACATAAATGTTAGCGCTACATGAAGCCAGCATGCCCGGTCCGATGCCACAGAAATGCCGATGCAGCACACAAGAACACCCGACAAAGTGCCCAAGGCCGCCAAGCTACCCTCCAAACTCCCCAGTTCTCAATTCTATCGAACACCCGTCCTGGTGCCAGACACCACGGTGCACCCCAGGGGCCTTTGGGGTGCCTCCCCAGGGGCCAGAGCCACCCCAGTGGCACAAGGGGAACCCAAAGCCTGGGTGGTTTTAATGATCGTTTAAATGTTATGGCGAAAAGATGTTTGTTTTCCTCATTACTGTTTGCAGAATACATGAGTCAGTTCTCATCTCAGACCTACCTGTGGTTCCTGCTGAGAGGGAAGAGTTAACAGTGAAATCGAAAACAGCTAGGCTGAGACGAGGGGTGTGTGGGTGTGTGTATGTGTCTGTGTGTGTGTGGAGGAGGGGGTGTACAGAGCACGCTCCTTTTTCTCACAGGCGCTCGGCTCTTCATGCTAACTTCCTGTGCCATTTCTCTTCCTTACAGACCGGGCCGATTGAGACGGAGAGGAGTACGAGCAGCTCGGCACAGCCGCGTGATTCCACCAAAAAGCATCAGAGGATATTAAGCCGAGGACGGTCTGAGCCGGAGGACATATTTCCTAGCGCATATTAAATCTCGCATTGTTTAAAAGCTGACACCTAAGTCAAAAATCCCAGTGTCACTTGCCAACGAGCACATTTTGGAGTCATATTGGAAATTTCTATATGTTTATTTGATTGTTTGCGACTCAGTCCTGTTGAGTGTTACGAGAACAAACCCGTAGGACACAGAGGGGATTTTTTCTTCTTCTTTTTTTTTTAGTTTCTCTTTCCGTTGCGTCAACTTTGTTCAGTGAGAGTAATCTGTGTTTCTCGTGTTTCATGATAACTACAGAACAAAGGTGCGACACTGACGGGAATCTTTGAAAATCTGATTTGGGACAAAACAGCCTTTTTTTCCCCCTTTTTTTTTTATTGCCATCTGAATTACTCATTCACTTTCGGTAAGAAGCCTGACACAAGAGTCTGTATTCAGGGACCTTAGATCCAAAGTCTTCAAGAAAGAATCAGATCGTCGCTAGGCAATGGGATCGGAAAAAGACTCTGAATCACCTCATTCGTCTGTCAGTGGCATTCCCAATCCTAAATGTCGTGGTCCGGGGAAAAAACAGGGCAGGATCTCCTTCGCCAACCTCTTCCACAGCAAACGTGGTTCCAGGAGGAGCAAAGCTAATTCAGGAACACCTTTAGCACAACAGCACAGCCAGCAGCAACAGCAGCTCCTCCAGCCTCCCACTCCTACCGCCCCCTCCGCCGACCCTCTTACCGCCGAACCGGCCGAGCCCTTATCCGCCAGCCAGGCCTCTTTGGGAGGGCAGGAGCTTTTCGAGTGCCCGCTGTGTCTGGTGCGCCAGCCGCGGGAGCAGCTGGCAGAGCTTCAGGGCTGCAGCCATCGCTCCTGCCTTTGCTGCCTGCGCCAGTACCTGCGCATTGAGATCACGGAGAGCCGCGTGCAGCTCAGCTGCCCAGAGTGTGCCGAGAGGTTGGCGCCCAGGCAGGTGGCACTCATCCTGGACGATGCTGCTCTGCTGGAGAAGTATGAGGAGTTTCTGTTAAGGCGCTGCCTCGCCTCGGACCCGGACTGCCGCTGGTGTCCGGCTCCAGACTGCGGGTGAGTCGGCGCACGTCGACCTCATGTTGTGTTTACTGATTCGTAAGCTTTTTATACTGTCTATAAAGTCGAATAAAAGACGCCTACACGTCTTCGAAGTTTTCAGATGCGTTTAGATAACATGAAGTCATTTTTGGACTGAAAATATTGTAGATAATTAGCGTGCAATTCCAAGACATCAATGCCTTCGTTTCGCATATCAGTCCATAAATCAGAAACCATATTTACCACATTTATGCAAACATGTTGATTTAATCAGTTGAAGTACTGATATTATTTGATTTGAGTACACCGATCAGTATGTTTTTGGAGACCGAACAAATACCCTTATGTTCTTTTCAAACTGTATAATACGTCTTCTTTTTCTAATGGCTAATAAGAGGAGATAGTAAGGAAATAAAATTTTTATTAACATCATGTTTTGGTTCTATCAGTTCAATTACACAACAGTATCGACATCCAAAGCTGTTTTTGTTGCTGCTAAAATGGAAAGATTTTTTTTTTTATCCAAACAGTGCATAAGGGTTCGAATAGTTTAGACAATGACCATAATAAGAACATCACAAATAAGTCTGGATCCCCTGATACAGTCCAGAGGTCACGATAGGTTTATAATACAAAAAGAAGTATAATATGTTAGTAACTACAGCCAGATTGAATGATGAGATCTTATTTGTTCGTACCAGCTTTCATTCACTGTTGGCATGAAAATTCTTTAACATCATATAGTCGATAAATATTCGACACTGTGTGTATCCTTGTTTTTTGGCGTTTCTTGTGTAGGAGGTGCCTTAAAGGTCAGAGAGAGAGAGAGATGTATAGAGAGAACGAGGGAGAGAGAGATAGAAGGAGACCATAAGATGCAAGTGCTGTGTGGGAAGCGTAATTCAGCTGATGTGTCATTCGTAGACTTTATGTTTACTGCGCACGACATTGTGGCATTTAAGAGATTTGTCAATCTCAGTAGTGGGCCGGTGACCTACATATCGGGGACATGCCTGCGTCTGTCTTTTGAGTCAGCGCCACTCCTTCTCCAGCCTACAGACGGGAATTTTCAGAAAGGGAATTTTTTTTTTTTGTTGTTCTTCAAGGAAAGAGCGATGCATTTCAGTAGCTGTTGTAATGGTTAGTTTCCATGCCGGCTGCAAAAAGGTTTATGACTTTCATCTCGAAACTATCTTTCCCAATCTGAGGCTTCTCTTTCCGTTTTTACTGTCAGTTGCCATGGCGACTGGGATGCGGTTCGGAGCCAGCGTTGCTAGGGGTAACAGAGGAAAGGGATTTAATTAAAGCGGTCATTACCTCCTCACTGGACCATGTGTGTGTTCTATAAGGCATGTTTCTATGAACTATATATACAGTGATGGCTCTATTTCTATGACTGAACCAGTGAGAACCTGTTACATTTTAAAAGCATAATCTTTTTTTTTTTTTTTTTTCTTTGATCAGACTAGTTTGTTTATATGTAGGCCTTCCATGGAATTTTTTTTTTTCTTCCTTAATGGAGTCATCTTGTGTTTTTGGCAACACGTAACAACATGCTGGAGAAAAGGGTTGTTTTTTTCCGAGTTTGCTGATATTACAGAATGAAAGGAGATATACCAGTTTGACATGGTGACACACACACAGCACAGACGTCCCAGCTTATCTCTTTAAATCTCTCCTTTTCATTAGTTCTTCGTTTTCTCCTCTTGTCATATTTTGATTTTGTGCAGCTGCTTTGAGATACAAATACAATCGAATTGAATTTATCATTCTTTAAAGCCAACTGAAAGTTCGCACATCAAACGGCATACAGTAAATGCTTTCATAATTGCACCCATAACAGCTGTGCTTTTTTTTTTCTTTCTTTCCATTCCGTTACCTTTCCCCCTGCCTGTAGTAGCATCTACCCATATGTGTGCTTTAGGTCATGCTAGTATATTGTAGCTCTCCTGACGTGTGCTCATCTCTTCTGCCAGGTTTGCCGTCATTGCATCAGGCTGTGCCAGTTGCCCCAGGCTGGTATGTCGCAGGGAAGGCTGTGGTGCCGAGTTCTGCTACCACTGCAAGCAGGCCTGGCATCCGAACCAGACGTGTGACACGGCCCGGCAGCAGAGAGCGCTGTCTCTGAGAGTACACAGCAACCACTCGCCGAGTTACACAGCCGATCAAGGGCCCAGTGAGTCCCTTATCTATACATCTTTTACATCTATATATAGATGTATCTTATTTACTGTATATCTCTATATCTTTCTCTGTATATTCGTATAACACGATAACATACTGTGTTAAACAGTGCGTATATACGGAGTGACGACTTGGAGTTATGTGCTGTTTCTATGGTGATGCATAATGCCAGTGAATGATACTAATGGATATGATTACAGGCAGTTTTCTAAACCGTATTCTGACAAGTTAAACCCTATGTTACAATGGACTGCTGTGTTGAAACGAGATATATGCAGAGGTTTACAAATCCTGATACACTTACAGCTCCTTAACACTCATAGCTCTTTGTAACTATGAAAGGTGCTCATGGAGGTGCGACCTCCGAAATACAAGTTCACAGCAGTTCTCCTCCGAATACTCGAAATCTGTATCCCGCGCTGACATTTGCATCGCACTGCACCGCCATAATTTGTTCCAGGACCCTCAGTGTGTCACTGATTATACTAAACCTAACTCCATTAATCCTCACTCAGCTGATGACATCAAGCCATGTCCCCGGTGCGGCGCCTACATCATCAAGATGAACGATGGAAGCTGTAATCACATGACCTGCGCTGTGTGTGGCTGCGAGTTCTGCTGGCTGTGCATGAAGGAAATCTCTGACCTGCACTACCTCAGGTATCGCCTCACCTCTGAGCATTAGTTCGGCTCAGTAGCAGCTGATATTTTTGCCTGTTTGTCTACGTCCTGGCATCTCAGTTCATTCTATGTGTGTGTTTTTTTTTGTTTTCTTCCTTTTTCAGTCCATCAGGTTGTACATTTTGGGGAAAAAAGCCATGGAGTCGAAAGAAAAAGATTCTGTGGCAGCTTGGCACACTGATCGGTGCACCGGTTGGCATCACGCTGATTGCTGGCATTGCCGTGCCTGCCATGGTCATTGGCATCCCGGTTTATGTAGGAAGGAAGGTAAGATACTCATCTGATATGCGGCCATGCTAATGCCGCGGCTAACTTCCTTCATTGAGGAGTTCTGGGAATTTAGCGCGTTTGAATAATAAATGATTTCTTCTCAGTGATGTGGCCGTGCACTTCCTTGTTTGTTCACAGTGCGGTTTATATCGCCTGATTGCTTTTTTTTTTAAAGGCGTATCACATTATACTGGCAATGCTATTACTGGGTAATACTAGCTGTTGGGACATTAGCCAACATCAGTGAAACTAATTCCTACTAAGTAATCAACTGTTTCCCTGAACAGAATGTGACTAACACTGCAAACAAATGATACCAAGTGAAGATATACAGAATATCTAATACACACACACACATATATATATATATATATATATATATATATATGTGTGTATATATAAAATATGACATGATTATACGTTTCCAGGCCAGAAGGGTCAAAATATTGGGTTGGATCAAGCAAAGAAGAATTGAAATTACTGGAACTAGGTTAAGAACGTTTTAACATATTATCAAAACTCGAAAGGATGGTGTCAAATTTGCGGAAGAAATGTGGCTGGAAAAAAAATCATGACTGGAGATCACAAGCTGCTCTGGGTGAAAGGTCAACAGTACAAACCATAGCTATATTTAATTCTGAAAGGAAGAGCATTTCCATATACACCACAATGTGATGAGAACACACAGCATTGGGACTAAGCAGATGTGTGGCCACATGTTGGTGAGGCTAATCATTAAAAGGCTTGAATTTGGTAGGGAGCAAAAAGATTGGACTTTTAACTAGGCAAATTAAAAGGGGTCATGTGGTCTGAGGGATTTAATTCGACCCTAGTCCAGGGTGATGGGTGTGTCGGCTTCGTGTGCTGCCGTGCCCATCATGCCTCTAGAGGCGGTGTAAAGATCTGGTTCAGTTGAACACGTCTAGACTCTGCAACGTTATGCAGCAATAAAATGAAGTCGTCTGACGACCTGAATGTAATTAATGACCGGGTTATCACATCCATTGGGTTTTGACTCAAATTGTGAATGAGTGATTCTGAATCATTTTCACACAAGAACTGGCCACTACATTGTGTGCTGTAATCAAAGCTAAATTGCGCAACTTTTTTTTTTTTTTCGCCGGATAAGATTAAAACAATGAGGATTACAATAAACAGAAGGTAAAAGTTTTGAAACAAACATACGCTCATTAATTCTATTTATAATTTTAGAATATATATTTGAAACTGTCATTCTATTATGCTTATTTTTAGACATAATTACTCCTGTAATTTGATGCTTAAAATAGTCTTATTATTATACTGGCAGATATTTGTGCTATTTTTTTCTTTCGCAAAAGTCTCAAAATGATCTTCCAATAGAATGACAGTTTCAAATATATATTCTAGCCTTATAAATAGAATTAATGAGCGTATGTTTGTTTCAAAAGACTTACTGGAAACAAGCTTTTACTTTCTGTTTATTGCAATCCTCATTGTTTCCTCTGAAACAAAGAAAAATCCCTAGAGTTTTCCCCTAAAATGTGAGTGTGCCAAAAATCAAGAAGTCTCACTTCCCTTGAATTTTCCACAAGTACGAAAAGTACCACACCCACAGCAGCGTAGACGCATTACTGAACTAATAGGAATTCACCAGGAGCTTTAAGCAAAATGCTCATTTCTTATTATGGTAAGTTGAAAAGGAACTATGAAAAACAGGTTACGTCCTTACGCTTAAGACTTCCCTGGATCGACGTGAATATGTCATTTGAAAAGCACTGTGTATTGTATATCCTGTGGGAAACACATTGTCATGCTATTTATACTCTCCTGCCACAGATCTATGCACATTATGAGGGGAAGAAAAACTCCCAGCACAGGAGAAACCTGGCCATTACTGGCGGCGTAGCCTTGTCAATCATCACGGCCCCGGTTATTGCAGCTGTCAGTGTTGGTAAGTTTACAGTGGAAAAGGAATGCGATGGAAAACTGAAGCGTCAATTAAGCAAGAGTGCTGATTATGCTGAATATTGTATTGAATATTTGCTTATACTGATTTATTGACATTTACATTCACTGATATTGTCACTAACACTACTGTAGTAAAAGTAACATTTTCAACTAGGGAACGTAATATTACGCAACCAAACACAGACACATACAAACCGTAAAGCATCCTAGTGTGGATGTAGTACATTGTTGTATAATACATTTTCATACTTTCAAAAATATAATTTTTTTGCTTGTTCCTAAGAACTATTTCTGCACTTAACAGTAAAGATATGTACAGTGATGAATCCCTTGTCATGTTCTTAGGTATTGGCGTACCGATCATGTTGGCGTACGTGTATGGCGTGGTGCCGATATCGCTGTGTCGCGGTGGGGGCTGTGGAGTTAGCAGAGGCAAGGGGCGAGGTGTCAGGATTGACTTTGATGAAGACGATGGGCCCATTACAGGTTTGTTGCGAAATGTCATATAATCATACGAGGGGCGTTCACGTCAAACTGGGACTTGTTTGGAAATTTCTTGGAATTGAAGGCTTAAAACCTGGGTAACATTTATACTTCAAGCACCATTTAGTGATGAGACTTTTACAAAAAATTCATGGATCAGAGCCCACTGCTGTCATTCCAGTTCAGCCATTTCCACATGTTTGGGCCATTAAAGGAGTTCCTGGGACGCCAGTGTTTCAGATGTGAAGATCTGATCCTGGCTCTGGGATACTGAGAAAACTTTCTACCTTGATGGTATCCAAGCACTAGTGAAACCCTGGGTTAATGTAGCAGGGGATTATAATATAGAGACATAAAGGTTGTTTTTAACTGTTCTGTCATTCTGCACAATCAGAAGTCCCGGTTTGACTTGAACACCCCTTTTCTTATACTATTTACCACTAATACTCAAAGCTTTTAGATGTTGTAACACATTTCCTGTCTTTCTTGTTTTTTGCTGATGTAGTTGCGGATGCATGGCGAGCCCTGAAGTCTCCCAGCCTTGGTGAGAGCAGCCTAGAGGGAGCAGCCAGTGGCCTTAGCACCACCTCGCCTAGCGAAGGGTTGTCGGTGGCCCCTGGGGGCCTCGCTGATTTGCCCCACTTCAACACACTAGCCGGAGGAGCTCTCGGAGCCCGGACTGGAAAATACAGCAGGTGTGACAAAGTTGTCCTCAGTGTTACCTGTACATTCCATTCGAACTTTGACATGAAGGACCGTCACAGCTGTGAATTACTGTACGTTTATAGTAACTTAACTGTGTCGATGTTTCAGGCTGGAGGTTCAAGGCACTGAGATTGGAAAGGAGGGTGTGCACAGAGAGACGGGGAGCTTGGGAGCAGCCAGTGATTGCGCAAGCACTCGAGGCATGGCAGGATCCATTACTTCCTCGTACACGATACCGGATAGGTATGTGTGCTTCACCGTTGCTCATCAGTCTGGATTTAATGTGCTGCCAGGGCAAGATCTTGATACGGTTCGAATTGTTCAGTGAGTGATAAGACATGGAGATAAAGCTTTTCAGTAAGCGTGTTCAATACGGCATGTTCGAGTTATGATATGAGTTTTTTTCAAAAAATATATATCATAGTTTTATTTGTATATTGTGTACATACAGAATTATCAGGTTTAATGGCGGCATTTTTCTTTCTGAATGTAATAACTATTATTATTATTATTATTATTATTATTCAATGCATAATGATATATAATATGACCAGCCTGCCAGTGAAACTGTTCATGGCGAGCAATTTATTATAACACAAGGTTTTATTAATGGCATATTTTCACACTTTCATAATGTTTCACTGGGTTTATGCCGTGAAAAAAAAAAAAAAGCTTCACTAAACACGTGTCCTTTTGTTTAACTTGTACTTTGTACAGACATTGTGTGTTTAGTCTGTTTACTCTTATCTTCTCCTTTAAAAAACATTTGCGGGAAAACAGAATGATAGATTAAATCACCCACCTCATTTCAGTAAATTAGAGGGGCCGTGACGAATGCAGTTTTCTTTTTTTTCTTTTTTTACATCAGCCTGTCATGTTGTCATTTACTTGAAGGACTTTATAAAATATAAAATAGCGGTATTTCTCCTTTTGCCCCCCAAAAATGATGCCAATAATCTATTTAAACCAATATAGCCGATATATAATAATTTAATAATAAATATTACTAATATAAATGACCCATTCTTGACTTTCCAATAACTGCAGATCTGTCAAAGAAGTAGTCTGTTTATGTTTGTGTAATTTATAACGTACTGTATTTGTGATGCATTGCAGAGAAGGCACGAACCTGGAGATTCAAGTGGACATTGAAACCAAACCCAGCCATCTGTGCTTAACCAGCGAGGAGGATCTGGCTCCCCGTGCTTGCGCAATGGCCGTTGCCTCGGCGGAGGAGCCCCAGGACTGCAGCTCTCGCCAAGGGAGGGTTTTATCCCGCTCGTCTCTGGGGCTGTCATCAGGAGGCTCGCTCAGAGAGGGGCTCGGTGACGTGACTCTGGCTCAGCCCGAGAGCATCCGGAGCGACCTGGAGACGTCCGATACGCAGTCGGATGACATCGCCGAGCTCACGTCAGAGGACTGCGATTCTCCTCACCCTCCTCCTCCTCAGCCCACCTGCCGAGCCCAGAACTCCGCTGATGGCCTGCACTGCCCTGATAGCGTCATCCTTTCTGTGTGAAAAGTACCGGAGAGATTTGACTGATTTTTCATATTATTTCCCTTTTTTTTTTTTTTTTTTTAAGCTTATGTGCGCTATAGGGAATTTGGTGGCATGGGTCTGCCTGTTGCTCTGTCCATTTTGCCTAAATTATTGACAGAGCTCTACCTCTACAATTCATACTGTTAATCCATTCATGTACCGACTGGTGCAAAAAAAATGCCTTGGCTATTGAAGCAAAAAAAAAAAAAAAAACCCAACAGAAAATAGTATCAAGCACACGTACAATATGTGCGGGACTCTGGAAAGGGTCTAATTATGGACTGTAATGTGTTCTTTTTTTATGTATGTTGGGAGTGTGTGTATATCAAATTTTCTTTTATTTATAACAAAGCAACATGGAAATTGTATCATTTGCCGTATGCATGTGTATGTATGCATGACCCGCGTTTGTATATGAGGATACAAGTATAGTATGTAGTAGTTGCACTGACCAAGTTTGCACAGTGATAAGATGTAAATGGACCTGCACATGCGTTTTACCTGCACAGAGAATGAAGTTCGATGATGGAGGAGAGGCGCTGGAACAAATACACGAATATGGAAAATAATCGTCGACGGGGGGAAATCGGGTCGTTCTTCAACCCGAAGTTGATTATTTCCCTGTTAAAGGGAATCCTGAAGTGTTGTATTCCTCTTATACCACAGCATTCTGCCAATTACAAGTTTTTCATTTATTATGGAACGACATACTTTATAATTTTTATCCATTTGTAGTTACATTTAATGTTCTCAGAAACAAGTTATTTTGTTCCTGAAAGACTTTCGTGTTTGTGCGAGTTGTTACTGTGATACGATGCTGCATTAGACAGAGCTCTTTTTGACCAATCAGATTTAAGAATCGAGCAGCGCTGTGGTTTAAAGAAGACTAATCAATGACTTCACAAGCAGACGCTTCCACCTTAATCATCGTCTGCCTGCCTTAGAGACACTGTTCTCTCCATCATGTCCCTCTGGAGCTTTCCCGCTGACAACACTATGTGCTTGTGTGTGTGTGTGTGTGTGTGTGTGTGTGTGTGTGTGTGTGTGTGTGCGTGTTATTTCTGAGTTTGTATAAATTAACCCGCATCAACCGTCAAAAACAGACCACCGGATGCCCTTTTTTTTTTTTTTTTTGGTAATAAAGCCTTGTATTATTATTATTATTATTATTATCATGAACTCCCTGCAATGTGTTTGGACTCTAGTGTCTCCAAATAATAAATGAAAATCATCAGCTTCTTGCACTTTATTCCAGTATTCGTCAAAGCTAGTTTTACCTGTATACTTAGTATGCATCTGATTCATCTTCTTTTAATTGTAACTCCCCAAAAATGACAAACCAATTGATTGTATACTATTTGTTTGTAATATCAATGTGGAATGTAATGGAATATTATAATTTTTTTTTTCATATGCTGCAATTTTGCTTCTTATGTGTTTTCAACTATAAAATCTTAATCCTAAACTAATGAATGTTATGTCATAATTTAAAAAAAAAGAAGAAAAAAAAGGACGTTTTTAAAACGATAGCCGTGAAAGTATGTTCCAGTCAAAGATCCAGTGTTATATTTGGGTAATGTGCTGAGCTTACAGGAAACAATTTGACGATAAATACAACCTAATTATTATTGGAAAAAGAAAAAAACACTATATAAAGAAGACTTTCTTGCACTGTTCGTGCCTCAACACGGTGAACTTGGCAAAGAGGATCATAAAAATAAACATTTGTATTGCAACAGCCACTTTCGTATTTTTCTGTTTACAATCTAATGACGTCTGTCATATCCTGCAGATTTCTGAGTGCACGATAGCAGGAAGTTCCAGCCTAAAAGGCAATTAAGTTGGTTAACTGAGCTGTACTACATTAGATGCGTACGAGATCTTTATTGACTTTTACATTGGTGATCAGAAAACTGAAGCTAAAGTTCCTAAAAATACTACAATAGAGAAACAATATTGCGTAATAAATACATATTCCACTTCATCTGGTAATAACGTGTGTATGGTGTGATGTGAAATCGTAAAATCCGAATCCGTACCCCAGGTGCGGGCTCAGGTTGTCTGACAGTCGAGGGCTGGGGTGGGGTGAGGTGGCAGAATAATAAAAAGGTCACCTCCTACACACAGAGGAAAAGAAGAGGGCACCTGGAGTGCACTAAATCGTGTTTTGTCTTAGTAATGTTTTTACTATAGAGACGCCCTAGCGGGCAGGTTGTCATGCAAGCAGAAACACCTAGAGGGTTATTCATCTCATTTTCTCTGTCGAAAGGGCATCTACTAGGGCATTTCATCATGTTGCCTTGCATGTAACAAAACCCTACAGAGCACTACACCATGCCCTCTTTACTGTAAGGGCACTAGAAATGACACAGTACACACACTTAAGCCAGTAATGTTTCGATTTAACCCAGGATAGTGGAACCCTGAACCTTCCAGTGCCCTAAACATTACAGTTACTGCAAACTGTATAAAGTAACATCATACCGTACATATTGAGCACTTTAATAATAACCAATATGTTTTGTTCAGGTCAAAATTATCTATTGAAATTTTTGCTTTAAAAGCTAAATGTCTAGTTGTGGCGTGGCATCTTAGAGGATTAGCGCTGTCACCTCACACTTCCAAGGTTCGGGGCTCGAATCTTGGTGTTCTCTTGTGGGTTTCCTCTGGGATGTCCTGTTTCCCCCCCGCAGACCAAAGTCGTGTTGCAGGCTGATAAGTATTTTTAGCTTGCCTATATTGTATGATTTGTGTAAGTGAGTGTATGCATGTGCGCTTCTAGAATGTTCCCCACCTTGTGCACCGAGTTTCCTGGGTTAGGCTTCATGTCAAACCTACAGGATAAGCAGTAAGAAATGGAAATGAAAACATGAAAAATGAATAAATTGCACTATTTAATGCATATGCATTCCTTTTACATTCATATTACACTGGTTATGTTTGTATTGTTGGACCTGAGGGCCATTATGTGGTGCATTCAAGTGAAACCGGGACTTTCTCATGAATGAAGGCGTGACATTGATTGATATTTACAGAAGACTTACAGTAGCTCTTAGACTCTTAGCCGCATTAAAACATTTGAATAGTGCAGACATTTTAAACAAGACCGGGAATGACGATCCTGGTCGGGGTGGCTCAGAGCCAACTGCAGCTGTTCCTGTGAACATTCACCGAAAAGTTTTTGCATGCCAATAACTTTGTTCTGTTATTCTGCACAATTACTTTAGTACATACATATTTATAATATTTATTATGTTTACTTTCTTCTGACTATTGTCCATCCATCCATCTAGGAACCTCTGTAGTCTAACTAGGGACCATGGAGGCCTGTGGTGACCATTGTATTTATTCCAGAGTGTTTCCTAGTCAACACTCACACACGCATTCACTCTCTACGGGCAATTTGGAAACACCAATTAGCATAATCTGCATGTTTTTGGACTGTTTGAGGAAACCGGAGTACCCAGAGGAAACCCACCAAGCACGGGGAGAACATGCAAACTCCATATACACAGACCCCGAGGCGGGAATCGAACCCGAACCCTGGAAATGTGCTAGTACTGCTAAATTACCTTTTAAAAGTATAATAATAATGATGATGATAATAATAATAATAATATGTTGTAATAGTATACAGTAAGTATATGTGTACAACTTCACAGCACTAATTATTACCACCACAGCGCCATCTCTCGTCCTTCCGTCAACACTGCCACGATGATGTCATGGTAGCGCTTTGCGGCAATGTCGCAAACTGTGACTCTGCGGAACTGGTTTACGGCACGTCGTTAGTGATCTCTGGTGGGTCTGGAAAAGGTTAAAGTGAACCCGAAGTGTACGGTGACTTTTCTTTTTGTCTTTTAAGGATTAAAAACAGTTTCTTTATATATGGAATTGTTAATATTAGAATGAAAATATTTCAGAGCATAATATCATTGTGTAAACATGTTTACTGCTGGAAAAGACGGCAGATCGGACGCTGTATAAGCTAGCATTGCTATGCGGCTAGTTAGCTAAGATCACAACTAGACTCGAGAGTCGGGAATGTGTTCTGTAGCTCGTGCACACTTAAAAGAAATAACGATGTGTTTATTTAATGTAGAAGTTATACCGTGGTGTATAGTTGGCCAAATTATTAGATAATGGTGCTGGTTACAGGCTGGTGTCATGACAACGTAAGTTAAGATTTAGACATTAGCAGGTTTGTGTAAGCAGGAGGTGAGAGAGCTGGACTGAGTAAATGGCTAAAGCGCTGCTGCATCGCATCTCTGTAGATAGAGGGTGAAGCGAGGGCTAGGATAGTCAGGTGGCATTGTGTACACAAAATAAATATTTGTGCCATTGATCAGATGTTCATTCTATAGATCAGAGTGCCACATGCATATGCACACTGATCAGCCATAACATTATGACCACCCACCAAATATTGAGTAGATCCCCCCCTTTTGCCAACAACACAGCAATGCTCAGTGTGTTCTGGCACCTTTCTACTGGAACCAGCATCAACCATTTCCTGAATTTGATCCATTTTGGAGGTGTCTCTAGCCCTTACAATCTGGACCTTTGCACGGAAGCTACATTTTCAATATCTTTCCAAAAGTGGCGGCTGGACATGGGTGGGATATATTAAACAGCAAGTGAACTTTTTTCCCTAAAGTTGATGTGTTGGAAGCAGAAAAAATGGTCAAGCATAAGGATTTGAGTGACTTTGACAAGGGACAAATTGTGGTGGCTAGAGGCCTGGGTCAGAGCAACTCTAAACTGCGGCTCTTTTGGGATGTTGCCAGGCTGAGGTGGTCAGAACATACTAAAAGTGACCCAAGGAAGACAAACCGGTGAACTGGTGACATGGTCTTGTGTGGCCATGGCTTACTGATGATGGGGAACGAAGGCTGGCCCGTGTAGACTGATCCAATAGAAGTTCTAGTGTAGATCTAATTGCTGAAAAGGTTAATGCTGGTTGTGATAAAAATGTGTTATAATATACCGTGCGTCACTGTTATGGTGGTAAAACGGCAGGCCTGCTCGATATTAGGCAGGTGGTCATAATGTTATGGCTGATCGGTGTAATATACAGTGTAGATGTCAAAACCTGGATGTGTCTGAGATCATCTTATATGTTTTTATTTTCTAGAACCATGCCGTTTGTTGACCTTCAGTCCAGGCTGGGAATCAATTTGGACAAGTGGATCCTGGCCCAGAGCGGAGAGCAGCCTTACAAGCGAGCCGCACGTTGTCACGCTTTTGAGAAAGAGTGGATTGAGTGTGGCCATGGCATCGGTTACACCCGTGCTAAGAAAGAATGCAAGCTCGAGTTTGAAGATTTCTATGAGTGCATGCACCGACAAAAGACGGTTAGTCCATATAATATAACCAAGTTATTTCATGGTCTGTTAATACTGCATAGATTTCCACAGGTGTGTTTGCAGAGAACAACAATTTGAGCACATTTGTTTGCACTGAGGAGGGAGACAAATATGATTTGTTATTGGAAATGTAAGGGCAGTTGCTCAGGCAGTCAATAAACATTTATCTGAGATATAATTTAGATTTTTACTGTAATGATCCAGAAAGCTGGATAAAAGTACCCTGGTATTTTCTTTTCTACAGTTACGTGTATAACATTAAATCATCTTATAATCACACACAATTTTATTAATTAAATTGCAGGGAATGTGTTCATCCTAAAGTGAGTTAAAGATTTATTATTTAATCCCATGTTCAGTAAAATCCCCAACATTTGATTTTAGATGTATAATTTCACCCTGTGTTGTTTTTTTGAATGTCACCTTTTCGGACTTTCTTCCTACATTCTTAACATTCCTGTATCTTCACCCAGAACAAGCGCTTGTATGAGATCCGGAAGCAGAAGGAAAAGCTGATTAAAGAAGGCTCGTATACTCCTCCTGCACAACACACTGGCAATGAAGAACCTCGTCCCTGAACCCTGAGCTCTCAGCTCCTCGTCCAGCTCGTTGTTAGACACTCGGTGTGCTGAATCGCTCGTGTATTATAATTATTCTAACAATATTGTTTATCTGTTCCACTCGAAATTTAATAAATACTATTCATCATTTTGTGTCTGGTTATAGATTTTTTTGCACACTTAAGGACAGGATAATTGTCAACACTAAATGCTTCTTAATCTTACGACCATCTAATTAATAAATTAGCTGCTGTTTACTGTAATATTTAGTGAATCAGATAAGTTCACAACCGGGTGTCCTTTTACCACCCCACCATGGATTATTTTCCCTTGACAATGTCTCAATCTGTTTGATTTCACGTATACCACAGTAATTTCCCAGCACTAATGTTTAGTAATTAATCAGTACTTATATCTCCTTACTTTTTGATGCATAGAAATAGATTAAACCTGATCACTTATAATTGCTATAAAGAGTCATTTACTCATCAGCCTCATTCTCTTAAATCTATATTGCATCAGACTAAAAACTGCAGCTTTTCATTTGCAAAACACAATCCTCTGGCCGGAAGATTTCTGTGTGGAGGAACAGACCCTTAGATCTGATAAACATTCATTTAGCATTATTAGTCTTAGATTTTCTAGAGTATCTATAATATAACTCCCTGTGTTTGAGCTTTTACTGTAGAAGCTTTTCAGCTCCACTTTATTTATTTATTAATTTTCAGCAGCTAGTCCTATTAAAAGATACACAGTTGGTACCAATGACTCCTTTTCTGTCTTATTATGTAACATAGTTTTAGTTCACTAGATGGCAGTAGAAAACCATCAATTTCTCACAATGACTTGTACATACAGTAGTGTGTATACTATTACACGTATGAAATAGCTTTTTATATATCCTATAAGAAATATACAGTGTATCCGCTAACAATCAGCCCAATAATGTATAAAACAGAATATGTAACAAAAAAAACCCTTTTAGAAAGACATCAGAGTCTGGAGTCTTCAGAGGTAATTTGAAGAAGATATTCCAGCACAGCTGTTAGAGCAGGAGGATCTGATATGTGGGAACCAAATATCCGCACTGGGATAGAAAATCTGACCATTTTGACTTTGCAAGGACATTGTACTTGTTACCAATGAGAAAGGTGCCCTTAATATTGTGGCAGGTCTTAGGCAGACAAAGTTATATTATCAATTAACAAAATGAAAAATAATTGAACACGAGAAATCTAAATAAAAATCAAATGAGTATTTGGTGTGACCAAAGCAGCGTCAATTCAAAACACACAGGTAGGTTTTGATCCGCAGCCTACAGAGGATTGGAGATCCTCTGTAGGCTGCGTGAAATCCTTGTCTCTTCGATTAATCCCAGACATACATGATGATGTTAAAATGTGGGGCCAAACCATCACTTTCATGATTCCTTCATTTTTGGTTCGTTCTTTTCTTTAGACATTGGCTGTGTTTGGGGTTGTTGTCCTGCTGCAGAATAGATCTGGGGCCAATCAGATGCTCACTGATGGTTTTGCATGATGGATAAGTCATCGTCTCATCATCATCTATACCGCTTTATCGTGTTTACAGGGTCACGGGGGGCCTGGAGCCTATCCTAGGAGACTTAGGGCATGAGGCTAGGTACACCCTGGACATGGCCCCAATCCATCGCTGGGCACACACACATACATATTTGGGAATTCCAGTTAGTCTAACCTGCAGGTTTTTTTTACAGTCGGAAGAAACCAAGAGGAAACCCACCAAGCACGGGGCGAACATGCAAACTCCATGAACAAAGAGGTGGGAATCAAACCCAGGCAGGAATCCAGCACAGACCCCGGAGGTGCAATGCGACAGTGCTAACCACTAAGCTACCGTGACGCCATGATAGATAGATAAGTATCTGCCTGTATTTCTCAGCATTGGGGACACTACGTATTAATCCTGACCAAATCTCCAACTCTATGCAGAAGTGCTGCTCCAAACTTGTAAGGAAGCTGTTTTTGTTCCAGTTAATGACTGTGTTTCAACCTACATGTGAAATCAATGATCATTATCACATGCTTGGTATAATTGGTTATACTCTGATACTACAAAAAAGATTTTGATTTTTCTTCTGTTTAGATTTTTCTACTTGATTACTTTGCATAAAAAAAAAAATCAATTAAAATATATCTTTTTAAAAGCATTCTTACTTATACATAGTGTGTAAGTTAGCTCAAATGGTAACCTCGGAAACTAAAAGGAACCCTTTTGGTCTTTAGTTATTTGTAAAATTAAAAAATATTTACAGTAAATATACATATTGTATATGTGCATGTAAAGTCAAACAGAAAGACCAGTCACATCAAATACTGTTTGCCTTATTAACCGTCTTTAATAGAATACTAAAATAGCACACGGTGATATATTTTAGTGGACAGAATTGAAATACCATTAGGCTACACAATTCTAAATGAACATCTGTAAAACCTTACAGGTTAAATGTGTTAACTTTCTCAGAAATGTACATTGTGTTTGAGCACATGGAGGAGAGATTTCTATATAAAATGTTCTGTATTGTAAATCCTTTTTTAATTGATCTTAGTAAATATTAGTAAATATTACATTTGATTGATCTTAGTAATCTATTTTAATGAGCTATAAATTGTAATCTTTGAAAACAAAACAAGTCTTTAAATATTTCACTTTTAACTGTAATGAATCTTGAACATACAAGTTTCACTTTGTGACTTATCTTATGATGGGGGGGGGGGG
>JAQQZT010000023.1:24679864-24691469 GCA_030068275.1 Clarias platycephalus
GTTGGAATTTGAAAAAGACATCTAATGGGTCTCCGGCCTGTCTTAAAAATGAATAATACATGTGGATACCTTAGTGTTTGGGCTGTTTCCTGCTAATGCCTATGTGCCGACTGTGGCTGCCAGGAAGTGCACAATGATGTCGATGATTAGGCTGATTATGACTTACAGCTGTGATAGGGTTTCACTATAAGTAAGGATCACAGTGTTTGTATGTATTGCCAGTAAACTACTTCTTGATGAGCTGCCAACTTTGAATAGCTCTGAACTCTTGCCTTTTGACACCCGGTCAGTGGAGATCAATGCAGACTGCTATGTCGTTATCATCAGACTGTGCATCCTATGAGCATCAAATATCAGTTTATTTATTGCCTTTTCTATCCATTACATTATTTCACTGTGCTATTCTTTCGATATCACTGTGGTGACATCATGACCGAAGAATGGAGATATGGCCAACATTAAGGAAATCTTGACAAGCTCTAGTAGTAAAAGAGCAGAGGGTGCTGGGTTTATGCCTGAGTCACTATTCATGTTTAATCATGTTTATTGTATGTTCTAATGTATTTTGTCTGACCGTGTTGTGTGTAATGTGTGTCTGGTTGATGGATTCAGAGGAACAGTGGGCCATGAGTAATATCCGCTGGCAGAGCATGCAACACTGCTGGAGAGTGTTTCAAATCTGCTTTAGTACTTATGGCTGACTTCAATATGTGTATAAATGTTGGAAATGAAATGATTAGCTTTTCTGTATCTTCTGTTAGATCCTTTCTTTTCTGCACAGTGCACCACACAAGATTTAAAGGTTTAAAGGTGCGCTGTGGTATCCGGCATTAAGACGCAAGCTGCAGATGATTTTAAGTCCTGTTAGTTGCAAGGTACTGTACAGCCGGCCTCATTAGGCTTGATCAAACTGAGATCTTTATGTTCATCAAAGCATTCCTGAATCATTTCGGTAGAGTTGCAATGTGCATTATCCGTCGGAAAGAGCCCACTGCCATTAGGGAATACAATTGCCATGGTCTGTACAATGTTTAGGTAGGTGGTACGTTTCAAAATAGCATCCATATAAATGGCAGAACCCAAGGTAGAACATTGCTCAGAGCATCACATTGCCTTTTCTTCCCATAGTGATGATCAAGTCATCCAACCATCACAATTTGGTCTTCGTCAACGTCTCTCCAAAGTTATAATAAAATGCTGCAGTATTCCGTTAAGAATACATTTCTGGTAAGAGCTTCCATCTCTGCTAGTAACGGGTCACTGTCCTCAATGCTGTTAACTTCTGGGCTTTAAGTGTGTTTTAGGTCATTGCACTCTCTATCGACAATGGAGAAGGAATTAAACTAGGTACAGATGCAAAATGTCTGAAAGTAACTGTACTAATTTTGTAGTAGTTTCACCAGAGATGATCAGGATTCACCAGCATGTATACAATCTGGCATATCAGCAAATAAGCAAATAGTAACCTACTCATTCCGGTATTAGAATTGGAAGAGATGTGTATTACTGTATTTCTCTGTGTTTGCTGTAATTGCTGTATATGTACTAGCATTGGCCAAATTTTATACAGAAACATGTTTACTTACTTACCTATACTTGGCCTTTCTTTGGCCACTAGAGGGCACAATGTGTGGCATATTGGAACAAAAGCTTTGGCTGCATCACCAACCATTGTACAGAATCCAGTGTGTGAAAACAGATAAACACAGTACTGATTTAAAATATATATATATATTTACGTATTTTTTTATGATCTGGATGAATTTAAAGCAGTGATTGTAAACGACCACCAATTTGTATCTCATTGCTGATGAACACAATTTTTGATGTACAATAAGGTATACTAAACTCAGAGTCAAACCAGGACCTTTGATTGTGCAGAATAAAACAACACAGTTACGAGAGTAAACACTCCCTTTATTTCTCTATATAATCCCCTACTACACTAATGCACTTATCCAGCTTTTCACTAGTGCTTGGTGGAAAGTACAACGGAGCCATGATTGGACTACCTGCTTCACGTCTGAAACGCTGGCCTCCCAGGAACTCCTTTAAAGCCCCCAAACATGTGGAAATGGATTGTAGTAAGGTTAGGACTGTACGGGGGATGTGGTAATAACTCCCAGCTTCCTGAGTTCCTGCAATGTGCAAGTTGTGTTTGTGAACGATTGTGTTTCTTCTCCAAGTTGGCGACAAGTTATCTGACACTTTAGGTGGTTTACTTGCTGATGGAAACGACTGCAGTGGGCTCTGAACCACCTCGGCCTGGATGACATTTACAGACAAATTGCCTTCTTTAAAATGTTTGGGTCTGAGACAGGGTCTGTTAGAAGACTTAGGGCACGAAGCAGGGTACAACCTGGACAGGGTGCCAATCTACCACAGGGCATGCACACACTACAGGCAGTTTGGGAACACCAATTAGCTGAATCTGCATGTCTTGGGGCTGCAGGAGGAAACAGGAGTACCCAGAGGAAACACACCAAGCATGGGGAGAACATGCAAACTCCATGCACACAGACCCGAAGCGGGAATCAAACCTGTACCTTATTTAAATATTTTTTGCCTTGCAACATTTGTTAAAAGTGCAATATAAATAAAACTGATTAAAATTGAATTAATTGAATGAAGTTGGCTTAGTGGTTATCACTGTCGACTCGCCTCTCTAGGGTCTGGGTTCGATTCCCGCCTCGGGTCTGTGTGCATGGACGTTGCATGTTCTCCTCGTGCTTGGTGGGTTTCCACTGGTTACCTCCCACAGTCCAAAAATATGAGGTAATTGCTGCTCCCATTTTGCCTGTAGTGTGTGAATGAGTGTGTGTGTGCCCTGCGATGGATTTGCACTCCATCCAGGGTGTACCATGTCTCATGCCAAGTCTCCTGGGATAGGAGGCCCCAGGCCCCCTGCGACCCTGTATACAGGACGAAGCGGTGTAGACGATGAGTGTGAGTTATTGAATAAAAAAAAATAAATAACTGTAATAATAATATACTGTTATGTATTGGCACATCTTTTACACACATATAATTATTATATTATATTATATTCTTAAATATCTTATATTGAGGGAGAGAGACAGACAGACAGACAGAGGGAGGGAGGAAGAGAATAAGAGAGGGAGGGGAAAAGGGAAGTGAGGAATGGAAGTGGAAAGCACCCTGGTTGGTTATGTGCTTGAGGTAGGGTGCGGTTTAGGACACGGCTCTGTCAGACCAGGACACGTCATCGGAAGTGGAGCGCGTTCACGTGTTCGGCTGCGCTGCTCCTGTCTCACCAGCGGGGGGCGACACAGGCTGAGCTTTATCACACTCTCGCCCGGGATTCGCGCTGCTCGAAATGGAATGGAGGAAGCAGGAACTGCGGGAAGAATAGAGCGAGATCTCGAGATCTCGCTGTTTGCACTGGAAGAAAAGGGGAGGATGGCGGGACACAAGCGGGAATAAATAGAAGCGGCCATTACACTGAGCACACAACACACACAGACACACCGGTCAGGAGCGGGATGTGATTACACTGTGGAGCAGAAAAACGGACAGCCCACTGCGAGCGAGCACCTCCCCAATCACACACACACACACACACACACACACACACACACAAATCCAATTCGCCGGCTCGGACGCTGGAGAAAGCCTCGGATCAGCAGCCGTGCGCCATCAGAATATGGATTTCAATTTTATTATAAGGATTATCCGTGATCGAATTTAAAATATGTAATTTCAGCATAAAAAAAAAATCTATATGCATATATATTTATATACGTGTATAATTTCCAGGAATCGCACAAATAAGGCTTTAGGTTAAAGGAAGCACATCCGATATCTGAACACCGGCCGGATGAGAGTTTGAACCCCAGGCTGGACAGATTTGAAGCCGCGCCGGACTGACCGCCTCCCCGGAGCGCCGGCTCGCTGTGCCGGATTAACGCTACTGCTATCGCGGGGCTCCAGGACACCATGGCCGGCTTCGTCCCGGGTTTACTGCCCGCGAATCATTCACAGGAGAAAGAGTTCGCCAAAGCGTACGAGGATGTCCTGGAGAGATATAAAGGTAAAAATGTTTTATGTACACACACACACACACACACACGCACATAAAATACCTGTGTAAATATGTACAGGGACAGAGCCGGAGCATGTGATTATGCGGTGTCAAAAACCGGATTGTTTTTGGTTTTAAGGTGGAACTCCATAAACACTCAGCATCTCTAAAAATATTTATTTTTGCATTATTGATTAACTTTCATCATTTCAGCAAATAAAGCCTTAATTTACACCCAGGTTACAGAGGAATAAAACTTATATTTTTTATTTAATAATAATAATAATAATAATAATAATAAAAATAATAATAATAATGAGGGTAAAGGGTTCGATTCCCGCCTCTGGTCTGTGTGTGTGTGTGTAGTTTGCATGTTCTCCCCATGCTGTTTCCTCAAGGTGCTTTGGTTTCCTCTCATGCATAGAATGGGTTAACTGGTGTTCCCAAATTGTGTAGTGGTTAGCACCGTGGCCTCGCACCATCAGGGTCTTGGTTTGAGTACCACCTGGGGTTGGTGTATGCGTGGAGTTTGCATGTTCTCTGTCTGTGCTTGGTTTGTTTCCTCCCCTGTCGGATAGGTTAACTGGTGTTCCCAAATTGCGTTGTGCTTAGCACCGTGGCCTCGCACCACCAGGGTCTGGGTTCGAGTACCACCTGGGGTTGGTGTATGCGTGGAGTTTGCATGTTCTCTGTCTGTGCTTGGTTGGTTACCTCCCTTGTTGGATAGGTTAACTGGTGTTCCCAAATTGCGTTGTGGTTAGCACTGTGGCCTCGCACCATCAGGGTCTGGGTTTGAGTACCACCTGGGGTTTGTGTATGCGTGGAGTTTGCATGTTCTCTGACTGTGCTTGGTATGTTTCCTCCCTTGCTAGATAGGTTAAGTGGAATTCCCAAATTGCGTTGTGGTTAGCACCGTGGCCTTGGACCACCAGGGTCTGGGTTCGTGTACCACCGGGGGTTTGTGTATGCGTGGAGTTTGCATTTTATCTCTCTGTGCTTTGGTTGGTTTCCTTCTTTGCCGGATAGGTTAACTGGTGTTCCCAAATTGTGTTGTGGTTAGCACCGTGCCCTCGCACCACCAGGGTTTGGGTTCGAGTCCCACCTCAGAGTCTGTGTGCGTCAAGTGTGCATGTTCTTCCCATAATTGGAAGGTTTCCTCCCTTGCAGGCTAAGTTAATAGTTGTTCCCAGATTGCCTGTAGTGTGTGAATGAGCATGTGCAAGTCTGCAATGGATTCGCACCCCGTCTAGGGTGTACGCCGCCTCGTGCCCCTAGTCTCCTAGGATAGGCTCAAGTCCCCCTGCGACCCTGTATACAGAATAAAACCGTATAAACGATGAGTGACTGAGTGATCCTGTGTGGCCTGTTTTGGTCCTTTGTGATTGCCGTCAACGGCTGAGCTCTTGAGTCCATGTGTTTGTTAAATAATAGTAAGGGCTTTAAAAATGAATAGCTATACTGAAATGAATAGCTTTGGAGGAGCTAAAAAAGGGAGGGAGAGGGAGAAGAGCATCTGTAATGCAGCCCTGATGAAAAGGGACTCTTTCAATTATTGATTGATCTCAATGAAATCCGAGTCGATATGAGGGGGCAGCTGGTCATCTGGGACAAGTGAAATGTTGGGATATGGGTATATTCGTCCATTTTAAATGTCGCGCGTGAACACGTTTCGGGAATACGATCATAATAATACCATTCTGAAAGTCTTTTGAACTGTTCTGCACTGAATTTCTGTGGTTGTAAATCTATCTCAGGACTATCTATACGGCTTACGTTTCATCTCTATCAAATCATTAAGCACTTAGTGGGATCATAAAACCGTAGCGTGGTGAGTGGAGGCCATGTATGAGCAACAGTAATATCTCTGCTTATACTTTATTAACCTCTAGGGACAACAGATGCAAATTAGCCAGTGTTACCACATTTCTAAAAAGCAATTATAATATAGCTGCCAGGGGTGTTTTTATTCTGATGGATGGATGAATGGATGAATTTCAGGCCCTGCGATTGAAGGCTCCTAAAGCTAATCTTTGTACAATGCTATGTGTTACACAGTCACACTCAAACAGTAACATGTTGACATTGTGTTTCATTTACGTGACTTTTCCAAATCCCTGTGCGTGACTTTAGAATTATGCAATCGACCTTCTCATGACTAAAGGCTTAACGCCCGAAGGAGCCACTTTAATCCGCGCCGCCCGAGCGGTGTAGTTTACCTGGCCCTCTCCTGTTTACTCTACTTTGGTCCAGTGTTTGGAGTGAGTTCTCGCATCTAAACCGTTGATCCTCTTCATCATCAGCTTGGGGGAAGGGTATATACGTTTTACATTTATAAGATTAAAAAAAAGTTTTTTTTTTTTTGTACTTGGCTGAGCGCTGAGACGGCGCTTAGTTCCAAATAGAAGGAAACATGTGATACAAGTTTAAATAATTCAAGGACTTGAGTTGTTTTCCCAACACGCAGGGAGCTGACGTGAGTTTAGAACAATGGCAGGATATCTAAAAGAGTCTGGGTGCCGCAAACGAAGGAAGAGAGACGGTCATGAGATTCAGAAAGAGGTACACACACACACTCACAGAGGAAACATTGATACAGAGACCAACATGGCCTTCAGGTAGCGACCAAGAAAGTTCTTGATGTTCTTCTATCCTGATATCCCGAGGTCCGGCTGGTGAAGAGTGACTCAGGGTTTAACAACAACAACAAGAAGAAGTACATCATGTATCAGATATAAAACTGACTTTGATTATGGATGAAAAAAAATATTAATAAAAACAACAACACAGTTTTACATAAACAAAAGTTCACTGCACATGCTTCTCTCTCTTTTTACACTGGAGTTCTAAGCTTAATCTAATCTAATGTAAGCTTAAACTACATGAAACATAACTAAAGTCTCATGCATCAAACCACATACAGTGTATACAGTACACCATACTGTTCATCACACAGACTTGTCTTAATAAAAACGAAAAAAAAAAAAAAAAGATTTATTTGCTATCCGAGCTCCCAGATTGATTTTCTCCAACTTTGAAGATGGAAAGGTGGAAGTTATGCTAATACGAATATAGTTCTGTTTTGCAGTTCAGCTATATTCTGATTAACAAAATGTTCATTTCGAAAGCAGATTAGTTTTGTTAGTGCCTGTTTGAAACCGTGTTGGGTTTGTGTTGGTAAAGGGAATAAACAAGGACCACCTGATATGATTATCACGATGCCCAAGTCCTGATTTAATTTGTTTACTGATTATTTTTTAAATAAATATCCTTAATCAATATAACCCTTTTTTCATGAATTCTAAACGAACTTCCTCCTACCACCCGGTACTCTGTGCAGCCTGCCAGTGTGTTGAATAGTTTAGAGCGCACCACCCATAGGATTATAGAGGATTGGCAAAATGTCACCACCTCAAATGCAAATATGCACTATATCGCCAAAAGTATTGAACTTGACTAACATCCGATTCGTAATTCAATCCATAGGGTTTCATATGATGTTGACCCCGCCCCCTTTGCAGCTATAACCGCTTCAACTCTTTTGCGAGGGCTTTCCACAAGTATGTTAATGGGAATTTCTGACCATTCTTCCGGAAGTGCATTTGTGAGTTCGGACACTGATGTTGGACGAGAAGGCCTGGCTCGCGCTCTCCGCTCTAATTCATCCCAAAGATGCTCTATCGGGTTGAGGTGCAGGCCAGTCAAGTTGTCCGACACTAAACTCTCTCATCCGTGTCTTTATGGACTTTGCTTTGTGCACTGGTGCGCAGTCATGTTGGAACTGGTGTGGGGTTGTTTTTCAAGAGTTGGGCTCGACTTCGTACTTCCAGTGAAAGGAACTCTTAATGCTTAAGCAAACCAAGAATCGGAATGTTTGCTCTCTTTGACTTTATACTATGCTGTCATAGCGAAAGTACTATACAAATCTAACATCTTTGGAATCTTCAGTTAAATTCCTGAAGGTTAAAGGTAGTGTGGGTTGAAACCTGCCTGGGTTGTGTCTCTGAACACAAGTGTGTTTCGCATGCTGGTTAATGGTAAACCTTTTCCCACACACTGTTGAGATGTTCTTTGCCCTAAAAGCAGTACCACACACACACACACACACATGCAAAAAAAATGAGAACAAAAGTTAGGAAAAGGTTGTAGTGTGAACGCCCTGATGCCCTGATTGCTTTGCTTTCCGTCATTGTATTCTAGCAGAGAACGCTTGTTTGGTTTCTAAAGTCTGTTAGCAAGCATCTCGCCGTACGTACTGTACGACTATGTCTGCTTTTGATGCAGCTCTTACAGTTCGGTATAGTTTTGACGGCTGATGTGGAAAGCCCCGAGCGTTTTGTGTTCCCGAATTCGCCTCCGGTTTCGAGCGGAAACTTGAGCTGGAAGTGCTGAAGGAGACCAGCCGTCATTCCTGCATTATTTTGTTTCTACGTGGCCTATTTTCCTTCATTCCACTCGCCTCCCATGACAGAATTCAGCACTGTTTGCCTTGACCTTTTCTCAGTTTCCCTGTCTGTCCTGCAACATCATGACAGCACTTCTGTCCTCACTTCCTGTTTGACCAGCAGGAAAAGAAAACGCTCACAGAGCAGGAACGTCTATCATTTACATTCGCTTGCTTTGGATAAATTCTATAAATCGGAATAAATCATTCCGTTATCATGTAACGACTCGCCGTAGCTCTTTCGTGAGATCAGACCAGACATTTGGTGACCGGTTTCCCAGTTGTCCTTTCTTTAACCACTTTAGGTAGGTACATACTGGGGCTAACACCCCATAAGACCAGCTGTTTTCCAGATGCTTTGACTTAGTTGTCTAATTGTCCAGTTTCATCTTTGTCAGATCCTTACACTTGCCCATTTTTCCTGCTTTCAACACATCAGCTTTTTTGCGAATGGACCGTTCATACTGTATATCCCACACCTTGACATGTGCCGCTGTAACGAAATAAACAGTGTAAAATCTGATTGGTTTACTGTATATATATTTTCTTGGGTTTATGTGCCTAATTCTCTGATTCTCTAAGTGTTTAGGGAGGAGGACGCACAGCTGTAGATTCAGCTGAGAGGACTTGCATAACAAATCTCCTGCTGCGTCTTAAAGAACAAACATAAGTGCTGCTCCAGCTAAACGTTCGCTGGAAGGTTAAACGGTTTTAACCTAACCACTTTTACCCAGAATCTGCATCGCGCGCGCACGCGTCTGTGATTACCAAGAAATGTGAATTTTCACACGTATCGGTGTAATGAAAATAGGAAGCAAGAACCTTTCAGCTGGTGGCACAGTGGGCACGGATACATTCTCACTGGTTTGAGCAGAAGCTGAATTTTCTGTCTTTGTGGAGTTTTCGGTGTGTCCCGGGTTCTTAGGTTTCCTCCAAACTCCTTAAAGAAAAGAAAAGAAAAACGCCACGCCAGCTGGTTTTTAGCAGTAAATGTAAGTGTGTGTGGTGCCCGCAGATGGCACCTCATGCCCTGTGTTTTTGTCATGGGCTCTGAATCCACTAACCACTCTGACTAGGATATAGAAATTACTTTAAAAGGAAAGAAAGAACAGCTTTGATAGGAATTTCTTTTATGTCTGTCTTTGTTTTTATGAAATTCAGCAAGACTCCATTTGCCTTTTATTATTTGTCAGCTTTGACGTCATTGGATTTTCTGTTCTTGACTTTTTTTTTTTTTTTTCTTTTCTGTTTTTTGTCAGTACAAGGAAAACTCTCGTCCATGGAAAATCGAACGGATGCATGGCTTTCGTGCATCAATGCGTTCGGATTCTGCAGTACAACACCTCAGTGCGTATCTTGCGGAGAATCGATAGTAAGGCTCCAGATTGGAGAGACGGTGACCTCAGTGCTCCACTCTCGCACCGCGGTAGCAAGCCTCTTACAGATATTATATAAACACGCACATACCTAGCTCCAATCTTAGTTGAGTTTGCACTCTCTGCACTGTACCGGACCGGAGGTATGGAAAACAAGATGAGCACTATGTGGCCGTAATTGAAGGAGTGTGGAGACTTCAGGGGTCGAATGGAGGAGGGTCGGAGAGAACAGACGAGGACTGCGAGAAGCACGTGAAGTGTTAATGAATAAATCATGTAGTGTGCGTTAAAGGCGCTGGACGCTGAAGCTTACAGGGGCATTGATTTTAAATGCACCAGAAACCTCAAACCAATCTATACACACCCACCACTATCCCAGCGTTCCGACTTCACTTTCCGTGCAATAGAAACTGATCCTCAGCAGGCTCGAAATATTCCCGCTTATTCTTTATCATCCATGATGCGGAGTATTAATGAAGGAGAAGGTGTGTTTGTACATGGCGTCACATGGCGTTCCCCAGCTGAAACACCAAGGTTGTATTATGACATTTCCTCATCCTCTGTGCCGTCAAGCTGTGGGAAGCACCTGTGTGTTTCAGGATGGAAATCCGCACCAGCCGGTTCATCCTCTACTGCCGTGGATGAAAGACGGCCTTTGTGTCTGTTTGTGTTGGAATCGGTCTTGTTTGTAAAAACTGGGGACAAATCCATCCAGATGTCATTCTGACATCACTTCCAACTGTCTCCGTTCTTGGGGAAGTGACTGATTTAGAGATCGCTGTTTATAGAGAGCGGAAGTAGGGTGAAGAGATACCAGAACTCCGTTATCGCCTCTATATGTGTCGATAAGGTGTGAGGAATTGATTGAGTATACTGTGTAACTTATGAAAATGGATTTTTGGCAGGACCGAATGTTAAACAATTATTTAAACATTCACCACCAACTAGTTAAGATTAATTAGTGCATAATGCACTTATGTAATATATTGTCTGATTAGTTTTAGCACAGGCAGCTTAGTGGTTAGCACGGTCACCTTCTCACCCGCAGGGTTAGAGGTTTGCGTCCGGTTTAAATCCGGTCTGGAGTTTGCAGGTTCTCCCCGTGCTCGGTGGGTTTCCTCTGGTTAATCCGGTTTCCTCCCACAGTCCAAAGAATCTACATTGTAGGTTGATTTAGTGTTTCCAAACTACCTTTAGTACAGGATTGGGTATGTGAGTGTATGTAATTATTCCCCGCGGATGGTTGGCACCCCCATCCAGGATGTACTCTGCCTTGTGCCAGGAGTTTCCTGGGATAGACTCCAGGCTTCCATCGACCCTACACGGGATAAGCGGTATAGATGAGTGATGAATGGGCGCTTTAGCGCAAAACTGAGTCGTGTCTTTTAGCGTTTTGGCTCAACCGTGAATCAGAGAGACAAAATCTTTATAAAGGCCAAGATAAGAAGTTGTTCAAGGCTGCGTCACAAAAAGAGAACAGCTTGGAATTCCCATTCGTCTTTTATTTATTTATTTATTTATTTGAATCGCATACATGATAGTTTTGCAACTCACTTTATGAAAGGTCATGCATGTACACTAGTAATGTTACTGGGTAAAAAATTAAGGAAACAGTTAATAACAAAAGAATATTTTAAACAAATCTGTTTGAAGAATAACGCATTTTATTTATATATATATATATATATATATATATATACAAACCGGATTCCAAAAAAGTTGGGACACTTAACAAATTGTGAATAA
>JAQQZT010000023.1:24716292-24728153 GCA_030068275.1 Clarias platycephalus
ACACACACACACACACACACACACACACACACACACACACACACACACACACACACACACACACACACACAGTCTGAACAATTGACATGACTAAGGAAATTAATTTTACATATTTTTAGATAATGTTCTGTTGTTATTTGATGTTGAGGTGAGAAGATGTTAGCAGATTAGCATTTACCGGATTCTGCAACTAACAATAAAAAGATAATGAGTGAGGGATGTCAGCGTTTGGCTGCTTGCTTGTTATTATTATTTTTTTCCAGCACTCAACTGCGACTCGTAACGGAAAAGTATTTCCGTTATATCTCATTTTCGAGAGATACAAATTTAGGGAAAAAAAATAATTTCACCTTAGGCAAATATTCTTTTTTTTTTATCAAAGAAAAAGGAATAGAAAAAAAGAACAGAAACTTTCTCATGCATACCAGATAATTTTTTTTAAATGATGATTATTATTATTATTATTTATTTATTTATTTATTTATTTATTTTTTAACCATTTTGGATTGCACAGTGGTGAAGTAGACTCGCACCTCCAGGGTCATGGGTTCGAATCCTGCCTCGGGTCTATGTATAGAGTTTAAATGTTCTCCCTGTGAGTTTGCTCCAGGTACTCCGATTTCTTCTCACAGTCAGATTAGGTTAATTGGCGTTTTCTTCTACCCAAAGTTTCCTGGGATAGGCTCCAGGACCCCTGGTGCAGGATAAGCGGTATAGAAGATGAATGAAAAAATGTTCCTTTAGTGGCACCATACTCTTTAATTAAAACTGTGGGAATAAATTAATTTAGTACAGTGTACAAATCCACAATCTGCAAAAAAATTAAAACTTTAATGTTAAAATAAAATAATAGCATAAAATTAATAGAAATTTTTAAATAAATAACTATGAATTATTTAAGCAACATAAAAAAAAAATTATTAATTTTTTTTTTTTTACATTTAATTTCCCAGTTTCTTGATACTGAAGGAAAGTTTATGATGTGACAATTTTTTTTTCTTCTTGGCTCATTTAGATGTTCAGTCTCTTTTTAGCTACATTTAATGATTCTGATTCTTGGAATTGTCAGTAGGAGCTGGCGGCTTTTGTCTGCTTTTCTTTTATGTTCTGAGTGTAAGAGTGCAGTCAGGGACTAAAAAAGATCTTCTACACTAGTGAGTGCTGAACCATTAGTCTTAGCAACAGATTCCCATGAATAACAATATAAGAGCCTCATGACTGAATTAAACTGGTAATATGGTTTAGTATCCTGTTAGGAAGATCAATATCTAGCTGTCTCTAGCACCTCCGGCTTTGTCCCAGAGGACACGCTGGCCAGCATGACTGCACCACAGGCTCACTCTTCTTCCTGGCTTATTTGTGTGCTCTTCTCAAAAACAGCACTCCTTTCAATCCTCTTGGTGATCACTGCTAATTCCAGCTTGTTACCCAAGCACTGTGAGCAGTTTGTGTTCTCGTGGGAAACGTGTTTTTGTGTGACGTGTTTTCATGAGACAACCAAATCTGTGGGTGTTGGAAGCTTTGAGGAAATATTTCGGTTGAGATGTTGGTGTTTAAGTTTGTCTTGTGGATCCACGTCATTGTATGAGGTATTAAACTGAACCTCCAGTATGTTTAATTATTACCTAATCCATGTAAAATGTGACAGCATAGCTTTTCTTCACTGGCGTTCGAGTCAAACCAGGACTGTGGATTGTGCAGAATAACTCTCTTTTTCTCCCCCGCCGCCATCTCTACTAGCCTTGGTACTAATTCCTAGAAGGAGCAGCACCAGAATAAAGTTAGTTGCATAATATGCAAAAGCTGAGCAAATTTGTGCAAATGATGCTGTCGTCAATATAAACACTTAAGCATGTAGCAGTATAGTGAGCGTACAGATAAATAATACTGAAAAATTCTAGTCAGATGATTTCATGCCATAAAATGATAGCTGGGGGTTGGGTAGTAGGCATGGCTGTCTTGATATAGCACTGACTTAAAATGATTAGATTAGACGCTGCAGTGTAAGGGTGCGAATCTCCAGAGATCTCATGATATGATTAGATTTTGATTAAGGGCACTGTACAATACAAAATTAATGCTTAATGTATCTTATAGTTAGATTTTTTTATGATGATCTTTTTATGGTATGGCCACTCACTGATTATTAAACACAGTATTAAAATATTCGTCCATTATGAAAATTAATGCCTTAGAGCTAATAGAAGAAATGTCACTCATTTATATAATATTTACATATTGAAAAGGGAAAAAAAAAAAACCCTCTACATTTGAATTTTCTATTTTTAGTCATCTAGCAGATGATTATTGAAATATGGTTTGAGCCATTGATGTTGGAACCGGACTCTGGAGAAAAAGTGTAGAATTTATGGCGTACATTATTTTATACTTTTAATGCTTCTGCCACTAGGTGGATCTGTTGAATTCTCAAACCTGATTTGTCAGTAGATGTTTATGCATTTTTACTTCCAGCAGCTTTAACAGTAATTCTGGCAGGTTTGTTGGCTGTTCTGCAATTCTATAATAACAGCTTATAAGTGACAAAGATTTGTGTGCATAGAAAAACCTGTAAATGTTAACGTGGCTTAGGAAGTGTTTATTACACATTTATAGAAGGAGTCCACTATGTCAGCACTTTGTAACAGACATAAAAAATTTTTTTTTTTTTGCTACAGTAAAATTTTCAGCATAGGGACTTTCTGACTTTGCTGTAACGTTTCCAAGAGAAAAAAAAAAGGTGTTAGTGAGGAAGCTGTTATTATGCATGTTATAACAGGGACTTACTCTCTTTGCAGATGTTCCACAACACTAAATGTTACCATGAACAGACAGAAGGTGTTATACTGTATGTCATTCTTTAATTAGGCTATTGAAATTGTAATTATACATGCATCACATCACCCCGTCGATGATTTATGTTCCTGTAACTGTCTCGCCATGTTTTACTGTCACATAAATCCTGTGGAGTTGGTGAATAAAAAGCCATTTGGGCTTCATCATAAGTGAGACGGAGATGGTGGATCTTTATGTAGATCCCGGGTAAAGTAAAATTGATCTATCTGATCTAGACATGAACAATTAATGTGAATAAATAAACAGTAAGATCACAGCTACCACCGTTAATGTAGGAAGTGTTAATACAGTAGTTATAGTGTTTATTAAGCTGTTCAGTAAGGATTTCTCCTCTTCTTTTAATCTGAATCAGGAGAGGATTGACATCGAATACTAAGCAGCCATGAAATACACATAAACAAGAGCAGAAAGTTAGACAGACACGGAAAAGGGTGTTTGTGTTATGCAAGGTCAAGTTGTTTGAACACTTTCTCAATTATTTCCTCTCATACCTTAAAGACATATGTATGTTATCAGTCATCTAAGTTCTAAATTGCTCATATACACACACACCCCACACACACGCCCTCAGGCGCATGCTCGTATACGTCTGACTCATGGCGGGAGTAAAGCACATGCTCCGGCTCGAGCAGTGACATCACCTGCTTTTGTGGTCAAAGTGCAGTTCCGGCTCAGAGCATGCTGCTCCCTCAGAGCTAGCAGGCTGCTGACTAGTACACACACACACACACACACACACACTCTCATCCGTGAGCTTTCATTAGCTTTGGCACGAAAAAGGAACCAAAAAAAGAAAACGGACGTGGAGGACGCCTGGATTTCCATAATCACCCCGGATCTTTAACCTCTTGGATTGCGTACTGATTACTTAGGCCTCTTCCCCCCTTTTTTCCCCATGTTTGCCGAGAGACGTTTTTTTACGTTCGTCTACTTTCACATTTGAGCTTTCTTCCTTTTTTTTTTTTTTTTACCCTCTATTAGTTTGTAGTTCCTTTCTCTGCTTTTTAATTCTTGTGTTTATATGGATAAGTTGATATGAGTGCCTCAGCATCATACAGACAGTATCTTCAGGACCTTGAAATCAAAAGAGGTTAGTTCCCTTCTTCTTCAAAAGTTACAATATGACTTTATTTTTAATTTTAAGAAAGGTTTTTGCAAAGTCCCTATAGATCCTTAATTAAGGATGAGTAAAATAATAATTTTCAATGCATCTCAGTTTTATCTTCACATACTGTAATTGCAACCGTACACTGTGTTTGGGATGGGACCTGCATCAGGGCACGCTTTGTACCTATGATTTGAATTTGCATGTTTCTTGTTAGATATCACTGTGACTAAATTTGAGCAAATAGACAAGACAAATTTCTTTCTATTTTTTCCGCTTTTTTTTTTTTTAAACTAAAATTGAGTTTGCCTAGGAACGACTGCACTGTTTACAATCATGTTGACTTTGGTTAATATTCAAAAGACCAAGATTGATGGATAATATTCAATGACCAAATGATTAACTTTGGATAAGTCTATGTTTCCGGGGAAGAGTAAAGATGCACAAAACTTCTTTGTAACTGAGGATGCTCCTAACACTAGGCGTTGGTCATACTGTAAATATGAATGGGGTATAGCAGATATCTATATCCCATATCTATCAATCTACTTACTTACTTAATTTCCTGTTAAATAGTGAAAATTAGACTTAAAACCCAGTTCCATTTTGGATGAAAAATATTGTTCTAGTGTAAATTTTTTACACCGATCAACCTTTGAAAAACCCTTAATATAGTTCGGCAAAATATGTGTAAATTTGGTTAAAGTGAAAGTTTGAAACTTCAGACATGTGCAGCGGTTAATTTACTTCTTAATCTTGCCTTGGCTATCTTCCTGTAAAGGTTATGTTGGGTTTAATGTGGTGTCCTGCATTAAGATGAACTCAATCATGTGAGCAAAGACGGCGGCTTTCAAAAACGTCACTTCGCTTGGAGACTTTTTATATTTGGTGGAGACTTTTTATATTTGGTTTCCTTCTTTTTCACTTTTGGGGATGGATTGATTTTAAACTGTAATTCATTTGTAGTTAGATACGTGCAAGAGTACAGTAGAGTACAGTGTACTATAGTAGCTTGAGTTAGGCCATAGAAATCAAACCTGACATGAATAAAGATGTATACAGCATCAGTTTACTGTCAAAACTCAATCATGATGAATTGTGATGTGTTTAAAGATATTTCTTTATGACGACGCTTCAGATGGACTTGCCTGAGTGCAGTATTTGGGACGAAATTCGTCGACTGGCTGTCAACGAATTTCAGGATTAGAAAAGAAAACAATATTGTCCAATGAAGTGTACTCGGTAAATCATGGCTCTGCATTGCTGTGACCCTCTGGGTGGGTGCGGATGCCCCTTTGGGGCAGCTGCCACCTGTTGTCTGTGCAGACCTATAGGCCATGGTCCGCTGTGTTTCTGTACATTCCTGCCTGCAGGTTCTCACATTTCTCAAGTTTAAGTCCTGGTTCTAAGTGTGTTTAGAAAATCTTTTCTTCTGGGCATACTTTTCGAGAGTGATGTCATGTTAAGGCATCCTTATTATTGTTAGTTAATTGAGCTACAAAGCAAATGTTTGACATAATAGTTCATGGGTTTCTATATTTGTTGAATTTGAGGTCTTAGAATTGTATAGTCCTGCCTGAAGGCAAACCAACAAGGTACTGTACTGTATATATATATATATGTGTGTGTGTGTGTGTGTGTGTGTGTTTGTGTGCATGCATGCTCAGGGTGTACCGCGGCTATGACTGAGCTGAATGACTATGATTTGTTTAAGGGGTGTAGCTTCTCCATTCTCCTTCTGCCCTGCGAGGCTATGCGCTCGTCTCTCCAGCGTGCAGTCTTCTGTTTCAAAGTGAGCCTAATTGAATTTATTTTGCTATCTGCCTACCTTCTACTTCTATCATCTTAAATGAAATGGTGTGCCGTTAGCTTTGGTGTTGTAATTCAATCCTGGATCATGGGACAACCATTTGGACAGCGGATGGCACCAGGCGTGTGTGTGCTGACCATATGGATAAGAAAGGAGGAGGGGGTGTTTTTAATACCCCACACACACACACCGAGCCTATTGTCCAGGATAAAAGCGGCTTTCTCAAAAGAAGTCACACTGAACGGTTTTAAAGTTTAATGAGTTTCAGAGTGGCGAATTGGGTTTGTTTGGTTTCTGCTCATGGCTTTTACATCCGTGTCGGTTTGTGATGACCAAAAGTATGTGGACACTTGATCATCATACTCCCAAATACATACTGAATTTCTAAATCTATAGACTTTTGCTAAAAGTTTAGCAGTTTTAATAGCCTCTACTTTTTTAGGAAGGTTTTCCACTAGATTTTGGAATGGGCAATGGGGATGTGTGTCCATACAGTCACAACAGCTTTACTGAGGTCAGGCACAGATGTTGCACCGAGGTGGTCTGGGGTGTACTTGGCTTTCAGTGTTCAGTGGGGGTTGAGGTTAGGGCTCTTTGCTTTGCATACACAGGGGCATTGGCATGAAATTGTGTACTGCTCACTTTGCAGCAACAGTTTGGAAAAGGCCCATATGGGTATTTATTAGAGAAAAAAATCAGTTAAGTTATGAGTTGCAATTGTTTCACGTGGCGATTCTCAAAACGCTGTGAGTTAGTCACCAAAGGCGCTCTTTACATACGCTTACACCAGTCTCAAAACACTGCGAGCACAAATTTGTCTTGAAAATCTCGTGAGTTTAGAAGCCGTCCGCGCACTTACACAAAATCGTGATTCTTACAGAAACGTTTTTATTCGAATCGGCACGTATAGTGATATCATTTCCAATTAAAATTTTGTCACATACACAGTCATATTGTACATAGTATGATGAAAAATGAACAAAAAGAAAGTATAATATTTAGAATAATTTTTTTTTTAATCGGGTGGTGACTGGTGATTACCCATCCCTAGTATTTATGGTAAGGTGTCCACATACTTTTGTCCATAGTGTATGTCTTGTTATAACGCATGGTCCATTCTGAAGTGCTCTTCATATACTTTACTCCCTATAAACCCACACGCATTACTGTGAGAACAAACGGTCGTACTGTAATGCACAGCTGTTTTGGCATCTTAATTTAATAATTTACTAGGCACGAAAAACTTCCTCTCACCGTCACCGGGTTCTTTTTAGGTGCTGCTGTTCAGTCCTCATATTGTGAATATTCAAAGGCAAACAAATACAGTTACACAAGCATTGAAGCGAACGAGCATCTGAAACCTACAATACATCAAAGAGCTTATTTGGGACAGGAATACTTTCAGTCGCTTTATTTAATCTAGTTACAGTGTAATATTACAGTACACCTGGGTTTCTTACTGTACTTCGATTTGATCTATGATTTTTGATACACTACACCGTTGCAACAGCTCTTTATATCTTTATTATAATTTAGTTTGTTCTGCAGAAAGTCATCACCGAGAATCTCACGAGCAAAGTGTCAAATTAAGCGTTTTAAGGTCCTTTGAAGTAAATGTTGCGCGATACTGCAAATGGCCGCCGTGGGCGTTTCTCCAATGCGTACGTTTCATCGTTCGACCGCAACAGTGGTGTGTAATGGGAAGACATGTGGTGGTGCAGACTGGATGAAATTACAGCTAGGTCCACCTGCATGGTGTAAGGAGACAGATGGCAGGTGCAGATGTTGGGAGTTGAAGTGTGACGTAAAGAACAGTGACATGAAAAAAACAACAACAACATTCTCCTTCTTTAACATGACTTGCATTGGGAACGTAAGTCCGCTCAGGGATGCACGTGCAACCTCACAAAATATTCGTGCGTTTTTCACACACATTCCTAACAATCTGCCAATTCTTTCCTGCCTCGGTGTCTAGTTTTTCGAGGCCGGTTGCAGTGGCTCTGAAACACGAGGCATACTTTTACAGAGGCACAAAGCTACAGCTTTGCTCCTAAATTAGACATGGAATTTGGTGTTGCAATGGATTTGACTAGACAGCTGCTAGATAGTCCCACTATTTATTACCGTCCTTCATACACACAATGTTCTCCAGTCCTTTTCTCACATCGATCCTGCTTGTTTTTGGGGTTGTTCTACCAGTCCAGTGGTCAAGCCTGTCTGCGTCTGAAGCTGGACTTCATGCACATGCTCTTTATCAGCTACAAGCAGATACAGCGTTGTGAAACCTAATCAAAAACCCTATGCAACAGGGACGTCCTGTTAAAAACATTATACCGCACATGACCTTGGATGTCTGTCGCATTCTAAGTCTAAGTGCATTGCCCGTTGCTTTAGGCAGTTATGAGTCTTAGCCTGGTGTGACGTTTGACTAAGTGATAAGGATAAGGCGGCAAACAGATGTAGACATGTAGAGGCAAAAGTGGGAGTCGAGAGAGTGGAAAGGACACACTGTAGCTCGGTGTGACAGCGTAGCGACAACACACATGCAGCGTTCGAGATAAGAGCAGAGGCCAGCGTATCACGATGGTGCCGGCAGGGCGTGGCTGCTTTTGAAGAGGGACGCAAACAAGGCGAAATAATCCGACAGCTCTGTTGCGCTCCCTATTGATGGAGTCGGTGATAAACTAAGCCGGACTGAGCGCGCAGCTAATTTGGATACGGAAACCAAGCTGATGGCGTCATGATGTGGCATTCATAACAAGCACGCTCCACCCTGATCCTGTCTCTCTGTTACTACACTTACAGTAATCTGGATAATCACTTTTCACACTGAGGACATCATCAGCATACATTTATTGTTATCTTCTTGTGCTTTGAACAAAATTACACAGGATAGGATGCGGGAGATTTCAGCCAAGATGGGATACTAGTCGGCCATGCATGCACACTTTTACACCAGCATTAGATGTCTATCTGTCTGCATACCTGATAGGGGTAGACAAGGGGAGGAAACCCACAGAAACGCAGGGGGAAACATGCAAGACTTCACAGGAACCCTGAAGCCGCGAGGCGACAGTGCTATCCGTTGCACCGCTGAACACTTAGACAGTGCGCTCTTGTGATTCAGTCATAAATGAAGGATCCTGCATCCTGTGCTGACGCATCCGACAGAGTATTTTGACCGCTTCAATTTCCTGACGCTATTTCCGCCGTTCTTGTTTGTACTTTGTACGCTTTTCCTCCTGCTGCCTCTTTATGGTGCTAATGTCTTCAATAAAAATGTCAACCTGTCGTAGGATAATCAGCCATCAAGTTATATCTTGACTCTTGGTAATGTGTCCCTTCTGTTTACGCATGAGATCATTTAATGCGAATCGCTCTAGGTCTTGTCACAGTAGATTCTTAGGTCTCAGTGTTCATAGGAATTCAACCCTGGTTTACTGTACATACATTTCGAAAACACTTCCTAATCAATTACTATTAAATGTCCATGTAACGTTGTGTGAAAGGGGCTACAGGCCCTAATCAAGCAGGTGGATTTTCAGCTTTTAGTAGTTTTATTCAGCATATATTTCTTTCTACTGTCTGATTTGGTTGTTGTAATTGTCAATGCAAGCGTTTTAGAAGTCAGATTTATCAAATAACCCAAACTGGCCTGCTGTGTAAACGTAGATCTACTGGTGTCCCTCTATACTGTTGCATACATAAAGAACAATATTTCTTTAATCAAACTGAAAACCCTGAAATGGACCCTGATATGATAACGTGAGCTTTTACTAGAGCTGTGCGATTTAATCAGTTATGCAGTTTAACTGATAACTTGGTGGCTGATTCAGTTAGTTAGTGAATTAATGGGTCAGTTTTTAATTCAGAATCAATTCACACTCTTTAAATGACTTTTGGTGAACGTAAAAACGTCAAATTTTGCTGAATTGATTAACAATAAAAATACAGTGGCGTTTGCAAGAAAATAGAAACCGCTTCCGTCTTGTTTCGCAAGAGTATCTTGTCTTTTTCTTTTGAATTTATGGTTGGTTAGTGCAATACCGCCACCTATTGGACTGGAGTGTGCAGCAGAAGATTGGCAGGAAAAAAAAAACACATTATGGCTTTGTGTTGGACATAACTTTTAAACAAGGAACACAAGTTACCCGGCATCTCCGTGTTTGTAGATGTTCTTAAGTAGTTTTAAATAAGGATGGGAATCACTATGGGTGACCTGATGAGATATTATCACAATACCTAGGTGCTGATTTGATTCGATTGTTTAGAAATATCCAAATCCGATAAAAAAAAAAAGAAAAGAAAAATCCTGAAATATTGTTAAAATTCTAAACACACTTAGCAAATACTTCACCCATGTGTAAGTAGCTTAAACCGTGCCATCTGTAAGATTAACCTCAAAGGCAAACATGTATGAATGAAAAATTAGATTTTTGAAGTCTGGGGATGCACATTTTTTTCTCTTTAGTTTTTAATACTTTATAAACTTTATTTATTTTCTTTTGATGTGCACAAAATGGTTCAGCCTGCTCATCCAGTGCGCTAAATTTCACAAGAAACTCATGTCATTTGAAAAATGCACAGAAAGAATGTTTTTATTCCAACAAGAGGGAAATGATTTGACCGAGGTCGTACCTTATATATTTGTATAGTTTTGTACGTTTCAGTTTACAATTACACTTTGCACATTCTGAAAATCCTGTGTAATTTATATATTTTTATATATTTCTATTTTTATTCTATTTCATCATGTAACTTTGTAAATTTGTACATATTGAACACATTTTTATTGGAAATTCTATCTTAATTTAAAAGTTTATTTGTATTCACTAATTATTTTTTTTTGTTCTTTTTGTTCCCTTTTCTTTTGATAGTGGAATCCTTCTATTTGATTCCATATTTTCTTTTTAGGTTATGGACAGTCGTGTAAGCGTTCCACTGCAGATCATACTCTCATTCTGATTAAAAAAAAAAAAAAAATTCCCATCAGGCTGGATCTGTTCAGACTGAGGTGGTCACATGATGCCTTTTTATTCCAATTGGGCTATTATTCCAATTATCAGTGGAATATCAGTTTCCCTGTACATGCACCTACTGTGCAGCTCCGTGATCTTTGCTAAGCCTGGCCTTAAAGCTGCTCGGCTGCCGGCTTGACAGGGCGCTATCTGGCTAATGACAGAGAGCCGTTATAGTGTAATTATGCGCTGTGCAGTGTGGTGGAGCGATGTATTGTTCTAGCTCCGGCAGTATATTTTATGTGCGTGGGTGTAAGTAGGCGCCCGGTGCTTGGCCCCCGGAGTGTCTCCTAACATGGCGAAAGTCTGTTCGCCGCCTGCTGACAAAGTCGCGATGTCAGTTGTCAGTTGCAGCTGTGTCTCACTTACATCACATCGTTCGGTCGTGCTAACACTAACTCCTTATCTTGGAGACTTCTGGCTTTTAACCTTCTGCCCGTTTTGCTTTACAAGATCATTTAATCTCGGTGCTACTGAGTAGGTTTCAAGTCACATTTTTAGGATCCTGGCATTAGTTTGATGTGGAACTTTGCTGACCTAAAGGATATCGGACATGCTGTAATTGATTTAGTTAATAATTTACTTGTGAATGGATTACTTATCGATTACGGGTCATTAATGAGTATTTAGCACATTTCGCTATCTGAAACTGGAAAAATGTGACCTGGGAGTAGATATAAACAATCAAAGTGAACCTTTCATCCGCTTGTTTCGTAAGCAGACTCAAACGAAAAGTGAAAGCAGGTTTCAAGGTTCTTTTAATAGCTGATCAATTCGGGAAAAACAAACCGCAATGTGGAGACGGTAGAGTCACGCGACAGGGGTAACCAGCAATCTTTTTAACCTGATGGAAGATAGTGAGCTAAAATATATTGGAGTAAATGAAATATTATGCCATAACACGACCACTGTCTGAGTTTCTGTCTGGACTGTCTTGTGTATGTTCTCCCCATGTCTAAGGGTTCCTTTCAGGTTCTTGGGATCCGTCCCACCCTAGAAAAATGCAGGTGTGTGTGTAATGGCCAAGCCAAACTACGAATGAGTATGAATGGTGCTCTTCAGTGGACTGGTGTAC
>JAQQZT010000023.1:24792656-24803102 GCA_030068275.1 Clarias platycephalus
CATCACCTCGAGTGACATCACCTCGAGTGACATCACCTCGAGTGACATCACCTCGAGTGACATCACCTCGAGTGACATCACCTCGAGTGACACTAGATAGCGTGATGCTTTTTTCCAGCGTCTGGGCATTTTGGAGGTCTAAACATAAAATTTCCTCTTTATCTAAAATGATGTCATAATGGTATTGGTATGTCCCATTTAAATACCATATGCCCACTGTGCCATTGTCCCGGTGCTTGGTCTTGGGTGGCGATGGCGCAGGGTGCTTGGGGCCCGCTCATCATTGCTTGTTTTGGAAAAAAATCAGTTCCCTCGGTCAGCTTTATTTTTTTTTCCTTATCCTCATTAGTTGCAGGAGCATATATATATATATATATATTACACCCATCCAATTTGTTCAATATGTATATTATAAGCAGCAGGCCCTTTTACATGTCAGACAAAAAGGAAAACTATTTTCAAATTGCCCGAGCATTTAAATATTATGTAAGGTGGTTACTTAACAAGTTCTCCGTTAGCATTTAACCAGAAGGCCGCTGCTTCTTAGCAATAGTTCTCATGTTGTTTCTCTGTTTCTTTCAGTGGAGAAGGATGAGTCTGTATCACGCTCCTACCTCTCCGAGCTGCAGAGCATAAAGTCTCACCTGCAGGAGGCAGAGCAGAAGCTGATGAGTGGCATGCAGACTCCGCCATCTAGTGGGCTGTCAGGAGAAGGTGCAGGTGCAGCCGTTCATATTGCAGAGCAAGAGGTATGCAATAACCGATTTAACAGCGCCATCTTCTGGCCTCAAAATTCTCTGCCGTTTCTTCGATTCCTTTGGTCTCGTACGTGACTGAAAGTACAATACTGTTAAATGTATCGTGCAGAAGCTGCAACAGCATCTGAAAAATCTGCAGTCGGACCTGGGTGACGTGTCTCGCCGCTGTGTGAGCTTCTTCGAGGAGAAGCCTTCCTCTTCCAATGTACCTGTGCTTCGATCCGAGCTCAATCTTGCTGTGGAGAAAATTGAGCGACTCAACTCACTGTCCTCTGTCTACCTGCACAAGTCCGTGAATATGCAATCACCCACATTTCTTGTACACACACACACACACACACACACACGCACACACAGTCAGTCCTCTCACTGTCCTGCTGTTTCTGTCAGGTTAAAAACTGTAGACGTGCTGATGAGAAGCTTACAGGCCGCAGAGAGTCTGGTGAAGAAGTACGAGGGGCGATTGAGCGAGGAGGACATAGTACCCGCCGATACCACTGCCATCCAGGCATTGAAAGAACAGATGAGGGTGAGCCGCACCAACATACACACACACTCACCTGTTAGTTCTTTGTTCTCTGGTTCTCTTTCCGACATACATAACTGTGAAGTCACACTGCGTGGGTCGCAGCGTGTCCTTGTTCATCTGCAGCTTGTTCATAATAATCCTGGAAGACTTAGTATTACATTAATGGAACCCAGTAAGAGGTTTTAATTATTCAATTATGCTTTTTAAATTAATGTAATTAAGTTAATTAGCGTTTGAAAACTGCTTCATTTGTTAGCTGCTCTCCCTATCTTGGTTTAAGCAGATTTTGAAAAATCTGTTAATGGGTAATTTTTTTAATTATGTACTTATTTATCAGACGGCATGGTGATGTAGTGGTTAGCACTGTCGCCTTGTACCTCCAGGGTCCAGGTTCGATTCCCAGCATAGAGTTTGTGTTCTGCCCATGCTTGGTGGGTTTCCTCCGGGTACTCCGGTTTCCTCCCACAGTCCAAAAATCTGCAGTTTTGGCGTAGTGTGTGTATGTGTGTGTCCCGCGCCCTGTGCCCCAAGTCTCCTAGAATAGGCTCCAGGTTCCTCGCAACCATGAATACAGGATAAAGCGGTATTGACGATGAGTGAGAGTGAGACTTATTTATGTTTTTAAAAAACTGGATTCCTAAATAATAAATATGTCTTTATTTAAAAAATGTAAATGTGTTCATGGAGCTCGCTTTGCGCAGGGGCGTTGTCATACTGGAACAGATTCAGTTCTAGTTAAGGAAAATCTTAATGCTACCAAATTCCAACCAGTTGCATTCTTCCAGCTATGCGGTTTGGGAAAGGCGTGTGGGTGATAGTCACATATCCGCATGCTTTTGGGAATTTATTAAAAAAAAAAAAAAAGTTATCACCATTTTCACTTTTTATACCAGGCACCAATAAATAGCCTTCTTAAGTATGTTAATAGGTATAATAATAGGTAAGACCTTGTCTGCCATGTCTTTTCCTGGCGTCAGTCAACTTTTCATCAAAAATGATACAGCGCTTGTTCCTGTGAAAGACCAGCGTTATCTGGGGGGAAAAAAGAAACTGCTGTCGTCTTAAATGGAATTTTCTTTCTCACAATATTTGCAAAAGGCACATATCTTTGTCATGACTACTCGGGATATTGTACCCTTTCCATGTTTCATACATTTTCCACAAAGCCAAGCCACACAGCATGGGCCTACTAGAAATGTGTAAATGTCTTCATTGCACAAAGCGAACAAAAAACAAAAAAAAAAACTTTTCTTTTTGACTCCTCTGATTTTCGTCATTCTGGCATGCACATTTTGATATTTCCCAATCCCCCATAAATTAAAAAGCGAATTCATCCTTTTACATGACATTTTTACTTTTCTGTAAATTTATTGCCTGGATTTGTTCGTCTTAGTTCTGGATCTCTCAGTGTCTCTAACTACTTCCTACTGTTCACTTACTTTTTCAGAAATGGAATTCAGAGGTGAAGGAGCAGGACCACATCTTCCAGTCCCTGAGCTCGGAGGTGCAGCGGGCACGCGAAGCAGGCACCCAGCTCCATCAGCTGCATTCTGAGCGCAGTCCTGAGCTGGAGCGCTATCAGGAGAAAGCTCAGCAACTCACCGAGAGATGGAACGGCGTATGCAGGCAAATGGAGACACGGTGAGCTCTCGGGGATCGCTGGCGTAATGGGATGTGGATGAGTTTGTTTAGCAACAATAATAAATAAAAATAAATGTCTTTCCTGTAGGCGAACCGATCTGGAGATGATTGGCTCAGTGCTCCAGCAGTATAGGGATGGTCACTCTGGTCTTATACGTTGGATCGAAGAGACCACCGAGAAACAGGAGAACACTCAACCCAAGCAGACTGACAGTAAAGCCCTGTCTGAGCAGCTCGCCCAGCAGACGGTGGGTTTCAGCCCTGGGAGGTGGTTTTTAACTTGAATGTATTTTCAGCGCTGAGAAGTGTTTTTTAACTGGAATGCATTCCATCAAGACCCTAACGCTCTGCGTACCCCCACAGGCTTTAGTGGCTGAGATTGAACAGAACCAAGGAAAACTGGACGAGTGCCAGACCTACTCTAAACACTATTGCACTGCTGTCAAAGTAAGAGGCTTGTTTTGGCAGGACCCCGGAATTTATTCAAAATATATGCAAATAACATTCGTCTGACAGTGTAGTGTTCCTCCCTGTTTTCCATCAGGACTATGAACTGCAGCTGATGACATTTAGAGCCTTCGTGGAATCGACTCAGAAGTCTCCGGTGAAAAGGAGGAGGATGCATTCTTCATCAGACGCCATAACACAAGAGGTACGAGAGGATGAAAGGAATGGGATTAGTTTATGGAATTTGCTAATTCAAGCGATGTAATGGTTTATAACTCAGCGCAAAGCCTTGTGGTTCTGTAGTCGGTTATGTACAGTATATATAAAATTAACTGTGTATAATATACTAAACCTTCTTGTTGTTGTTTTTTTTTTTTTTTGTTCCTGCAGTTTATGGATCTTCGCACTCGGTACACAGCTCTGGTGACGCTGACAACACAACATGTCAAGTACATCAGTGATGCGCTGCGGAGACTTGAGGAAGAAGAGGTCCGACCTAAAGCTAGACAAGGTGTCACTTTGTTTTCGTAAAGTATTTACACTTTTTGGAATGCAATGCTTGCTCTTGTCTTGCAGAAACAAGTTGAGGAGGAGAGACAAGCCAGAGTGGGTCAGGTCTCAGATCTGCTCAGTTGGGTTAATGGCCTTCAGGAGAGAGCTGCTGGACCAGCTCAGACATCGCTTGCTGCACAGCAGGTATGAAGAGATTTAACGCGGTTTAACCCTAGCGGTGACACACTGTGATTATAATGGTATTGGTTTTGTAGATTTTGATTTACCTTTCTCTTATTCAGGCAATCAGTGAGCAGTTGGCCTCGAAAAAAGATGAAGTTGCTGAAGCAATCAGAAGCACAGAAGTCTTCCTCCGTTCCAAACAAGCCAGCAAGTGAGTGCAGTGCCCTTACAGTACATACGTATATGACGTGTATTATGGTATTTAAAATTTTTAAAGCAGGTGTCCAGTTAAATAATAGTGTCGCAAAGCACCTGTTAAAAGAATTGTAGGTTTAAATCCCTATTGAACAAGATAGGATGGTGATTAAAAAAAAAAAAGCTTCTGAGATGATATGCGTAAAAGTCCTGTTGTACGTGGCCCTTTTCTGCCCAGAACCAGACTGGAACAGGAGACGAAACTACTGAGGAGTCATACTGTATATGACCTGTTTATTTAGAATAAAACATGCAGCCACATTGTAGTTAAAACCAAAGACTGATGTTCTAAAACTGATGTTCTTTTTTTTTTTTTGATATATATATATATATATATATACTTACTGACTTACTAAATTGTTTGACCTGAATTGTCCAGATTGTCCCCTGAAGAGCGTGCTCAAGTTGCATCACAGCTGGATGTGCTGAAGTCCACCTACAGTGAGCTGTGCGACCACTCCGCATCTCAGCTTCAACAGCTGGAACAACAGCTGGCCAAAGAGGAGAAACGAAAGGTAGACTTAAAGGGTTAAGGCGTTAAGAGTGTTCCACTCTGCCTCAATGAGAGAGCTCTAAAAGCCAAATGCGACGCTTGCGTTGAAACAGTGCTTACGATGCAATCCTTTAAATGGTTGAAACTTTTCGAAGGAACTTATGGAGCGTCGTGTGCGAGACCGTGCGAGTGCTACTGTACATGTGCTGCATGTCCGTGTGTTGCTTTTCACTTGTGTTTTTGACATCCATCACCACCTCCATGAATCTCACAGGTTTGCTTCAACGTAACATTTTTTAATAGCATGGAGTGAAACCCTAACATATAATTCACAACATGCTTGTAATCATGTCATCATCATCATCATCATCATCAAACATCTGCTTATTGCTACTTACTGGCCATGAGTTTTAAAGAAGTAGCAATGAATAGTTTGATCAGAGTTCATTCCCATAGTTCTTTATCTACTGTACCGTAGTTTCCATTGCACAACATAATTATTCATGATTATTTCTGCATTATAGATGTGAACATTGTCATTGTGAAGATCATAGGTACACATATACATTTTAGACATTCATCTTTAGCTGCAAATATATCATACTGTATATACTTACATACTTTTATTGTTTTTTTTGTTTTGTTTTTTTTTGTCTGCTTGTGTGTGCGTGTCCAAACGAGTGAGTTAATGAAATATGGTGTAAATAGGTATAAGTTTATTATTACCAATGGTCACCTAAATATCTGACATTTCCTAGGGAATAACGTAAAGGCCAGCTACGCTTACTACCGTCTGTTTGAGCATGATGTGTCCAGATCACAAAGCATTTATGTGCGTGTGTGTGTTTGTATGTATGTGTGTATGTATGTGTGTATGCAATATTGCCTTTTTGTCTGTGTCTTTAAAAACAGTAATATTGTGTGACTTAATCAGCATTTTGCTTTAAAATCACTAACAGCTGCCAGAAAATATCTGAGACAGATTAGGAAAGACAAGTTTCAGTCATCGTAGTCATCATTTCTTTTTCATAGAAGTTTCTCATAGCAACCGCATTTACTGTTTACTGTCAGATACCGAATCAAATACCTTACTAAGCTAATGATCAAGAAATTCTATCCAGGCCCCATAATGAACCAGATTATCTTGTTATAGGACGGTAGTATAAGATCAGACGTTGGTAGGAACGTCCGGTAGTAGATAGTCAGTGCTGGCAGTGTCTCAGGCAGATGGAGTTGTGGCATGCAGAACGCTAACATCCAGCTTCTCACCTTGTTGCACCTCAAACTGCCGAGCCGTCGGCCTATCTGTTTGTGTGCGTGTATGGACCCCCTCCATACGGTAAGTAGTGCTTGCTTTCTCTCTTACCGTTGGCTTAGTTCTGAGCTGCTTTTTTTCCCTCTTCACTCTTTTTGCTGTACTTAAAGAAAACTATTGTAAATTTGCACAGTAGTTATCTTGTTTTTGCTTTACTATGTTTATGCATTGTTGCTGTAAAACAAATCCTGATGTTTCCTATTTGCTTTTTTTTTTTAATTCAATGTCAGTCCAGCTAGACAAAATCATATTTTAGTTAACTAGTACCGAATACCATTTTGTATTACGTTTGCATGCTTGGTGTGTGGGTCTTTTCTAAACCCTTCACTTGCTTAGTTAGAAATTAAAAAATAAATATTATCAAACCTAGTTTTGTAATATAACCGTACTTAAACAGTATATCTCCCTTTCCAGGGACGAGAGGCCATCGCTGGAGTAATTGATCTCGGTACTGTGGAAACCTTCCCAGTTTTCCAGTCAGCTCGGAGAGGACTTATTGACCAAGACACGTGCTATGTGCTGCTGGAGGCACAGCTTGTTAGGGGTGGTCTGTTGCATCCTGATTCCGCTCAGGGTCTCTCTTTAGAAGAAAGTTTCACCTCTGGTTTGATCGACAGCCGTATCCACCAGTCACTATCAGGAATAGAAGCTGCCCTCCATCTTGTCCAAGGTTCGCAATTCACAAAGAGCCACATGATCCCAGTTGCTGCTGCTATCGAAGCAGGCTACATAACGGAACAAATCGGGTTTCGTATCTTGGAGCTGCAGGTGAGCACAGGAGGCTTTTGGGACGACACCAGAGATGAAATCCTTAGTCTTGAAACTGCTAAAGACAAAGGTCTCATCTCTGCCAAGGTTTACACTAAGTTACAAGATCGTTTTGATAGGCAAGAACTTATTGATCCTAATACAGCAGAGAAACTCAGTCTGTCTGAGTTTTATAAGCGATGTATTTTGAATCAGGAGACTGGTCTGCGTCTACTGCCAGTCAATCAGCAGTCAAGGGGAACAATCTGCTTACGATCTGGTATAAAGGTAGGCATTTTCCGGGCAGTCCAAGAGGGTCTGATTGACCGGCAAGTCACTATTAGACTCCTGGAGGCTCAGCTGTTTGCGGGTGGCATCACCGATCCTCGCACTGGTCACCGACTGACTGTAGATGAAGCTGTGAGGCATGGCCTTATGGACCAGGACCTGGCCTGTTCCCTACTGAGTCACCAGTTACAATCGGGTGGACTTGTTGACCCGGTCAGTGGAGAACGCTTGGAATTAGATGAAGCTATCCAAAGAAACCTTCTGTCTCCTCGCATGGCTTTAAGGGTTCTGGAATCTCTCTGGGCTTTTACCGGCATCTTATGGCCAGAGTCAGGGGAGCTGCTTCCTGTCACTGAAGCTCTTCAGCAGGGTGTAATTTCAGGTGACCTAGCTCGGAAAATCCTAAACAAGCGACATTCTATTGGTGCGATTTACTCCCCAGAAAGTGGTCAGCTGATTCCTCTGGGACATGCTGAGGACGTTTTAGCACCAGAAGCAGCCGAGGTTCTTCAGCAGACAAAGATTCCTGACTTTCTGCCTGCCGTGAATCAAACAGGGTGCATTCAGCGCTGGGGTTCTTCCTTCTCATCACCACTGTCCTACCCAGCCCCTGCCTCACTCCCACACCTTCAACCTGATGCTTCCTTTTTGGAGGCATCCAGGCCCGAGGAGCAAGCTCTCCACCATCTCCTCTCTTACCTTATGACAAACAGTTATATAAATGCACACTCAGGAGAGCGTCTGGTCCTGCTGGAACCTGAACTGATGGAGCTCATTAATGTAATTGGAACAACAAATGATCAAAACGGGCATAAACCAGAGCTGAAAGAGCCCTCTGACAGAGAGGCAGCAGGAGAACCCAAGTTTATGAGGTCATTAAGTGAAACAAAACAAGAAAATATTGAAATTCCTCAGGAAAATCTCAAGAAAAGCTCAACTTTTAATATCCCTAGAGAGGATGTCCAAGAAAAGCACATTGTTTTAGAAGAGGATGGAACAGATAAAACAGAAAATATTCAGAAGACCACACATAAGAATTCTGCACAAACAGTTGCAGGCAAACACCCTGAAAGAACTTTAGTAAAGTACTTGGGCACAGACTCCGCTGTATCAGAGACAGAACTTGAGACATCACCCTTGTTTGTAAAAGAGAAGGACATTTTGTCTAGTGATGCCACATTTCAATCACTGAGCCCAAAAGTGGAAACCAGAAGTAAAGGAGAATCATTCCTAGAACCGACAGAACTGACAGGCTCTTGGCTTGAGTTTGAGATGCCTAACTCCGCGTCGCATAAGAATATCCATGATGAAAATAAAGTAGAATATGCACCATCTTTAAATAAGTTGTTATACACAAAGAGAGCACACACTGCTGTTGAAACCACAACTAAAGATACTGCAGAAGCAGGTCAACCTGATCAGCTCCACAAAAATGTCACAGAAGGCATGCAGGTTAGTAAAATTGAAGTTTCCGATGTAAGTGAACAAATCTCAGCTCAAACAGATAACAGCAAAGATTTGGAAAATGCAGATTCATTAAAAATCCAAAAGATCACATCGGTGGACATTTCTGAAAATGCTGAACTTGATCGCATGTCAAAGGAGTTGCTGCAGGGGGGTCTTTTGACTGCTGGGACCCAGAAGTTGTTCCTTAATAAGGCTGTATACGAGAATCTGCTCCCAGCTCATACTGCTTTGAAAGTAATGTCTAAAGCAGAGCTTTTTGATGGTTTCCTGGATATGCATAGCTGTCAACCACTGAGCCTTGAAGATGTTATACAGAAAAGTCTTTTGGATAAAAATTTAATGACCAAGGTTTTCCAGTCAGAAAAATCCCTGGCTGGTGTGTTTGATGTAGAGCATGGGCGAATATGCTCACTACGGGAAGCTGCTAAAGATGGGCTTTTAGATACAGATACAGCATCTCGCCTTCTTGAGGGCCAGATCGTGTCTGGTGGAGTCGTTGATCTTGAAAAAGGCCAAAAAGTTTCAGTTAACCTTGCAGCCAAGCTTGGGCTAATAGAGGAAGAGCAGAAAGATGATCTCCTTTTATTGGAGAAGTCATATCATGGAAAGAGTTCTGATCCAGATGTGGTACAAAAAAAGTTGAAACTGCAACTACAGATGAATGGAATAATAGATCCTGAAACGAAACAGCCTGTACCAATTCAACAAGCTCTTCAGAAAGGCCTTATTGGTCAAGAAGATGCAGAGCAGATCCTATTGCAACAGGTAGCTGAAGGTGGAATTATTCACCATGAGTCTGGAGTTCGCCTCAATGTTACGGATGCAGTACATCAAGGCCTGATTGACAGTTCACTTGCTCCAAAACTCGAACAGTTTGAGAAGTCAAGACAAAACCAGTTCAGTTCAGATCCAAATGCTGCTTCTCTTCAGGCAGCTGTAGGCTTCATTTATGATAGTGCTTCAAAGAGCAACCTTTCATTGACCGAAGCTGTTTCCTGTAGTGTGATTGATCAAGGCACTGCAAATGAAGCTATGGAGTCTCCAGTTGTAAAAAGTGGTGTTTTGGATCCTCAAAATGCTCGTGTTGTACCATATTCAGAGCTAGCCAAGCAAGGAAAGATTGACATTGAGACAGGTTGGCGATTCCTCGAAGTAAGACCATTCAGAGGTATTCCAAACAAAGAAAATGACCTGATGACTGTACAAGAAGCAATGAAGGCTGGTCAGGTTGATCCCATTCCTGCACTCAGATTATTACAGAGTCAGGCAGATTCTGGAGGCATCATCGATATTTCAAATGGGGAAAAGCTGTCTCTTATGGATGCTGTTGACAAAAGCCTTGTTCCAAAAGATGTTGCCATGGTTATTGCTAAAAATCAATTATTAAAAGTTGGCTTGGTTAGCCCTGTCAGTGGTGAGAGGGTGTCAAGTCTTACGGAGGCTGTCCAGGATGGGCTAATCTCTAAAGATATGGCTGCAGAACTTTGTGATTTCTTTGGACTTGTGGATCCTCTTGCGTCCCAGAGTGGTTCATATCAAGACAGTCCTACAGTAAGAAGTTGTAAAAACATCGAAGAGAACACATTGCATTTTGCCAACGTCAGATCTTCAGATCATTATAAAGATAAATTGGAGGCCATTTCAGACGAACCGCTGCAACTGCTTCAACATTATCCATCATCTGAATTGGTGGAGGAAATCCATGTGGATGTTGCATCAAGTGGAGTTGGAAAAGATGATAATGTCTCATTTGAGGGTTCAAGCCAGTTTACTGTAAAAGCAGAAGGAAGGTTACAGGAGGCTATTGCAGAAAGGAGTCCTGTGCAACATA
>JAQQZT010000023.1:24814456-24827594 GCA_030068275.1 Clarias platycephalus
ATCTAAAGTAAGCTCCCCTCTCCCCCTTCTCGTCTTACACAGTTACCCTTCCTCCACTCTTTTCACACACATGCACGTCCACAACGGAAACACTGTTTTTTTTTTTTTAATCGGAAAAATAAACAAGAAATCTCTCTAATGACACTCGACAGAGCGACACACTAACAGAATCACTGCAGTAAAGTAAAAATAAAACTAATTAACCTGCACTTTACGTTTGAAAAGAATCGCGACAGAGCAGTGTTTCTGTGTAGAGCAGAGAGAACACACACACACACACACGCGACACAAAGAGCAGACTGAGCCTTGAGCAGAGAGAAAATGGATCTTTAACCTCTCTAATGAGACTTGCTTTTGCCAAGAAGCGCATGCGTGAAACCAAGTCGCACACCGCGTTACTCGCAATCCAAGGTTTCACCGTATATCCTAGCTCAATCTCTAGTTAGTGGTATGCATTACGAATTCACATCCAAAAAAATCTTCTATTTCAGTTGTGAGACTTGTGTATGTCTGCTTTAGCACCCTGTTCTATGTTTAACCTTTGTGAGCTTATACACTGGTCTGTGCAAAAGCTTTCGTGTTTGTAGTGTTCATGCATGTGTGTGGCACCAGTGTCTGAGTGAGTGTCTCTCTCCCAGGTGTCCCCACGCTCAATGGTGCCGGTGGCTCCAGCAGTCTCAATGGCATTCACACCTGCAGAGGTGAGCCCCCTGTACTCAGTGCAGGCCAGGTTGTCTCCATCCACATCCCGTTCCACGCCATCCGACTTCCATTGTGTCACTCCGTCTCCGGTCTATCATCACCATACCACATATAGACCCAAGATTGATTCTGGGCTCCGTTGTGAAGGCACCAAAACCCAGCATTCGGTTTTAGCTAAAGTGAATTCCAGTGGTCAGACATCCGAACAATACTTTTTGGGGGGGGAAAAAATGACACCTAACAAAATGCATCTGGAGAAAAAAACAACAACCCATCATTATAACCACTCAGTCAGTGTGCTTTCATAAACTTGACATGCCATGTCTCAGCTTCTGTCTGTGTCTGTTTGGATTGTTCTTAGAATATAAAATATAACTGTAGAACAATTTATGTCATCACCATAAACATAAAGAAAATGATGAAAAACCAGCACATTTAACATGCAACGCTGTATTTACTAAAGTCATCATTTATCTTATCTTAAAACTACCCTCCCCCCCCCCCCCCCCTTTCTCTTCCTTCCTGTTAGACCTGACGGAGATCCAGGTGGTGGTGGCAGACGTGAACAGCAAGTATGAGAAGCTCGGCGGGGATCTTCAGCAGAGGCAGAGCAGACAGCAGGCGTCTCTGGAGCTGTACCAGAAGGCCAGGCAGGACTCCACATCTCTACACCAGTGGCTCGGCCCACGGGAACAGAGCCTGGCACAGGGGCAGGCTGCCTCGCCCTCACGTCCCGAGGTAGTTCGTGAGCAGGCTCGGGAGAACAAGGTGAGCTAAAGCGCAGCTCAAGACGTAGCTTGATCAGATGTTTCATAATCTAATCTGATGAACTACCTCCATGCAGGCCTTGCTGTCTGAGCTCGCAGAACATTCTGGTCAAGTGGAGGACCTGAAGAAGACCCTAAAGCAACTGATAAAAGAAAACCCAGACTCGCCCGAAGCAGAGACTTGGAAACAACAGCTGAAAGATATCGGTCAGTCAGATCAATCTATCGCTATAACGTTAAACAGGACTAGATTCAAATGCTCCAGGAACATTCTGTGTTTGATGTGCATATTCGTTCAGTACTAATGCTAAAAATAATTTTGTAGGAGATTTATTTATTTATTTATTTTTCAAAAAGGTTGAGAGCTTCTCTGGTAAATCAAACAAAAGCCTGGTATGGTGCGTAGGTTGGAGGAACTGGAGGAGGCAGGAGAATAGAATGAGCTCCAGGAACAGCTTTTAGTCCTCCGTGATATTTGATTTTTTCTTGTGTGACTCAAAGCATTAAACTTATTCTCAAAAGCAGAATCCGTGCTTTATAGGAACCACATGCGGGTGTCAGACTAGAGCCTTCTATGACTCAAAAGCAAGTATAAGTGCGAGTATGTAGTGCTGCCAGGATTGCATGTATACAGCACATCGTTCTGCTCCGGTGATGCCGGTGCATAAACACACTAAATTAGAAGTTATTGTTTTGCGTCCCTTTTAATCTCCACACCCTGTATTTGCTGCTAAAACGATTATTCACGGGTTGCACTGTTTCCCAGAATCGTTGCGTTGCTATGGCGACCTGTGCATCCAGCCTCGGTCGTTATGGTTTCAGGCGGCATCGTGATATGTTTATTTTACACGACCGCATGTACTGTACCATCGCTTCTTTTCTTAGAATCTCGATGGGAGAAAGCCAATCAGGCTGCAACACAGAGACAGACAGAACTGGAGACGTGCGCTGACCGACTGGGCAACTTTGCATCAGCAGCCAATCAGCTCGGGCCCTGGCTGCAGGAGAAAGAGCTGATGATGAGCGTGCTCGGGCCCCTGAGCATCGACCCTAAGATGCTCAACACTCAGAAGCAACAAGTGCAGGTACATACAAGGGTGCACATTTGAGCGCGGATGTTTCCGCTGTATCCGGTGCACGCTGCATTAAGCAAACAATACAAAACATCAGGCATCAAGATAAATTTAATTGAGTATTTATTTCCATCTATATATATATATATATGTATATATAAGGGTATGCAAACCGTTGCACTCAATTGTACATTTTTCCTGCTTTCCGTTTATACAATTTCCTGTTTTCTAACTTCTTTGCTTTCCTGTGAGGAAACGACGGTCTAGAAAGGAAAATTGTTTAGAAGACCTTATCTAGCAACACATGGCACTAAGGATGTAAATTATTTGTTCTGAATTAAATAGTGGTCCAACAGACCTGGTATGCTTGTTAGAAATCATACAGCATAACATAATTTGGTAAAATTATATAGACTTTATACTACAGCAATAATAACATACAATTCCTTAAGTCTATTTTTTTATATGAATGATTTTCCCTCCCAGATTATGCTGCGTGAATTTGAGACACGGCGTGCTCAGTTTGACCAGCTGACCCAGGCAGCAGAGGGTATCCTGTCACCTGTTGAAGAGCAGAAATCTGGGGACAGCCAGGATGTAGCTGAGGTGAAGCAGGAGCTTGGCTCCATCACCCAGCAGTGGGAGGACCTGACATCTCGTCTGTCTGGGCGTTCGGACCAGATCGAGCGTGCTCACGGTACCAGCGAAGGCTTCCAGGCTTTGCTCAAGGAGCTCTCTCAAAGTTTGTCCCATTTGGCTGAGAAGCTGGACGGCCAAGCCTCGCTCAGTGCCCAGCCTGAAGCCCTGCGCCACAGGCTTAAGGAAACGGGAGAGATCCGTGCAGAGCTGGAGCAGAGGAGAGGTCAGCTGGTCCAGGCTGAGCAGTTGTGTGCCGAACTCAGCGCTATTGTGGTGGAGCCCTACCTCAGAGAGGAGCTGAATAAGAGACTAGAGAGTGTTAGTGGACCACTTAACAGCCTGGAGGAAAGAGCAGGTGAGAGAGGGTAGTTTGAAGATTTGTAGGCACTGATGTGTCTGTTTTGAGTAGGGATAGGAGGCAGCCCCAGATAAGGATGGGGAATGTATATGTCAAATTTATGTAATTCTAAGAAACGGAAAAAATTACTTGGAAGAGATAAAATCTTCGTTTTTAAACTTTATGACAAAAGTATGCATCTTTGACTTTCAGCCACATAAATGCATAATTTAATGCTAATCCATGTGACAGCATAACTTTATAGGGCTTATTATAATGTACAGTATTAAACATTTGGTACTTTTATTTAATGAATTAATTTCTGAATAATGTTTCATGCAGAAACAATTAAGATTCGTCATTTCCAGCTGTGTTTATAATGAACTTTATCAGTAATATATTTCAATATAAATGTAAGATCTGTGCATCACACATAGTTTTCTTTTCTCTGCTTGTCTCCAGCCGATGGCCTGTCTCAGCTACAAGCTGCTCTCTCAAGCACGCAGCAGTTCCAGCAAATGTTTGAGGAGCTCCGTGCTTGGTTAGATGGCCAGACCGCTTCAAGTACACCCGGCATGTCTGACCCTCTACCTTGCCAACCCGAAGTTCTCCAAGCCCTCCTTGCCCAACAAGAAGAGCTCCAGCGTGGTGTGGCTCAACAGAGAGGGTCATACGAGCTCATTCAGGCTGAGGGAGCATCTATCCTGGCATCACTTCCTGCTGGAGGTGAGCGCTCGGGTCTGCAGGCTCGGCTCAACAAGCTGCGCCAGGACTGGGAGGAAGTCAGCCAGCGCTTTACCGAAAAGCAAGCACATGTCAAAGAGACGCTGGGCCGTGCCACACAGTACAGGCAGCATCGGGATGAGCTGGATCCCTGGCTGAAGGAGTGTGAGCAGAAAGAGGCGGAGATCCAACCTTCTCTGGAGCCTGCCGCCCTGGAAGAAGCCCTGCAGAAAGCAAGGCATTTAGGCTTGGACTTAGATCGCCGACGGCCCTTAGTGGAGGCTCTGAATTCGGCAGCTGACCAGCTCCTGGAGCAGAGCCGGACTGGAGAGGAGTTGGTGAGGGATGAGAAAGCCCAGCTGAACCGCCGGCTGGATGGCCTCTCTGAAAGGTTACATGGACGCATGGCTCAGCTGGAGGAGCTGAACAGCAGGCTGAAGGAGTTCGAAGATGGCAGAATGGCGGTAGAGAGAAGGCTGGAGGCGACAAAGCATCAGCTCGAGGTGCAGGAGGCTTTGGGCCCTCAGGCATGCAGTAACAAGAGTCTGGAGCGCCTGCGCAGCCAGCAGGAGATTCTCAGCTCCCTTCAGCCACAAGTGGTGTATCTGCGGGATCTGGCCAAGGGGCTGGCACAGGATGCGCCTCAGACAAAAGAGCGCAATGAAGATGGAGGGCAGAAGCTGGTGCAACAGGCTCAAGACACAGAGAGGGAGTTTGGAGAAGTGACTGAGAAGGTAAGGAATGTGAAACAACTAATAATGGTGGCTTGGATATTTATTAAGTGATTAATAATGTTAGTGTTTAGCATTTAGAATCGTCAGTTAATACGAGTAAAGCTCAGTCTTCTTTCAGTTTAAATACTTAATAATAAAAGGTTCATAATGTAATCGTGCTACCATCACACAGATCGAGCAGTGCTGCGCCTCCCTCGAGTCACGTCTGCAGGGTGTCGGAGAAGTTCAGTCACATGTCCGCGATGTCTTCTCACGCCTGGCCGACTTGGACGACGAGCTGGACAGCCTGAGTCCCGTCGGCCGAGATGCGGACTCCTTGGCCTCACAGGCAGACGCGATAAGAGGATTCCTGGGACGTCTGGCTTCCCTGCGGACGGAGCTCGAAGGCCATGGCGGTGCCTGCACGGCCATGTTGAGACGAGAGGGTAGCTCCCCTGATCTCCTCGCCCTCAGGAGGGAGACGGAGGCTCTGAGTCGCCAGGCAGCCAAGCTGGCCGAGCGGGGTCATGGTCGCCTAGGACTCATAGAAGAAGCCGAGGGTCGAGTGAAGGAGTTCTACACCCGCCTCGCAGAACTGCAGGGGTTACTGGACCGGGCAGAGGAAGGCCTGAACGCACAAGGTGTCGTGGGAACTGAAGTGGAGGTCATCAAGCAACAGCTACAGGAATTTAAGGTAAGGTTTTGGGTTTTTTTTTTTTTTTTTTTTTTCCAGGCTGAAGCAGATTTGATGTTGCCATGGCAGACACAGTAATTGTGGCTTCAAAACATGTTTTTTTGTAAAAAATTTTTTTTTATTCCATCGAGGACTAGGACATTGCCAATGACTCATGTGGAGGCATAGGCTGGAGACGGTTTTAAAAGAGTCTCGAATTCACAGGTTTTTTTTTTCTTTTTCTCGCTTTCACAGTAAAAGGTGATGAATTTTATCGAGATAGTTAAGTTGAATAATAAGTTGCACTGTACATTTTCACAGACCTATCCATTTAATCTCCAGTTTCATAATGTGATGTAGGAGTTTTCTAACGTAATAGCTAACAGGAGATATTTTCTATGCATGGTTTGTACTCGCTTGCCTTTTAAAGAAAGAAGAAAAGAGTCACCGGAAATTCAATGTCAACTTTTTTTAACTGATGGAAGTGTTGGTTGTGTAGAGTCATATTTTTTTTTTTTGATGGAAAGTGCAAGAGTTTGAGATTTAAGCACCTTGTCACTGGAAGAACTTGTGTACTCAGCCAACTCATGCTCTACGCGGGCTGTCAAGCGTTCGTGGGATGAATCACAGCTTTACGCTTTATTAAATCACCTCCAACTCCGCAACTCTCAGCCCCCATCTGGGCCCTCGTCCCAGCGTGCCTCTCAGCGGGAGGAGGGACTCAGCATGTCCCTGTCACTCCTGCTGCTTTCCCGAGAGGGCTGCTCGCATTCGTCCCGTTACCCCTTCGGCTGATTAATTATGACCCCTTTCGCTTTCTCCCTGGCTCGCTCTTGTATTTATAGTGCCTCTGAGGTTGTATCATTCCCTCTCCGGGTCTTACTCATGCCCCTCCAGAGCGTCAAATGTGGTCGGAGTGTGGGAGTAATAGAGGCACTGTGGAGGTTCGAGATGCGTTCTTGGACCGGGAGAGAGTGAATCAGCGACTTCTTTCGAGGCAGCTCACCTTGCTGAGTCATTTCCCCTGGGAGAAGCTTGCAGTGATTTCGGCGTGTTAATCTCGCAGGTCTGGTTAATGCGGCGTAACATTCTCAAAGCCGTTGGTAATGAAGGATTCTTCTGGAGGTGCTTCTGTTCGTGACGCCAGCTACGGGTGCTCATTAGACCTGTCGCTGTGGTGACGGACACGGAGCTAAATCTGAGTGCGGAGCGAATCACTGCAACACTGTCTCTTCCCAGTGTCTCTGCATCGGACTAGTGCAGACTCGCCCAGTTGGCTTCGCATTAGATACGTTGGCAGCTTGTCCTGAAAATTCACCTGTTACTAATTAGAACTTGCACCGAGTGGTTGTGCAGAGAGCTTTATACTTTCGTCCAAGCTGCACTTCAGCTGTGGAATGTTCTCCTCTTTTATTGCACTTCTTCTTCTTCTGCTTCTTTTTTTTTTTTTTTTTACACTTTGATTTCTTACTTGCACCTCTTCCTTGGTCTTTGTCTCGCCTTCCTGGTGTTCCTTTGTTTGAAATTCCTGCCGTCTAAGAGTTCTTTCAGATTTACTGTTCCTGTTAATAACAATGTCAGCTACTGTACACACTCATGCTCCTCTGCCCCCACCTTCTCTCTCTCTCTCTCTCTCTTTTTTCCCCATCTCTCTTTCTTCACAGCAGGCTTGAAGGCCGAGTTTCTGAAGGCGAACAGTCAGCGGAATGAGTGAAAAAGAGAAAGAAATCTATGTATATGATGAGTCGTGTGGCATGGTACATGAGTTCATGGTCACAAAAGAAAAAAAATTGCATCATGATACATGAAAATGTTGCCATTGTACTGTACATGGTACGCATCGTGATATTTAGTGTTACGCTAAAACAATTGCGCCACATCTGGAAGCTAGCAAGCACCTCATTTAGCAAAGATCAACGCTTAGGTTGTTTTTGAATACAGAGACATCAATAAGGTAAAACTTCTTTTAGCGAAACTCTCAAGAAGTTAATGGTTATACAGAAATTTTGACGATACACACTATATTAAAATAAAACAGATACCATCCTTGTCAAAACTTCTTCTTTTTTTTCTTCTTTTTTTTATTGCTATCATATCGTTAGGGTTGTTGTTACTTGCCTGATCCAGCTACTTGATATAAATCATCCTTGACGTGCTATATTTTGACAAAATCCTTAGTGAATTATAGACGTATAGAGTACTCATAAAGCCAGAACTATGATGTCATCCTGTTGCAATTTATCCTGCACCAAGGAACAAATCCGATATTCTACAAAAGCATAATTATACATAATATCTACTTAGCTTTTGTCTCCTTTTAGTGTGCTCATTCATCGGCACCTCATGTCTGAAAATCTGGACCCGCCTCTGTTAATAGTGCTAATTAAGGAGGCCGAGCTGCCGCTGTAAGTCTAGAAAGAGGGTCTGTGTGCATGAGGTATTTTTAGAAAACTTTTAGAAAAGGGTCATGGGGAGAGAAGGGTGAGAAGAAACTTCTTCAAGTTCTTCTTTCGTCCTCATTGGCTGTCTATTAAATTTGTTTTATTCCCATGCCGTCTGGGTCGCGGTCCTCATACCCGCCCGCTCCTGTACACCCCCCCACCCCCTTTTCACTTACAATGACACGCACGAAGGTAATTCAGAGGGCCAGAAAGGCTGTCTGCCATGGAAAAAAAAAAAAAAAAAAGGATTGATCTCCCCTTCTCCCCCTTCTCTCATGCAAGCCAGACTCCATTTCAGAGACACCCAATCCAAAGTAGTGATGTCATTGCTGAGATTAGAGAGAGGGGGAGGCAGGATAAACCCAAATAAGCAAGGCGTGTGTGTGTGCGTGCATATGTGTCTGTCTGTCTGTCTGTCTGTCTGTCTGTCTGTCTGTGATGTGCCATGGCTAGTAGGTCAGTACACATTAGAAGAAGGTGTCAAATTTTTGCGTATAGCTCCCCGAGGCATTCTGGGAGTGATTAAATAATGGGTTGGGTCCTAACCAGATGAATCATCTCACCAGCATTTTCTACTATGGAGGTCTTTTTTTTTTTTGTCCCCCCCCTGGCTAAACATATGTATGTATCACGCCGAGTGCTTCAGATGCCAGTCAGCGCGTCCCTGTTCAAAACATAGCCGAGCGCACAAGCACTAGGTGCGTGTACGGCCTGGGAGGGTGACTTCACGGAACGATATTTCTAATTCCGGGCCGTTTTGGAGCGGTCGGAATTTCAGCTGTCTCCCCATCCTCGACCCCTTACAGACATAATCTCGTACACACACATACAGGGTGTGGTGGTCTCCCTCAAATTCCCGTGGCCTGAGTGCACTTGTGTGTGTTCATCCCACACCACCACAGTGGAGCAGCTGAGGTTAGAGAAAGAGGGGTGGGCTGTGAGACGCAGACACAGAGAAAAGATGCTTTCCAACTGGGCATTCCTGTACAGGGCTGGTTAGAACCGGTGAATAGCTTCTAAATCAAGCTGAGCGCAGCGTGCTGTCTTCACTCTTGCTTGCTATAACTTACTCGTACTCCATTTACACACACTAATCCTATTTCTGTCTGTCGCTTTGCTTTCTCTGTGGCCCTCTAGCAAAACAAGGGCAATGAATGCGTCAAGGCCTTTTTGTCCCCCACCCAAACCCCCAAAGGCTTTTCCCTTTAGACTCAAATACGTATATCGATATCAAAGCCTCGCTTCTGTTTATTTGACTCTGAAGAAGATCAGATCCTGCTAACGAAAGCAGAACTGTTCGTAAGTGATCAATGGGAGCTTGTACTGTTAAAGGATGTTCCTCATATTATCTGATGTTGAGAACTCCTTATTGTACAATCTGTTACAGATTTTATTTTATTATGGAGTAATCATCTTAAACGCAGTAGGTAAATAGTGCTTGCGTAAAGACGTAATCCAGTTTTGAAACATCTAGTGAAATCGCAGTGAATTTCTTTGCTGTCTACCTGATGCTTATGAGTAATTCCATCTCAAATCAACCAGTGGATGAGAAATTTTCCACCATCACTTCTCAGATTTTGCTGATTTTTTCACCAATTGTTGGTATTGGCATGAGAACAAAAACCCCCAATTTTTTTGTCCCAACTCCCGCTCGAAAAGGGGTACCCCCCAAAAATGGTTTTTCAGAAATATCTCCATAACCACAAGAGATAGCCAAATTCCGATTGCAGAATCTGAATCTACATGAAAAATTACATAAATACACCCAATTTCATCTCCATATGACATATAGCAAGTGAGTTATCAAGGAAAAGAGGATTTCAAAAAGGGGCGTGGCACGTCTCGAAGCGCGTCGAGGCCAAAAATCAAGATGGCTGCCATTTTTTAGCGAGCGGGAGTTGGGACCAAAAAATCGGGGGTTTTTATTTTCATGCCAATACCAACAATTGGTGAAAAAATCTGCAAAATCTGAGATCATGTGGTGGCACCCACTGGTTGACTTGAGATGGAATCACCCTTCTGAGGACATGCCAATTATATAACTTTGCCGTCTTCTAGCTCTATGGTTAAGACGCCAAATTTCTGGGTTGACCTCCTCCTAATGATGTACTGTACTGTATAATGGCATGATGATGCAGTCTTCATTCTTTCCCATGCAGTTCCTTCCTAGCAATAAACACCTACAGTAGCGATGAGATCCATTAGAATTTAATATAGGGTTGTTGGTGTTTTTTTGGTGCCTGTTTTCACAGTTGATATTTCTCTTTGTCTGCGGGGTTAAATTAGATTAGCATAACATAATTAGCACTAGCTGATGATTTAATTTTGCTAATTTGACTTTCTACCCAGGCGATATCCTTCTAGCATGAGAGAGAGAGCGAGAGCGAGAGAGAGAGAGAGAGCTGCCTCTCCCGCTGCCTGGTATTGTTTCAGCTGTTGTGAATTACTGTGGCATTCCATAGCATAGCCCACTTTTCCCTCTCAGCCACACTCTATTAGCTCACCAACTGAAATAAATAAAGCACTTTGCACAAACAAAAGCGCCGTCTTGATGTGTGGAATTAATAGGCGGCTTAATAATTGTCGTAACGGCGGTGATTTTCAGGGTGTTTAACACGAGTTACGTCTGTTCTGCTCTTTGATCTACTTCAGGAAGGCGGTATTAAGTGCCGATCAAGCAGGTACGAGAAAGCATGCGGTTCTGTATAAAACATCCGCTGTGTAATTCCCGGTTCCAGACAATCACCCAGCGGTAAGAAATTACACCAGAAATCCCATTTTCGAACCTTAATGGGAAGAGTCAATTGGGCTTTTATTTGGCTTCTCTGGTTCGCTTTTGTGTCTGGTTAAGAGGAGAACAATGCACACATTCACATCGAGGGGCTCAGGTAAAGCCTGCGGGTTAATTATGAAACTACTGCTGAGATCGAGGGGAAAGGGGGGAGTGTCAGTGCCTGGGGTGCTCAGATAGCACAAAGAGAAAAAGGAGGAAGGATATGAGAAAGGAGCAAGGCGCTTCAGAGGGATCAAACCATCTTAAAAAAAAAAAAAAAAAAAAAAGAAAGAAAAAAAAAACAGTAATTTTGAGCATCTCGGTTGTTGCGTAAATACAGTGATTGGTGGAGCAGGGGCGGCAAGAGCTAGCAGGAGATGGAGATAACGACTCAACAGGTGCTGTCCTAAAGCAAACACTGCAAAGTCAATAGCATTCATCTGCCCTCTTGCGTTTATGGTAGATTAATGCCTGCTTGTTTTCTCCAACGTACTGCTTTAACGCACTATTCCAGGCTGTCTGTTTTTAGGGGATTTCAGGCTTGAGCCCTCCCTCTTCCTGTCTGAGTCAAGGCTGTGACTTTTTAACTAGAAGCCAAATGAGCAGTCGGGACTGACGTAAGGGGGGAAGGGGGAAGGGGATCGACACACGGGGTCAAGCACTGAATTTGACTTCACCTAAACAAAGTAAGGTAAAAAGGATCGAGTTGATTTACCTCCGTATAGATGGAGGCTGGGTTTGCACTGTGAAAGCCGATGCTCCATCAATATATCTGTCAGTGGTGGCAATCGATATTCTGCCTTTTTAAGTAGATTAAAATATAACCAACAAACAACAAAACATGTCTAGTCACGATTTCTGCATCACTAGTATTAATGTTTTCAGATTTTCCACGGTTGACATGGATGAAGAGTATGTTAATAAATATTCAAGGCCATCCACGGTGGAGGCATGGCAGTGTGGCTGGTCAGTTTGAGCTCAAGGAGAAAGAAACCGAGCACGCATGAGGGCGAGAGACAGACAAACCCCTTTTGTTTCCACTGGGAGGTTTGTCTTGGAAGCAAGCTTGACAGCTGCAACTAGACTGACAGAAAGAAAAAGGGAGCGAAGGAAGAAAGACAGCAAGGAAAGGGTAGAAAAGAATTGAAAAAGAAAGTATTTAGCTTGTTGGACACGCAGAACATGGACAGTGTGGGTGATTCACAGAGCAACTGTGGTGTGTGTGTGTGTGTGCGCGGGTGTCTTCCGTACATGTGCGTCCGCGCGTCTGGGATTCAGCAACGGAGAGAGAGAGAGAGTGGGAGGGTAAGCAAGCATGCGTTAGTGCAGTGACTGCTCTCTGCCAGAGCTCTTTATACATACTTCGGCACCGACCGAATAAGGAGAGGCCGTGAAGAAAGGAGAGCAAATAAAAAAACGTGGACGGGACACAAAACAAAAAACATTTGTGCATAAACTTTTTCATTTGCTGCTGTCGCTCAGTGTCTATTCATTTTCATTGTAAAGCAGTGGCTGCAGTTTTTAAACACCCCCCCCCACCACACACACACACACACACACACACCACCCCACCCCCCATCCAACCACGCTCCCTGCTCAGGGCTGGATAGGGTTTCAGACCAGCAGAAGATGAGAATGCACAAGTGGGGAATATCGCAGACTTCTGTGTGTCCTCCCTTGTTGTTCTGTTCAATTACAAAGTGGCTATTTGGAGAAAAAAAAAAAAAGGGGGGGGGGGGGGGCGGCGCCCCCCCCCCCCCCCCCCCCCCGGAGCAGAGAGAAGAGAATGAAGAAGGGGATTTTTGCTTCCGTATACACACATGCTAGGTTGTTTTGGAAAGAAACGAGTAGCTGTTATTGATAAGCCTCTTTACATCCTGTTTTTTCTCTTTCTCTCTCTCTCTCTCTCTCTCTCTCTCTCTCTCTCTATGTGTGTCTCCTTTTCTCTTGTTCTTTGTTTCCCTAGAATTAGCGCTTTTCATTCTTTCTTTTGAAGTCTTTTCTTAGCCGCACCACAAACTGTTGGATCATACGAGAAACTTTACAGTGTAAGACTTAAAAGAGCTTTCACACATGTACAACCGTGGGCTTGAGCTGATTTGATCCTGTAAGCTGGTGATTCTGCTGAAACACATCAACTTCCCTGCTTAGTCACTCCCACTGGCATGGTGGCCACTCCTACCAAAAGCTCTATCTATCTCAGCCTCCATTTTTCAGCTTGGTCTTGTGTGTGTGTGTGTGTGTGTGTGTGTGTGTGTGTGTGTGTGTGTGTGTGTGTGTGTGTGTGTGTGTGTGTG
>JAQQZT010000023.1:24827694-24847581 GCA_030068275.1 Clarias platycephalus
GTGTGTGTGTGTGTGTGTGTGTGTGTGTGTGTGTGTGTGTGTGTGTGTGTGTGTGTGTGTGTGTGTGTGTTTTTTTGGGAAAGGAAGCCGGCACGATTGGAGCACTTCCTGTGTTTTAATACCAGCGCAGGAAACCGAACAAACGGAGCTGGATTCAAACAAAAACAGAGGGAGAAAAAGGGAGGCGAGAGTGAGAGAAGTGGGAGGGAGGGGGAGAGCTAGAGCGAGCGAGAGAGAGAGAGGAAAAGTGGGAGATTTTTTTAGCAGCTGCAAACCATTTCAGCAGCGCAGTGGCCCGAGAACACAGTGAGAGCGTCTGCACTAGAGACAAGAGGAAAAGAAGAACTCTGCCTGCACGCATCTTCTTATGCTCTCTTCTGGATCGGAGAAAAGACAGAAGATGAGAAAAGAGGGAGCGCGTCTGGGGATTGTCTGAAAAGCAGAGTGCCCCGAGTGGAAGGGTGTGCATTTGGTGCGAGGTACTGTCTGCCTCTCTGCCCTCTGGATACAGTCCCACAGCTCTACGCTCGCTGCTGCTGTCCGGATCAGGCTGAAACCTCCAACCTCTTCATACCTACTTCTAACGTAACCCCTCTGGACATGGCCGTCATTTGGATTTACAGATTTTCACTTCACTGCGGATGAGAGGAATGTCGAAGGCAGTCAGTGAAGAGGATTAATATTCCGTTTCTCTTCTTGTTTTTGAAACGACTTCAAGATTTCATTCATTGAAAGTATCAAGACTCGGTCGAAAACAGAAAAGGAAAAATTGTTGTGTTTTGAACCGGTCTTCCAGATATTCGCTGTTGGATTAAAAAGAGGACAAGGAAAATTTTACAAACAGCGACCAACTGTCTGAGAAGTGAGTCTCGCACAGCATTAGGAAACGTATTTACATGACAGTCATCTGACCAGACGTACAAAAACATTGTCAATCTGACTGCTAGACTGTTTTTTTTATTTTTTTATTTTTTAAGGAAGTAGAATGTGCTTGGAAGAACATTTAAAATGAGAGACAAAATCACTTGATGGATACTTTGGATTTTTATTCCCGACGTCTTTTTCATGCAAGTCTTTTTCATGGACTTCTCACCTTAAAAGGAGCCTTTCGTAGTTTTTCTTTGAAACAACTTAAGTTACTAAGACCTCTCTGATTTTTCCTGTTGTGGTCGAGACGGAGACTCGAAAGGAAGTGGCTGCAAGGAACCTGGGGAAAGGATTGTGATGTAGATATATAGATAGAGGAGGATTCTTTTGAAATCACAATGAGAACAAAGGGGATGCAACCTGCATGAAATGTTTACACTCTGTCTTGGACTTTGGACCTCCTGAAACAGTTAATAACTGATTTCCCTGCTTCTCCTATTTGCCCGCATGAATTACAAAAAGGAACATATTAATATGTTGACTAACACATGTGTCAGTTGGACTGAGGCATTTTCCCTGATGTGCTCCATCCGGGAAGGATCAGGAATAACATTGCACATGAGAGCCATGGACTCTAATCCTTCTCTGCTTATCATTTTTTGCCCTGGATTCTAAGTATCCTAACATCTTTCAAAAATTTTGCGGATGTTTATTAGAAATAATTGGACAGCTAAGACTTGAGGGCTTCAGTTACTACAATAGTCATTTCAGAAACAACCTGATTTTGGAGGATTTATTTGTGGAATAGTTCGTGCCCCATCCCAGCCCCTTGAGGGCACACTTGTATGGGATGGGGAAGCCTCTGAGCCGGCCAGATTGTTTGCGGCAAAACCCCAGGTGTCTTAAGAAGGGCGATGATGAGGAAGCTTATATTGAGGATTGCTATGTACCACAGCGTTCCATCTATGACACCATGCGGATTAACGAGCAGATTGACCAGGGCTCTAAGATTAACCAGCCATCTCGAAGCACTTTGGGCTCTGGTGGAGGTGAAGGAAGCACACTTTCCAGCAATGGGACTTTAGGAGCTGACATTGGTGGAGTATTTGTGGCGCGAGGTGGGTCTGCGGATGCAGGGGTAAAAAGGTTAGATGAAAGGGTGATTTTTGATGCTCTCAAACTAACTGGTGATGCTCAAAGCATGCCACCTGCAGGGGGCGTTGGCACCAGCATTATTCTTCCTGCATCAAACTCAGCTGCTGTTGGAGCAGCTGTAGTCACAAAGAGGCGTCATCATGTTGGTGACAAGAAAGATAATCCAAATCGGCGCTCCTGGAAAGCGTTTATGCCTCCAACTTACCCCGAGTTTGCTGAGCGGTTAGAGCTTTCACCTGTGGAGAATGGAGAGAAAAGATCATCTGGGGCAGGGATCCCAGTTTCACCTCTCCATCCATTACCCTCCTTAGTAACTGCTGCTCCAGCCTCCTCCATATCCACCCCGCCTCTTGCTTCCTACAGTCCTTCTCCTGTCTCCTCAGGTGTCCCTCACAACCCTTTGATCTCCAGCTCCCCAACTCCAGCTCCATCAATCAGCCCCGTTTCTTCCATTCCATCACATTCAGTCAAGCAAAAAGAGTCCCCAAAGTTGCGTCCTCATCAGTCAAAACAAATTAAGCCCATGCCTACTCCTTCTAAAGAAAGACCATCTTTAAAGACTACTCCAGTACTCCAAACAAAGCAGGATGCTGCTAAGTCTCCACAACCCAGCCCTTGTATCCATAGGCAGGTTGAGAGTGGTGAGAAGAATAAGCCAAGTGCAGCCCCCTTACTTAGTATAAGAAGTGCGTCAGAAGAACAACCACAACATTGGAATACTGCTGCAACTAAAACATCAGACTCTGATAGGGAGTCGCCATTCCTGGAGTACGATCAGGATACCGCCCCATTGATACCACCAAAACCAGTATTTTGTCCTCCTACTAAAGCCCGTACCTGGCCTCGTACTACAAAAGGTATAAAAAGGTCATTTGGGCATGGGGTAGTACTTCACAACTTGTCAATTCTGCCACCCTTGCCTCCTTTGCTGGGAGAGGACAGTGATCTAGATGAAGAGTCATTGTACCTGTTGGATCCCCCCTCACCTTTCCTTCAGGAGGAGGGGCTGAGTTATGGGGGCTTACCACTGTCCCCATGTCTCAGCCAAGAAGGGGGTGCCGAAGGTCTTTTGGGATGGCCACCTTCTACGGGGGACCTACGAGAACGTACTGCTTCAGAACTTTGTTTTGAGGAAGATGAGCGCAGAATCTTGAAAGAACTGGAGGATGAGGAAAAGAAGAAACAGGTACAGGAGAGGGAAGAAAATGAACGGTTGGAGATGGAGGAAAAGAACTGGCAGGTTGTGTTAAAGATGGATAGTCATGAAACAAGCAATATTTCATGGACAGTAGAGGGGGAGGAATCTGAGCTGCAGGATTGGGAGACACAACAGCTCAGTACCTCAGATTACAGGTCTCTTCTCACCCCTCCAGTAGGTTTTGGAGGATCAGAAGTTGCCAGTGTTTCTCCTTACCCAAGTTCAGAGGATGGATCAGTTGACCTCTTTCTGGAATTAGAAAGACAATGCATTGAGGAGGAGGAGGAAAGAAATGAGACATCTAATCTTGAATCAACTGTAATATCGAACCCGACTGAGCCTTTGGTTTCATGTCACACCCTACCTAGAGTAGAAGAAGAAGAGGAAGAGGAGGAGAGGGAGGCTCAGACTGAGGATAACAGGGATAAATCTGGCCTCACAAAGAACACTGATCATATAATCCAGTTAGAGCCTTTTCAGACTGAGCCATTGGATTTGGGAACAGATCAGAATATTTCCAGCAAGGATACTGATGATATGATGAGTGAAAGCTGTTATGATAGTGATGCCAACACCAGTTTTGCACAGGATCACACCATACCCATGCTTGGTATATGCACTTTGGATGAGCTTTTGTTGGAATCAGAGTCCAGTGGAATTCAGACATATCACCTGGACGGAACCATTCTGTCAGATACAACACAAGCAGAAAGACGAGAAACTGATTCCGACCTGGGCAGTGGAGTCTTATCTGAACAAGAACAGGTAGATGAGGAAATAAAAGACAAGGTGCCTGAGGTTCATACCTTAGTGAGTCATGAAGACCTATTTCCAAGTCCTTATGAACTATATGAAGAACATAACGACTGTGAGTTAGATACGTGTACGTCTAATTTTAAAGAGGACATCATACAGCTGTCTCTTGAAACTTCTGATTTAAGCAGTAATTTGGGAAAAGACATTGAGGGCAGTATCTGCAGTGTGGAATCTTGTGTGGATTTGGACTCCAGTGTTTCAGTTAAGTTAAATTCTGAAGAAGAAGAAGAAGAAGAAGAAGAAGTGATGTTATTTGTGGAGACCTATAAAGAACTTTCGGCAGTAGCTGAGAAGGTATTTGTGCCTGAGGACATGTCTGTACCTGAGCACAAGCTAACACATGAAGCCCAGAGGACTACAAATTCTGATAGCTCAGCCATTCTAGAACATGCACCCTCAAACATCAGTCAATCTCCTCCACACTCCCCAGTCTCCAATTCACCAATAAACGATGATGGCAAGAATACCGATTCCTCTGTTCCCACTGACAGCTTTGTTTACCTAGCAGTGGCAGTCCCATCGCAGTACTCACAGGATTGTCCTCCATCCCCACTTATGGAATCTACTCCTCCTAGTCCCCTTCTCAAACCTTGCGCTGATCCGGAAGAAGGGTCTTTTCTATCCTCCGATAGTTTCGTGTACCTGGCAGCACCTGAGCGTCTCCCTCTGGTGTCTGATGGCGGTTCTGCCGGTGAGGACTGTCGAGACTTGGACTCCGAATCTGAGACTAGCCAATCGGGTGTGGATTTTTTTCTGGGGTTGATGAACGAAGATAGTGACTGGGAGTCAGATTTGTCCAGACCGATTTCAGTGCCCCCATGTCAAGATCAGTGGGAGCAACTTGAACCAGGGGACTTGTATAGGCTTTTTTGTGAAAACCAGTACGAACAAGAAATTTCTGAACCGTGTGATGAAAAAGACGTCACTTGTCAACTGATTCATCCCGATGAGGGAGCGTCAGTTTCATCGCCATGCGATTGCACTGAGGTAAAGGCCATTCAAAATCACCTATTGTGCTGTAGAATGTGCATAACATGTGGTACTATTTCAACAGTTTTACCCATCTCAACTATCGTTACTGCCAAAAAATGAAACTTGTTTGGTAAGGAACGGGTATAGATCCACTTTCTTATCTCGCTGTGTGAGTGGATGCATATAATAATACATCCTTGACCACAAACTGGATCTGTATTCACGCTGCTTACATGTGGGTTATGCAAACAGTTGCAGGTTTTAATTTGACTTCAGTTAGTGACCACGGCTTTCAGTCTGCAGGTAGAAGCATGTTTACACTTATGCTTTTTCTTTTTTCTTTTTTCTTTTTTGCCTTTTCTTTAAAATAAACATGACCATCTGATGTCCAAAAAAAAAAAAAATCTGAGATTTAGTAGCTTGGGAACAAATGTACAGTTTTTGTGCAGATATTTGCTTGTTTCTGCATGAAGGACGTTGTATATTCTACGTGTCTTCCTGATGGAAAACTAGAGAATTGGGTTGTATATACGAGAGAGAGATAGATGCTGTTTGCTTATGATTTTGAAAATCATCTATATATTTAACGACCTCTTAATTTGCCGTGACTGGTCGGGTGTCTGTTCTGTGTTACGGTTGTTGTGGTGTGTCACGAGTCTGGCTGATGTAGAGCCAGATGTGCTCCTGTTATTACATTACTCGTTTTAAGTAATGGCCAAGCCCTGGCCGTCCATCTACATTTCATTTAGTCATAGTTCAACATCGGTAATTCTGCTTTTCTGCAGAGTCATTGCCTCTTTTGTCCCCCAAATGTAATCACCTATCCATGATTGGCAGAGAGCATTATAATTACTGAGTGGCCGGCATGAATCAGCAAGCAAATTGAGTTTTCAACTTTTTAATATCTCTTGCGGGTTGTTGGGAGAGGAACGAAGAAAAAAAAAAAAGCTAAGATAATGCATCTCTCATGGATTGTCTGTTTTTTTTTTTTTAAGCTCAACTATCTATAAATCTCCGTTTCCTCTTTTTCTGCTATAAATCTACAACCCCACACGACCTCACCTTACCTGTTCTTGTCAAGAAGAGCCCTCCCCTTGCGCCATAACGAAGGCCTTGTTGTTGAGATAAGGAAGTGAGAAATAAACACCAAGCTTTTTTTTGGGTGGGGTGGCGGGGGGGGGAGTTGCTGTTGCCAGTAACACAGGAACACTAAAACATTGTTGAGAATATAAATAGATGATAAGAACATGCCAAGCTTATCAGTCCTGGGCTTTCTGATCCAACTTTCCCCTGTAACACCAGGAAGGTGGGCACCTAATTCACAGGAAATCCACGTAATGTAGTGTAAACTTTGGGGCTGTGAAACGGTCGCCAGCGAACATGCATCGTTAAACCGTGGTTGTTTTGAGATACGACAGGGAACTCTCCGGGGGGTGATCACAGGCCAGTCATTCATGGAACAAAATGGCTCCATGGCTGAACACCTGGCAATGCTCATGATAAGAGTGGGTGATAAAGCTGTTAGCCGGAGAGGGGACGGAGGAAAGCCGATCTCATCTCCGCATCTGAACTGCTATCCCAAGGTGGATTGCCCGTAAACTTGATGCAGCAGAGACAAACGAGCAACCTGTATAGAACGGAAGGAGAATAAGAACCTGTGTTGTGGGAAATGATGATAATACAGGCAGGTTTGACCGTTTTGAGAAAGATGGTACTGAAAGACCGCTTGCAGGAAGCACCTGTGTCACGAGGGACAAAGAGCGGGCAGGGCTTTAAGCCTGACGACCACATGCACACACTCACAAACATACAATCACACAGTTCATCACAAGTTCAACAATAGCAAAGCTCTCAGCCAGGTATGATGTCATGGTTCGGGATTCTAAAAGTTTTGGCTCCCTGTTCATTAACTGTAACGAGAATCTAAAGCGAGGGCCCGAAACGTTTACAGCCCGCTAACTTTAAAAAGAAATTCCATACACTCCCTTCATCAAAAAAATCATCACGGCTCATTGTTTAAAGTATGCTTTTTTTATTTTTAATTCCTGAATTTTTTTAATGACAGAACATTTAATATCGCAGAACTTTAACATTACTTATAATGTAAGTCTACGTTTTGAGTGATTGAGACAGAGAGCCTAAAAAAAAAGCACACTGATGTTAAAAATGTATTTAATTAACTGTGTAGTGTATATAATAATCAGGGAAATAAGGAAGAAATCCTTAAAGAAAAAGAAAATATAAATATATTTTTTTATCATGTCTTCTTGAAATATTATATTGTTAATATTCAGTTCGTTATTGCTTATGTGTTTTCATTAGACACACACATTGTTTTTGTGCGTGTGGGCGTGTTTGTCCTTTCTTCACTTTTTATTGACTCAGTGTAATTAATTGCCAGTAATGTCTGTAAATGGAAAGTGGCCATTTTAAACCTGGCTTGACTTTGCATTTCATTTTTTTCCCCCCTACTTATCGCTCTGATTGTTTTTTCCTTCGCTTCCTCCGTCTTGCTTTTTTCCTCTTCACTTCGAGGCTCTACGCTAAATAATGCCATTTCCACGAAGAACTGCGGAATCATACGAATATTTTGTAACAGAATTACGTAAGCGATTTAACTCGACACCGCTTTGCTCTGATGCGGCTGACCTTTTGTCAGTACTATAACGCAGCCTTGTGGTTTGTACTGAAAGAGAAAAAAGAAAATATAAAGACTGGAACGGATAGAGATGTGGGTTGGCGTTTGGGCAGGAAGGCAGCCAGGACTGAAAGAATGATATGTGGAGACATGGTGAGAAACAAAAGAGGAGTTTGGCAAAAAATTGCTTGCCACAGAAGAAACATGGGTAATGAGAGGAGATGAACCCAGTGTGCGGGAGTCACTGACTGGCTTACTGGCACGTTCAGAGATTCGGAAAGAAGAAGAAAAAAAGAATGAGAGGCATCTCGGATATTTTCCAGAGCTTGGCTGCAGTAGTGTGTGATGCGGCGTTTGGCCCGAGATACTGTAGATCGAGGAAGGACAGGAAGTCGGGGTGTAACAGAAGTGAAGAATAGTTGATTTTAATGGCACCAGGTCCGAGTAAAAGACCGAACTGAGCGAAAGTTTTTCGTTGTCACACGGACAACGCACTTGCATATTGTCCACGTATGCACGCACACACTTTGTCGGGGGAGAGGGTGTGGTGGCTCACGGCTGTAGCCCATTGTTATTGAGACCAACAGATATCCTGTTTAAAGCCCGGACCCGGCCATCACTGCAAAACAGCTGTCTCTGAATGGATACACACTGCTGCAATGAAAACCGGTTTTTCCAAATATGGGGCAGATGCTGACTTGTAATTTCTTAACCTCTAGCAAGAATTCTTCTGGTCTCCACTTAAGCAGTATGAGAAACACATTTCATGCATAATTATTACGACAGGACATCAAAGCACCCAAGGAACACAAAGGCCATCAGTAGCTCTTTCATTTTCCAACATGGATCCGAGTGGATCCGCCTGTACGCTCTAAGCTTACCGGTTTAAATCTACCTCGCTTTCTTGTCTCCCGGGTTTTTCCCCCGAAGCCTTCAGCTGCGGTGTTGATAGCGGTCGGTTAAGTTTTCGTTCCTGTCCTTGTGTGCAAACCACTAATATAAATACTGTCTCTGATTAAGTGTTGTGGTTAAGTGTCCTTGGAGAACTACAGGAGTACTGTTGTACGGAATTAAAGCCCTATATTTGTTTTGGGTTTTTTGTAGTGAATGGAGATAGACAAAGCTTTTTAATTTTTAAGCAACGTCCATCATGTTGCTGCTGGAAAGTGTGTATAATGCACTCATCTTTTTTTTTTTTCCCTCTCTGTCTGATGTGTGTGTGTACAGGCTGTGGAGCGAGAGCAGGTAGACAGCATCCAGCCCAAACTGCACCATGTGAACGCTGTGGGTCAGGGCCTCATCCAGAGTGCAGCTAAACACACAGACACACAGGCTCTGGAGCATGACCTGGAAACCACCAACCTGCAGTGGAACTCCCTCAACAAAAGGGTACGGAATTATGTCAGGTTTATTATGAACATTATTATTATTGTTGTTGTTGTTTTATGTTCGTTTGATGTTAATTGAGAACTTACGGCATGATGTAAATTGTGCAGCAACAAAATCCGAGTTAGCATGTATTTTCATTGGCAAACTACAATTTTGCATCTCTATGGACATGCTCTACTTAAATGATTTGAATGCGCCTCATTAAGGCGTTTAATGGGTTAACAGTCAGCATGCCTTAAATAAATCTTGACAATGTTTAAACAGGTTGAAACGGTTTGCTTAGGGCTCCATGGGGTACAGCGCTCATCGAACCGTATCTAAAACCATATTTAATATCTGAAATCGTGAAATTTATCATTCATAAGTAAGAGAAATACGACACTGTAGGGAAATGAGGTCAGATTTCTAGCACGGGAAACATCTGTAATCCAGATTCAAGTTCCTGTTGCTGTAATCATTATGAGGTAAGAAACCTAAGTAAGGATGTGGAATGAACTGAGGATGGTTCTTTTTTTTTTTTATTTATTTTTTTTTGTCTATTTCCTCTCGAGGTTTTTTATCTTATTGAATTACTGAGGTTTTTTTTTTTTGTTTGTTTGTTTTTTGGCCCCCTATGGAATCATCTCTGTTTTGCTCATTAGGGATATATTTAATTTTTAAACCTGAATTTCAGTAAAGCTGCTTCATGTCAATATATAAATAAAAAAAAAAAAAATTGTTTTATATTATTAGGTGTTCCTTAGCTCATGTTGTAATCATTTCATGGAAAAAAAAAAAAAACATTACGTTATCTATGCAGCTTGGCTAATGAATAGATTTATGTGGTGTTTGTACAAAAAAAGCAATTATGTCACGGTTGGTGAGCAAATTTTCAAATGGCTCAGAATTGCTGCTTTAACCTGTACTGTAGATCATTTGAATTCGTTCTGGTTTGTTTCTTTAGGTCGCTGAGAGAATCGCTCAGCTTCAGGAAGCCCTTTTGCATTGTGGGAAGTTTCAAGACGCTCTGGAACCTTTGTTAAGCTGGTTAAATGACACAGAGGAGCTGATAGCCAATCAGAAGCCACCGTCAGCTGAGTACCGTGTGGTTAAAGCACAAATTCAAGAACAGAAGGTGAGGCTTTCCCAATGACAGAATAAAAGTTGTTATCCAATAGAAAACAAATCTCATAAACTATATATTTGTTATAAATTATTTAAATAGTATTCGATCCGTTGATTAGTCGATCTAATTAGTGGTGAAATTAATGATTAGTGGTGGAAAAACATCTTGTTTGTTTCTTTTGCAACTGAATTTGTTTTGTTGATTCTGCAGCTGCTGCAGCGGTTGCTGGATGACCGGCGTGGGACGGTAGAGATGATCCGGGCTGAAGGCGAACGCATCGCAGCCACAGCAGAGACGCAAGACAGACAGAAGATCCAGAGACAGCTGCGAAGCTTAGGAGAGCGATGGACAGATCTGCTGGACAAGGCCAATGCCAGGTGAGAGTGCTCGTCGCCTGACGATTCCTCAAGTCGGTACCCTGAGGCTTGGTGACGATCGGTATAAAACAGTCATTTCATGTGCACTGAGCCTTTGCTTCTCCTGCAGGCAACGTCAGCTAGAGGAGCTGCAGATTCTTGCTTTGCAGTTCCATGAATCGGTGGAGCCTTTGGGAGAGTGGCTGAGTGCCACCGAGAGACGCCTGAGCTCCGCTGAGCCCATGGGAACCCAGGCCTCCAAAATTAGCCAGCAGATCAGCCGCCATAAGGTACAGTATATCACGGCCGTGGTGTAAGATGCTGCTGTCTTCGAGCTCAAGAGGGAAAAGAAAGTTTTGTTTTGAAGGTGTTCAGTATAATCAGGTTGAAAGGAACAACGTAAAAGAACGCTTGGGAATGAAAATATTGGGGGAAAAGCGCTTAATCAAGCCCAGCCTGTACAACCCACCCTGTTCATTTTATTTACGTCTGTGATTTTTGTTTTTTCATAGAATATGTATTTTTAAGTTTTCATTTGTTATATTTTTATATTTCATTTGTTATATATTTCTATTGTCATTATTGATTTAATTCTCCAGTCATTTTTTTTTTTTTTAGTTTTTTTTTTTTTTTTCTCTCTTTCATCATGCATGGTCATTTTTCCTTTGTTTTGTCTTTCTCCCCCATGCCATATCTCCCCATCGTTTTCTTATTCATCTGTGGGCAAAACCTCAGGCCCACCAAGAGGAGGTGTTGTCTCGGCAAAAGGAGGTGGACCATCTAGAGGCACTTGGCCAAACTCTCTCCCCTCTCAGCTGTGCAGCAGACCGTGATTGGCTCAGTGAGCGAGTGGGCGCAGTGCGCAGCGGGCACACTGAGCTCCTTAATTGGTGCTCTCGGCGAGCGGCCATGTTGGACCAGGCCCTGGCCAATGCACAGCTGTTTGGGGAGGAGGAGGTGGAGGTGCTGAACTGGCTAGCCGAGGTGGCCCAGCGCCTGGGTGAAGTCTCGGTGCAGAGCTACCAGCCCGAGCTGCTGGCTGAGCAGCATAAGTACACTCTGGTAGGACATGCGAGGCATTTTTAATGACGCAGTAGATTTGGTTCTTGCAATGTGGGGGGAAGAAAAATCTCTGGTCTCTTTTTTTTTTTATATGTAACATTTTGCTACTTGGTCTCTTGTAGTCTCTGAATGAGGAGATCGTGAGCCGGAAGAAGACGGTGGACCAGGCCATTAAGAATGGACAGGCGTTGCTGAAACAGACCACAGGTACCGGGGAGCACTCCTTGTACTTTCTTGGTTGCTTATAATTATGGCTCTTAAAGTTCTGACTCTCTTCTTGCTGTGTATCAGGTGAAGAAGTGCTGCTCATCCAGGAGAAGCTGGACGGAATTAAGAGCCGATATGCAGAGATGACAGCAGGCAGCAGCAAGGCCCTTCGTAACCTGGAGCAGGCCCTGCAGCTCGCCACCCGATTCGCTAGCGCCCATGAGGACCTCAACCGATGGCTCGACTCTGTCGAGGCAGAGCTGAACAACGTGGAGTCAGACACGACACCCGCCTATCAAGAGAGACAGAAGGTATAACGGATTTTGAGAGTTCGACGGCGGGGTTCGAACCCGAATGTTCAGATCGCATATACTTAAATATTAAAACTTATAATAAAGTAAATCCTTGATTAGTTCAGAGCATTTCAACCTGTAGATTGTTTGGGTGAAGTGTCTCATTTCTCAGTCTATGCACTTTGTTCCAGGACCTCAAGTGCGTGTCGGCTGAGAAGCGGCTTATCCTGGACACGGTTAACGAGGTGGGCAGCGCGCTGCTGGATCTGGTGCCCTGGCGAGCACGTGAGGGTCTGGACCGTCTAGTGGCGGACGCCAACCAACGCTACAGACAGGCCGACGAGACCATTACGCAAAGAGTGCAGCTAGTGCAGGCGGCCATCCAGAGGTCACAGCAGGTACTGAATCCCTTTTAAAGCAGTTATAAAGTCTGTTATATTAATCCATCGCCTGTTAAAAATAGTCGTCATGTAAACCTTTTGATTCGGGTTACTCTCATAAGTAGGCTCTTCCGCATATAAGCCATTGGCGCACAGCGGACACTGAACAACAGGGTGACTGCAAAAAGAAATCGAATTAAGTTAATAAATAAAAGAAACGGTTCTTTTTGTCGAGCGTCGAATAGTTTGTGGTTTGGCCGCAGTTTTGCTGAGGCTGGTGTAATTTAAGATTTATGAAAGCAGTTAAGGCGACTGAACACTGTGCTAACCTGCTGAACTCCTTCCACTCTAGCAGCGCTCTCAGGCTTCAGCCTCTAATGTTCACTTTAAAGCAGAGGCACATGAATATGGTTTGAATCGAAGGTTTTCACTGGATTGCTGAGCTTAGTAAAAATATAAACAGGCCGTTCTTCATCTGCGGCGAAAAATAAAGTAATTGCCGTTGATGTAAACATAGTCAGTATGAGTAATGCTTTGTTTTCAGACCCAAGAATACTTTAAACCCAGTTCAGCAAACGCACAGCATTAATCCTATTTATTTTAAATGCTTCATTTTGGGAATCTTCCCCCTCGTAATCCGAGGGCTTGTCTATAAGAATGCGACAATATTAAGTCCAAAAAAAAAACGATTGTGTTGCAGTATGAGGAGGCTGTGGATGCGGAACTGGCCTGGGTGGGGGAGACGGAGAGGAAGCTGGCCTCCCTGGGGCCTCTGAGTCTGGAACCCGACGTGACGGTGGCTCAGCTCCAAGTCCAGAGAGCCTTCAACATCGACATCATCCGCCACAAGGACACAGTGGACCAGCTCCTGCACACACGAGAGGATATCCTGGAGAGCTGCAGTGAGCAGCAGAGAGACGCACTGAAGGTGAGAGAGGAAAAGAGCGAGAGTAAGGAGAGAGAGTGAAGGAAAGTGAGGGAGTATGCAATCATTTTGGACAGCTGATCAGTTGTTTCTTTTTCTTGTTGCATCATTTTTAAAAATATATATAATAAGTGCTTTAATGTACAGGTAGTCCCCGACTTACGAACATTTGAGATATGAACTGACCACGGTTCTCCTTCCGGTTCAATCATGGAAGTAACTTCCATGTTCCATGTTCACAGTGCACCAGGTACCGAAATTTACAATTTACCAAAAAAAATGTCTGGGATGTTGTATGAGGAAAACAGCTCCAAGACAAAATGGCGTCCGGGATTCCCCTCACGATATAAAGGCAAAAGAGACAACACTCTTATATTTGACATGCGAGATTCCTTAGGTGCAATTATGGTTTTTGGCCACATGGTATCATGGTATGATGGTCGTGCGGGGATAGTGGACAGATTTAGTCAAGTGGATTGGTATGCTTTACATTGTATATTTGTGTCAAAGTTGTATCAGACTCACTTTGTCGGACTTAAGAACAAATCTGACTTATGAACACGCTCCCGAAACGGAACCCGTTCGTAAGTCAGGGACTACCTGTATATTCGAACACTACATGTCTTGTACCAATAGCCATATTTTACAAATGACATTAATAGCTCATGAGAAACCAAATTTCAGCTGCATGCCTGCTGTCCCTGTAGGTAAAGACGGATTCACTGAGTACTCGATATGAGGCAGTAAGTCAGAATCATGCCGAAAGGTTCTCAGCGCTTGAACAGGCTCAGGTGCTGGTGGCCCGCTTCTGGGAGACATACGAGGAGCTGGACCCCTGGCTGGGTGAGACGGAGACCCTGATAACTCAGCTGCCTCCTCCTGCAATTGACACCGAGGCTCTCCGACAACAGCAGGACCAGATGAGGGTCAGTCTGTATTTCAGGGCAATTCTAAGCTTTTGGAAATTTTCACATCGGGTTCATTAGTTTCTATCATGACTATATATGAAAAAAATATTATTTTACACTGATCCTCATTGAGTTTGTGATCTCCCTGCAGCTGTTGAGAGAGTCTATAGCCGAGCACAAACCCCACATCGACAAGCTGCTGAAGATCGGCCCACAGCTGGCTGAGCTGAGTGCCCAGGAGGGGACGACGCTCAGGCAGCGCTACACCGAGGCCGAACGCCGCTACCTGGCCATCAAAGAGGACGTCAAAGGACGAGCTGCAGCACTGGATGAGGCTTTCTCTCAGTCTGCACAGGTGTGTGTTCTTATTGTCTGCAAGTGTTAAAAAATTTTGGACAATGTTAAATTTTGGTTCTATAAGTTACTTGTTTTGATAATAGACTTGACATAGTGCGACAGCTTCTCAGATCATTAACGTTATTTTGGGAACAGATGCAGCTTGATACAGCGGGTCCCTGGGGTCGAGATTTTAAATAAACATTGAAGGCATCACTAAGAATGAAGGGACTACACTGCCTGACCCAAAAAAAGTCCGTTCCAGAAGAACTGTAGTCGAAAAAAAACTAAAACACGAATGACTATGATTGAAAAAAATTATGATAATCGGCAGTAGAAACCTTTTAATAGTAAAAGTAAGAGCAATGTTGCGGCGATTACATGAAGTTAGTTGACTACTTGAATGGACTAAATGACCAGATTAACCCATCAACTGATTTATTTTCTTCTTCACTGACGGCACGGGCTTATTCTACGGCTCGAAGTGTGAAACGGAGCACGCGAAACCCTTTGAGCAGGCGAAACCCTTTTCACACATGAATTGGCCATGACTTTACGCACCGTAATCAAAGCTAAAGGAGGTCAAATTAAATAATGCGCGCCCTTTTTGGACCAGGAAATGTTCATTAAACGAACAGTGAAAGCATCATTAAATGAGGCGACTACACCGACACGTATCAATCAAATCTAAATAGGTTAAAAAGACTGTTTGCTTTGTAATAATTCTTGAATTCTATAATATTGTACTATTTAATAATATCCTGATTGAATCAGTTTAGTTGGAATCGATTTGAACCGTCTCATGAAAAGTTTATTACCAAAATATTGATCGCTCAAAGTTTGTAGTTCATCATGTTTGGCAAGATTATCACATTTTACTTTTATATTGACCATCTGCTACAGTTGACTCACCCATCATGAATTCATCAACATCATAAAGTCATTACGAATATGTTATGACAATAAGCACGAATGTTTGTCGTTGATTTGCTCGCTGGCTTGTTATTTGCATGTTATTTAATTAACGCATTGTATTGTCTCTCCACCCCTCTCCATCCCTTTAACCGTACTGTACTGTTGCTGCACTCGATTCTCGTTTCACCTCCGTCATGTCCGCTTCGTCCCCTTCTATTACTCCCCTGCTTTCCTTGCCTTGTTGCATCTTCTCGTCCCCTTAATTTCTCCATCCCATGTGTGTTTCCATCCCTCCATCCCGTCACTCACTTTGGATGTGCTGTGTGTTCACCATCACTGCTCTCGACAACACCCACAGCTGACTGAGGTAAGAGCATCATCGCTCATGCAACTCATTGTCCATCCTAAAGGCGTGAAACTGGTGTTTTGTAATTGATTTGGCATGGTGTGGGGTTTTCATCTAATCCTCAAATGCATGGTGTTATTTTATCAGCACGGACGCAGCTACGACTGGGATTTATGTTGTCCGTTGATTGAATTTTTGTAGACGCCAGAAAGAACATTTTTTGAAACGTGAAATGTTAATTAAGCACTTGGGGATAGACTTCATTTAAAAATGTCTGCGTTTGTTGTCGTTAATACTCTCAGGATAAACACGTTCTCTTATCCTCATTCTCTCTTGGGTCTTTGCGACCCTCAACGGCACACAAATGTTAAAATAGTGTACCATGTTGGACTTGTAATAATGCATTATCTAAAATGGTCGAATGTAATTTGGGACACAGCCAGTCTAAAAAAAATAAATAAAAAAATTAAAAAAGTCTCGCCATAATTAATCGTAGACCACTAGCATTAGCGGTAGAACATAATCCTAGCTTTAGGCTACAAATCTAATGCTTTACTCTGTTGAAGATAATAATTTCGAAAAAAAGCGCAGTGTAGCAAAAGACAGACAGACTTGCAGACACAAAATGAGAGCGGAAGACCCACACACATACAGATTAACTTGGAGAGACAGAGATAGACGGGAACCGAGACGACAGCCTCCCGGACGGAAAGGTAGACGGAGAGATCACAGATGCACAGACAGACAGATGGAATTAATTTACAGTATACTGTATGCGTAATGGTATAATTATATACGTACTGGGTGTTTGACCTTTGACCTCTGAGCCTCTTCTTGGACTTTTCATTCAGTTCCATGACAAGATGGACCCCCTGTTGGAGACGCTCGAGGGAGCAGTGCAGCGCTTACGGCAGCCTCCTCCTGTGGCAGCCGAGGTGGAGAAGATCCGTGAACAGCTAGCAGATCACCGGACCGCCGGACTGGAGCTGGACAAGCTGCTGCCCTCCTTCAGTGCCCTGTGTTCCCGTGGCGAAGAGCTCATCACCCGTGCGTCACATGACGATCCTGCGGCTCAGGGTGAGTGCCCGGTGCATGACGTGGATGCCATGTATTGATCTCTCTCTCTATATATATCTATCTATATATAAAAATAATGCTGACGTTACAAGTGACGCGTGTTACTCTGTCCCTGTAGCGGTGCGCTCTCGGCTCCTGAGACTCCGCTCCCTGTGGGACGAGATCAGGCAGAGGGCAGAGGAGCGAGAGGGAAAACTGCAGGATGTCCTTGACTTAGCCGGGAAGTTCTGGGCCGACATGGCCGCCCTGCTGAGCACGCTGCGAGACTCTCAGGACATCGTGAAAGAGCTGGAGGACCCTGGAGTGGATCCATCACTGATCAAACAGCAGATAGAGGCAGCAGAAGTAGGTGTTATGCATCGGATGGGTTATACTGGGGATGAAGCTTAGAGCAAAGGCTTGCATATTTATGTTTCTGGATGGGGAAAGAAGGAAAACAGGTTTTGTCATATGCCTGTTTGTTTTCAGAGCTGAAATCTGATATGTCAGAAAGAGAGATCTGTTTATGTGTATTATATTCAGAAAAGACGATTCAGATGTTTTTCATTTTGTTTTAACATTCATTGCTTGACTTATTATTCCTGATGCATATAATCCTATAACAGTTTTTTTTTTTTTTTTTTTTACATAAAGGAATGCCATTTCTACACTATTCTATTCATATGATAATAGAGTTTACACAAATAGTTCATTTGTCGTTTAATGCAAATTAAATGGCTCTCTCTCCGTTTCTTCTACTTAACTATGTGCGTCATCTCTCAGGCCATTAAAGCAGAGACAGACGGCTTGAGGGAGGAGCTGGAGATTGTTCGCACACTGGGAGCTGACCTCATCTTTGCTTGTGGAGAAACTGAGAAACCAGAGGTCAAAAAGACCATCGATGAGGTAAGAGCAGAAACATTCAAGGAGGTTTTTTTTTATTTATTTTTTTTAAATCACACCAGTTATGCATCCAAAACCATTTTTTTCTTATTTTGCTGAAAAAATATGAACTTTGTACCTTTTCCGTCTAGATGAATGCTGCTTGGGAAGGCTTGAACCGCACATGGAGAGAGCGGATGGAGAAACTGGAGGAGGCTATGACAGCCTCCGTGCAGTACCAGGATGCTCTGCAGGTGGGTGGCACTGGCACAGATACTGAACCGCTCACTGATGCAACACTTATGTAAAGAACGAATAATCATATTAATAAGGATCTTTGCTTTCTAGGGTATGTTCGACTACCTAGACAACGCTGTCATCAAGCTGTGCGACATGCAAGCTGTAGGAACTGACCTCAGCACCGTCAAACAACAGATAGAGGAGCTCAAGGTTCGGATAAGTTTTATATTCTCTTTTTTGTTTGTTTGTTTGTTTGTTTTTTTACTTTAGTGAATATGTAGATTATATGAAACTCATTTTCTCTTCCTACAGCAATTCAAGGTTGAAGTCTACCAGCAGCAGATAGACATGGAGAAGCTGTGCCACCAGGGGGAGCTCCTGCTCAAAAAGGTTTCTGATCAAGCAGACAGAGACATGATCCAGGAACCTTTGACGGAGCTCAGGCACCTGTGGGAAAATCTGGGAGACAAGATTACTATCAGACAGGTTAGCATGCCTCGAAAGGTTGTTTGTATTTGTATGCATGAGGATATTGATGATCATACTGACTTTTTTCTTCGTCTTTTTCCTTTCTCAGCACAAACTAGAAGGAGCTCTTTTAGCCCTGGGTCAGTTTCAGCATGCTCTCTCTGAGCTGCAGTCCTGGCTCAGCCACACACATGCCACTCTGGACACCCAGAGACCCGTCAGCTCGGACCCCAAAGCCATCGAGATCGAGCTGGCCAAACACCATGTAAGCTCACGTCTAAGCTGAATTTTTATCTTACTTATTATAACCTTTGTTGTATTTTGAATTTCAGTACTGAATAATACTGGAACCGGCTGCACTACTGAACATTGTTTACACGCCATCCCATAATTCTCACAAGTGCTGAACAAATAACACTAGGCGCCAGTCTCCTTTCTGTCTCACTTAGGTCTCCATCCAAAACTTGTGAGCTAAGGGTGGATTAATGATACTCATGATTTTACTTAATTGTTTAAGCCATCTTGTCTATTAATCATTTCCATTTATTTCCAATAATTTTCCCCATTTTGCCATTAAAAGCCTCTTCCAATAATAAACGAATAAAACATCATCTCAATAAAGAAAAACATTGCACCATACACAGTACTAGTCAAACATTTCTTTTGTTCACTTTCTAATTCAATGTTTTTGCTCCGTGATTTATTTTTTCGAACGATACTGGAAATTTCAAAACTATGAAATAACGCATATGAAATTATGTATTCAAGCACCAACAACAACAGTCAGCTGTTATTCTAATACATGAAGGTCAGCTGATCTGGATCAGTTCTTGCAAGAACAGTATTGTGTCAAGTGCATTTGCAAAACTCATCAAGCACCGTGATGAAACTGGCTCTCATTAAGACCTTATCAGAGAAGAAATCGCAAAACATACCTCTGCTGCAGAGGAGAAGTTCATTTCGAGTCAAATAGCAGACACATCTCAATATCAACAATATCAAGATTATTGCATATTTCGGATGCATTTAGCATTGTTTAACAATGTGGAAAGAAAGAAAAATCAGGAACGATCATAGAGTTGGAAGGTGGTGTGTCTGAGCGTTTGACTGGAAGTGTAAATTTTGATCTAGGTTTCTTTCGCAGTAGAATCTAGCAGGCTGTTGTCGCCTCAACGATGTTTGTTTCATGTATTTTAATCCAGTTTCGAATCACAGCAGCTGGTATCCAATGTATTAATAAAAATGATTATTATACTGGTTATAATAAAAGGTTATCATCTATTAAAGGCTTCGATGCTACAGTGGAACCTCGGATTACGAGCATAATTCGTTCTGGAAGCGGGCTCGTATTCCAAAACACTCGTAAACCAAAT
>JAQQZT010000023.1:24855067-24871451 GCA_030068275.1 Clarias platycephalus
AAAATTTATTAAAAATCTTTGCTCGTCTTGCGGAACACTCGTAAACCGCGTTACTCGTAATCCGAGGTTTTACTGTATATGTATTTTGAATGAAACGTCTTTTTAAATGGTAAATGTTTTTAGGGAACACTGTTTAAAAAAATTAAATAAATCATCAGCAACCGTCAACTAATACTTACCCAAATATCAAGAACGGTTCACAGTACTGTCTAAAAAGTTACATTTTCAGTAGACTACGTAGAAAAATGTTTGTGTTTTAGATCTGTGCAGTAATGTAACACGGTGCACTTTGATCTCTACAGAATTCCCCACCAGCAAACTGGAGATGACTGCCGTGGCTGATATCTTCGACCGTGACGGTGACGGATACATTGATTACTACGAGTTCGTTGCAGCGCTGCACCCTAATAAGGATGCTTACAGACCCACTACAGACGCAGACAAAATCGAAGATGAGGTAATATCTGATGTGATTGAAACGTTTATTATTCCCATCTTCCCTTCGCAACTATTTACAAAGGAAATATTTCTTCTATATGTATTTTTTTTCCCGCATGTAGGTCACCAGACAAGTGGCTCAGTGTAAGTGTGCTAAGAGGTTCCAGGTTGAACAGATTGGCGAGAACAAGTACAGGGTGAGTTTGTACAACTGATTGTATTTATTTGTATTATTATTATTAATGGCTAGAAATAAGCTCATTACAGATCTACTAATGTATATTAACGACGATGTTTACTAAACATCCATCGATGCCGCTTTCTCACGCCTTTATTGTTCTAACCATCACGACCACCTTGTGATCACATATTGTTATCTCATGTTATTTTGGATTAAAGGTGCCTTGCTGTGTTTGTGTGTTGTGTGAATCCGCTACATGACTGTACTACCACTGCATCACTACACAACAGTGTATGCAGAGTGTGCTTCTCACCACCAAACTAACGTCCATCTCATATTTCCAGCGAATGAAGGAGCTGTGTTGTTTTCATGTTTTCTCCCGCCATCGTTTTTCCGCGCGGTAACGATACTCACAGCAAGACTCGGTCAAAGGACCCGGGTCTCTCTCACTTATTAGACTGAGCTGTTTGTCTCTGTTTATGTCTGTCTGTTGCCTTGTCATCTCTCATCTGCACTTCTAATCTGCCATTCACCAGCACTCTAATCCATTTTTAGGAAAAACTTTTTTTTTTTGTATCATCTATCCTTAGTTAGAGTAACGTTAACACCAAGTCATTATTCAGTTTTAGATTTGTTTTAATTTAGAACAGTAATTAATTAAAGCTAGCTGATTCATTGTTTTCAACATTTGTGTTTGTACATGTTATTTCATCCTCTCTCTCTCTCTCTCTCTCTCTCTTCTTTCTTTTCCTTGTTTTCTTCCTTCTCCGTGTCTGCTGGATTTTTTGTAGTTCTTCCTTGGGAACCAGGTAAAGTGACTGGCGTGTTTGTGATATGGCCTCTGGAATCTGTTTCAGATTTGGTTAGGAGTTGTGACCCGGCTTTCAAATGACCGGACCTCGGTACACAGAGAGCCAGTCCGCACTATATACAGTACAGATATTTGTTCGAACCCCTCTGAGCCACAGTTACTGGGCATTCCCTTTCCTGGTTTGCATGGTAACATAGCCATTACCCACATATTCCGGGAATGTCTCCACTTCCAAGTCTGGAGCAGATATCACAGGCCATGTCAGTGTGTTGTTGTGTGGTTTTTGAATAGTGAATGTAAAAAAAAAAAAAAGAAAGAAATTTTTTTTTTTTTTTAATCATTTTAATGATGCTGAAAAGTTTTTGTGGTTTGATTGATGTACAATGACGTCAAACTTCTTTGGTGGAGGAACAATCTGTCAAAGGTGCTGTTCTTGAGATTTCGTGACTTATTAATCATTTTTTTTTACCATAGTATTTTGTACATAATGAGTTATAATAATTAAAATGATGCTCGAGGCATGTTAATGCGTGTTAATTCAAAGCATAATGGTTAACTGTACTTGGAGGACAGGGGGGTAGCGCTGTCTTTGTTATGCAGTAAATAGTAGTGTTTCACTGTATTTCTATGACGGATCTTATGTGGCCCACACAGTCGCTTTCAAAACACTCTGCACAGGTCTGGATCTGTCCATTTTCAAATCAGTTCAGCAACTCACATTGCATATGAACAGATGTATTACTTATGATCATAATACTGTATATAAGTATTTATCCGACAATTTTAGCAAACACATCAGCTTATAAAATACTATGGTAAAGGTTGTAGCGATTTCGGAGGGCTACGGGTCGTTGGGCCGAGCGCGATCCTGAATCATCTAGAATCTAAAATGCATGTTTCTTTCTTGCATGATATTGTACATTCTCATTTTCCATTTTCCTTGGTAAGGTTTGAGAAATCTCAGCTGATTTTAACACTATTCTTTCACTTCTCCTTTTTTCCCTTTACCGCATTTCTTTTCTTTTGCTCCTTTCGTCTTTCTCTCTCTCTCTCAGTTTGGGGACTCTCAGCAGCTGCGTCTGGTGCGGATCCTGCGCAGCACAGTCATGGTTCGAGTGGGAGGGGGCTGGATGGCGCTGGACGAGTTCCTGGTGAAGAACGACCCTTGCAGAGGTAAGGCTTATTTACACAAGCGCACACTCGCGCGCGCGCACACCCGCTTGCACAAACATCAGGAGCAGCTGTGTATAAGGAAGCTGATGTATTTGGTAGGGGAAGACATTTTCCAAACAGCTGAACCCCCCTGATAGACACAATCACACACACATACGCTATTCTCTTTATAGTGTGCAGTGACTGGAAGAAGTATTTACTCCTCTTGAACTATAAATATCTGAAAAGTCTGAAAGATTTTTTTGAGCTGGTTTCAATTGCTCAAACCTTGTACTATTGGACTGTGATCACTGGGAAGCAATTTTCCTGAAATTTTTGCTGAAGATTATTTTGGAAGGCACATTTTGCGCCTTCCTTTTGGAAACTTTGGCAGTGATCACCGTCTTGATGAAAGATCGATCTCTCCCCTAGTCTTAAAATAGATACGGTTTTTCTGGAGCATAGCCCTGCATTTTTTTTTTTTTTCTCCTCCCATCTTGCCCTCAGCCATGACCAGCTTCTCAGTCCCTGATGATGAAAAGCAACCCCACAGCATAATACTACCACCACCATGCTTCACTTTAGGGTTCTTTTTTAGGTTAACAAGCATTTCTGCCAATCCTAACTCTTTTTACCAAGACAAAATGTTTTATTTTGGTCTCCTCAGACCAGAGAACCTTTTTTACACTTTCTTTTTGGTTGCTGCATAATCGCTCGTGTCGACTCCGTTCCAATATTATTGGGTATTTTGTGTATCCTTATGATGTAATCTAATAAAAATCCATTTGACCTCCTGGTTGTAACACTACAGAATATGAAAGTCCAAATTGTTATCAAGATATTTCAGTTATGTCACCACCCCATCAATCACCCATCAGTCCATTTTCCTATTTTCTTTCTGCTGTGGGAGTCTCTGAAATCTCATTGGTGATTTAGACCTCTGATCATCCATCATATCTTCAGTCTTTACGTTGACATGCATGAATATACACCTTTCTCTCTCCTTCACTCTGTCTCTCTCTCTCTCCTCGTCTTTTCATTTGAATCATAATGCATGATGCATGTTCCTTGGGTTTCTCCTTCCCTTTCCCCTGTTCCCCCCCCCCTCCCCCCCTCCCTCCCCTTTCTCTCTCTCTCTCTCTCTCTCTCTCTCTCCCCAGTGCAACATCCAGGACTTAAAATCCTTCGCTCCAACTCCAGCTGCTCCATATCATCTCGTATAGGTTGGGTCTCTCTCTCTCTCTCTCTCTCTCTCTCTCTTTCTTTCTCTCGCTCTCTCACTTCCTCTTGTTGCTTTTTTGTCTCTCTCCCTTATTTTTATACTCTGATCATCTTCGGTTCCTCTGTGCTCTATTGTGCTTGGCTGACTGTAGCACTACACTAACCGTCCTCTCCTGACTGTGTGCTCACATCGTGCCTTTGCGTTTTACCGTCCTCATTGAAATGACATGATGATGGTGTTAAAGCAAGCGTGTAGGTTTATGGCCTATATATATGGTATTTCTGTTTGTGTGTGAAAACTTTCTTCCAAGTTGCGTGAGTGAGGTTAAACGTGTGTGTTTGGGTTTACTTCATGTTGTCTCTTATGTCTCTCAGTGGCAGTCACTCCTGGCTATTTCTGCTGCAGAGGTACCTCACTCCTCCTCCTCTTCCTCCTCCTCCTCTCTTCTCCTCTCTGACTGGTTCTCACTTTCTCAGTCTGACATCATCGCTCTACCCCGTCAAAACTCTAATAACTCTAAATCCATTGACCAACATCAGATCCATCTCCTCACTGCTCCGTCTTTGTACTGTATATGTGTGACTGTTGGTTCTTTGGTGTGAGGGTACGTGTGTGGTTACGTCTCAGTCTCACGCCAGCCAGCGTCACGCTTCTCATGCTCATTCGGCCCGGCCTGGTCTTTGCACTTTTTTTTTTTTCCTTTTTTCTGTGCGTGTCCCTGATGAGCATCACAAAAATCAAAACAGCGAGAACTGGGTGTGGCAAGACTGGGTTTCTAATATTGCTCCAAGCAGCTCTTAAAAGGGTTTGCTCATGGGGAACGAATTACAGACTATACCTGGCTTATGGAGAAGAAATTATATGGTGTGCCGCCAATTAACAGCTGCCCTGCTGTTGCTTGAGGCCATGGAAAACGGGGTTATTTTGCAGTCTTTAGGACAGCTAGTGACCACGTCTTTAGTGCACCGCTGCTATTGCGCACAGCCCTCTCCTCTTCTGCACTCTCATTTTCTCTCTCTCTCTCTCTCTCTCCTCTCCAGTCTCTCTGCCTGCCTCTGTCTGTGGTTGGCTGCTCTGGGCTGTGTGTTGTGTGCTAGGCCTGCAAACGTTTGGTATCTGTTTTTTGTTTTTTTTTCCTCGTAGAATGCCTGTCTCTCCGGACCAGAGGCTTGTGTCGGTATCCAGTGTTTTTGTGTGTGCCTGAACCGTAACCAGCCATGCCTCTTGGTTTCCTATCAAAGCCCACTACTAGCACTGAGCACTCCAAAGTGCACAGTGGTGGATGGTACAAGATTAAAGGCTATGCTTTTTGGAGTGGCATCTGCGTCTGGCACTGACTGAGCGCAACCCTCAAAGCGAGGATGCTTGCCCTACCGCTCATGACCCGTAATAAACTCGCTCACTGTGTCTCCACTTACTATTAATGTGGATTTACTGACGCGCCCATTGACGCGGAGCAGCGATTATCCTCCGGCGCCGCTGCTTACAGCCCTAATGGTCATGGTTCGAATCCAACTTGTTAACATTTCTCTCTTTTGTTTGTTTGTTTTTGTCCCTCCCTGTGCCTACGTGGCAATCCAGCACGTGGACGTACCAACCTGGAGCTGCGTGAGAAGTTCATTCTTCCTGAAGGGGCGTCGCAAGGTATGGCAGCCTTCCGGTCCCGTGGCCGCCGCTCCAAGCCTTCATCGCGCACGGCCTCTCCAACACGCTCCTCGTCCTCGGCTTCGCAGAGCGCACACAGCTGTACCTCGGGGCCCTCCGCCCCTGCCACGCCCACTGCCTCCTCGAGGGTGAGCTTCAAATCTGCACTTACACATGTAGTCACATGTAGTGTGTTAAATCCTCAGACTCCAGTCTCCTTCTTTTAGATCATTAGCTGATTTATATATAAATATATATATAGTATATATATGAAATACACATTATTAATTAGGTTATTAATCGTACCCATCATTCCAGGCAATCAGGTTAGTCTATCTATTGAAGGTATCACGTGGCACTCCTGATTGGTTGGAATGAAACCCTCTCTGATGATGAGCTTGGTCAAACCCTACTGTGTGTCCATAGTCTGTTTTTTTTTTTTAATGTTCTCTTCCATTACAAAGGTTCTGGTCTTTCCTGTCCATTATCATATGTGATTGTTGTTACCTGTGTTACCCATTTTCACTGGTTCACCTTTGGGTTATGGTGTTTATTGTTGTTTCTGCATGTCAATAATCACTTGGTCATCTCTGGGGTTTTGTCTCTCTTGTCTTATTTTTTTTTTGTCCTCCCTCCCTGTCTCTCATGCTTTAAAATTTTCCCCTCCTCTACAATTTCCCCCTGTGTTTGTCTTCATCACCACCTGTCCCAAAAACACTGCACTCCTCTGTGCTGTGGTACTCGCTCATTTCCCCATACCCCCCCCCCTCTCCTCCTCACTCCAAATGCTTCTTTCTCACTTTCTTCCTTCTCCTGCTTCTCCTTCTCCTCCTTTTCCCTGCCTGCTCATTTCCCAGTCCTCCCAAACTCAATCGCGGGGCTATGCCAAGCCCTGGCTGGCACACAGTAAAACTCCAACTCCAACCAAGTGCCAGTCCTGCCCAGAGCACAGCCACACCCCTGGGCATGAGGTAACACACTGCCTCCCCTTCCCCCAAAAAGCCATATTGCACTAACAGAAACAGAAAAGAGCTTGAAAAGGAAATGTGTTTGAATAACCGATTTTTGATTGTTTTTAGCTAACAGAAATGTCAGAGCAGCAGATTAAGAGAGATTTAGTCGGGTTAGAAATAATCTATAATTTGAAGCATTTAAAGCACCGTTTATAAGTACTGTACATCGTGTAAAAGTTCAGAATGTTACACTCAGCATGTGTTTATCCGTTAGTCATGACTCTATTAGGACGTTAGTCTGTAAAGGATCAGACATAATGAGTGCCTCATTACATTCATCAAGTCAATTTCTGGATTTCTCTAATCGCAGGGAGGCTCCACGACTAAGCTCAAAAGGCCACCTTTCCATTCCAGCCGTGGATCTCTGACGGGCGAAAATGGTGGAACCACGCCCGCTGCTAAGCCTGCACGCCCTGGTGAGGGAAACGCTCACAGCGTTACGGGTTTCTAAACCCGAAAGACAGCTGTTCAATACCAAAAACTATAGCGTTTTAGATTTCATGATTCTGATCTCCCCCCCCCGCAGACAACAAGCGCACCCCGTCCTCAGCCAGCGGACCCGCCAGCCGCGCAGGCAGCCGCGCCGGGAGCAGAGCCAGCAGCCGCAGGGGCAGCGACGCCTCAGACGCTTCCGAGCTGATGGAGACGCGCTCGGCCTGCTCCGACACCTCCGACACACCTCGCCGCACAGGCGCCAAACCCTCGAAGATCCCTACCATCTCCAAGAAGACCCCCAGTCCTAAAACACCAACGACTAAGAAGTAACAGGTGGAGACATACGGGGGGGACTGGAGCATTGGAGCACAGGAGCACCGGGCACTGATGTCGATCCTGCACCATTTCTTTTTCGTAGTGCATGCCACTCAGCCGTCCTGGCCCACCAGCACAGGCATGTAGGATTGATACGCCTAGAGAACTGGAACACCTCCTCCAGTTGTACAGAATCAAAAAAAAAAAACACCTGGACACCGCTGGACACCCTCCAGAACTGCCCCCTATGGCAAAACTAACAGTGCTGCCTTATTTATGTTACAATTTTGACTGACTTGTTAGTTTCTTGAACATGTGACTGAGCTGGAAAGCAAGCACCACGTACGCACACGGACACGTGGAGCGGCATTACCACTGCACCTGGGATTTTATCTCAGCCCCGTCAATATGCAATGGCAGGCCACTCTTCAGCGCCGAGACTGGGAGACGGTCCAGCCACAATTCCAATACTGACTCTCGCAGGCACACATTTCTTTAGGGTTTCTGTGAAATAAAAAAAACCTAACAGTGGTTCCCGATTCTAACCTTTTCTCCGCTGTATGCAAAGCTACTCGTTGTTTAGTAGATTTTATCCTGAAGAGACTCTCAAGAACCTCACAAAGTATTCTGCACCTAGACCATGTGCGTTTGTGTGTGTGTGTGTGTGTGTGTGGTTTGTGTGCTAGTTTCTTTCATGGTGGACAACAGTTTAAGGAGGCGGTGGGTGAGCGATTCATCATCTCAGCCTCGCTTGTGAGTCAGAAGCTGACCGCAGCTTCCCTCGCCCACTGACGGCGCTCGGCATCCCGCGTCCGTATGTTTATTTCAACGTCCAGCGAACTCCCGAGCGAGCGCCCGCGTGACTCGTACAGCGGAATTTCACACGTGCACTGACATATTTTTTTTTTTCTTTCTACGCCTGATGCTAATAAAGGCAGGCGTCCTCACCTGTGTGTTTGTTTTTAACCATTATTAGTTATCACATATCATCTTACTGAAATCTTTTAGTTGATTCACATTATGAGGAACTCCTTCAAGAAATTGTGAATGTTTTTCATGGTTAATTTATAATCCTAATGTATTTTTGTTTTTGCCTGTTTCATTTCTAGTGTAAAAAAAAAAATAATTAATAATAGTAATAATAATAATAATAATGTGTATTTATTTTTCATTACAGTATAATATCGCATTCTGGGAAACTCTAGTATTACATTATGTCTAATAACTTGTTCGTGTTTCTGCATTTGTTTCTAATTGATTTTTCTGATAATGGTCATTACTGATATAACGGACCACGAAGCTGACTGATTTCAATGGTGGCCTTTTTGCCTCTAGATCATTGTTAAAAAAAAAAAAAAAAACGCTTCCCGGTTTGTTATCGGGAGCTCGTATAGAGAGTCGGGGATTTGATCGCACGACCCCACGAAACGAGCGTTCGCATAGCCGAGCCGAAGCGCACGGACGTCTAACGAATCAAATCGGAAGGTGATTTTTATTTATTTATTGTGTCTAAGGGAGGGGAGGGGGGTTAAGGGCTATGAAACGGATTCACCTTTCGAGTCCGTGTAACTCTCTCAGTATGATGAAGAGATAAAAGAGCTGGGTGCGATTGTGTACCAGTGAAAAGTGAAGATTATACATAAATCCTTTTTTTTTTTTTTTTTTTGTTCTCTTTTGTATTAAAATTATGCTTGCAGTAAAACGTACTTGCTCTTGTTTATTAAAGTCGTCTCGGTGTGTGTTTGTGTGTGTGGTGGTGGGGGAGGTGGGGGGGTGCATGTTTTTGGTGGTAATTAAATGTCTACAGGAATGTCTGACGTGTTTGACCTCAGGAGAACATTCGGCTGGTTTGCATAACACATAAAAAAAAATGCTTTTATATAAATACTTTAGTTTCCAAGACTATGAGAACTATGATGTTTCTTTGTAGTTGCTGAAGTTAAAGTTAGGGTTAGATTTAAATGACAGTGGAATGTTCTTGTGAGGATGGTAAGATCCGTGTGTGTGTGTGTGTGCGTGCATGCGTGTGTGCATGTGCAGCTGTCTACATACCACAGGAAATTTCGTGATAATTATAAGTAGGGAGCAATTACCTTTCCAAAGAGATAAAGACAGCCAATTAAACCTTCAAACAGGATGGGTTTACGTAGATCATATTCGCGCAATTACCGAAACAGTTTCAAAGGAGCTCTACGCTACAGATCATAAAGAACCTTTGTGTATGTGTGTGTCTTGTGTGTTTGTATTGGCCCATGTAAAGGTTTGGTGGTTGGATGGAGCGGATGGGGTTAGGGAGGGGTGGTACTTCATGCTGCACACTGCAGCTGTGTGTCTGGGGTTATGTACAAATATTTAAACCCACTCACATCCTTTCCCTCCAAACAGTCTCCTCAGGACCCAGAGCAAGCAGCTCCTGCGGCATGTCGCGCGACTTCACCTCAGTCACGTCTTCAGGACGTCCCCCGTTCCTGTGGCGTACCAAATACCGCAGCGGGGAATGCAGTGTTCCAACACACACACACACACACAAAAAAAAAAAAAATTTTAATGTGACTTTAAAGTTCAGTGTTATTTCTGTTTAAAAAAAAAAAAAAAAAAATCATACAGTGCAGCATATGTGATAAAACAAAATCTATTAAATATGGACAATACACATGGCACAGTGGCATGGCATCGTGTAGCGATCGTGCTCAAAGCTCCAGCTTTTCAATCCTGATCTCACTGCGTGTTCGCGTGCATGCATAGGTTTCATTTGGGTTCTCGGGTTTCCTCCCACTTCGCAGTAACCAGTATGCCAGCGAGTGAACCGGCCAAGACCAAACCGCCCCTAGTTGTGTAAATGAGTGTGTTCGGGCATGATGCCCTGCGATGATATCTAGCTTCCATATCCCCCATCATCCTAGACAGGATAAAGTCTAGAAAAGAGTGAGTACACATTAATGGACACCAGTTTTTCGTGATGTAAACATGTCAGTATGGCTGATTTATGATGTTCTGCCCCAGGTGGAGATCAGGTAGAAAGAAACATTTAAATTAGGTAAAGAAACAACATGGTTACATATGAAGCACCCTAAAACATATAACACATAGTATGAGATTGGCAGCACGGTGACCTAGTCTAATCTAATCTCACACTCAAGGCGACTCAGTCAGCATGCAGCTCCACAGTCCGAGTTCGATTCCCGTCCTCAGGTGTGTGTGCATGGAGTTTGCATGTTCTCCCCGTGCTTGGTGAGTTTATATATCATACAGAAAACGTATGCCAAAGAAGCTACTTCACAAGTTTATACAACATGACCAATCTGGCTTCCCTAACAATTTCAAGTTGGCAAATTTGTCCTCGTCATACCGTCTTGCTTCAAAGAATAATAATTTAAAATGCAAATTATCCATATTAAATAAACATTCTTATTTTATTATTGATACTAAAATTGTTGTAAGTTTCTAGAAGCATGTGACATGTAAAAATCTGTAGTGTCCGTAACCATGTCAAATTCATGTTGCAATATCTTAACGATTTAGCATTTTAGAATAAAACATTTTTCAGGTTTATATCTTTTCATGTGAAATCTATACTGGCTAAGTTTCATCTGAATGACGATTAAGATCACTGAAAGATTTGAATTCCAAAAAGTTACGGACACTACATAAAAGGGCACGGAATTGTATTTAGCAAATGTTTCATTTTATCTGATAAAAATATAAATGTGGATGCATATTTACAAAAAAAGGAGCATCGAGTATTATGAAAAGTGGTGTCCCTATCTGAAAAAGTCTGAGAGGTTCCTGGATGGATGGATATGAGATTGAGAACATTTTCTAGAACTAAACATCATGTTTGCAGTCCAGCAACTGTATTAAATTTTTCATAAAAAAAAAAAAAAGAAAAAAAAATTTCAAACTGAAAAATTTGTTCCTATGTTGATCTGCAAAGGGAAGCCCTTTAATCCTGGTTTTTTTTTTTTGGGTGGAAGTTTTGAAGTCGAGTCGCCTTTAAACAGATAGAAGCAATAAACATCTAATGAAATCCTGTACTCTCCTGAAATCAAATCTAGTCGTAATATAATCTTAACTTTCGTTCAAGTCACCGTTTGCATCCTCACGTGACAGGACACATTTTGGGTGTGTGTTAGATGAGATAGATGATATAGTGAATAGAGGAAGCACTGTAGTGGCAGAGAGAGAGGGAGAAAGAGGGAGGAGGAGGATCTGGCCATTCTGGACACGCCCTCATTACATCGTGCAATGAGAAGGAAGTCTCATATTCAGATTACATAGTCGGTGCAAAAGGCCAGAGGCTTCTATTGCAGGACTTCTGTCTTAAGGGTCAGTGTCTGCATTTGAAGAAAGGGATTTGGTTAAATGCTAAGGCGAATTTATCGTCCTCGGTAGAGACACCTCAGGAAGCATGGACAGTTTATACTGTGGATTACAACCTCAAGACAAAGGAGCGCTGGTGAGAATTTGCCCATCTATGAAATATTTCTGATTTTTTTTTTGGATCTGATTTCCTTCTTCACAGTTCATTGGATCTTATTGGACAGAGTTGTAAGCCGTCTGGAGAAAGAGCAGGTGTTGCGTTTCACTGTGGGCTCTTTGAAGACTTTTTGGTGCGTCATTAGAGCTGCTTTATTTATTTACTCTACCCTTAGACATTAACTTCCCATTTAGTCTCAGGCTTTACTCAGCACCTGCTCTTTACTTAGCTTTATTCTGGCTCTTCTAAAGTCGCAGTTCAAAGGATTGGAAATTCTTAAGAAACTGTTTGGTTTCCTTCAAGCTGCCATTCCTCGGCCAGAACCGACTGCTCCTGCTGTGGTGTGTTTCATCATCACGCTCCATAAGTAAACAGGAGATATTACATGAGACGGAGAGGAATATCGCTTAAGTCTGGAGATAACAGCCAAGAGAAAGGAAACACGGACGCAGACATAAGCTGATGAGGGGAAGTAACTTCGGCCGCTCTTGAAGAACTCACTGTTGCACTTTAGCAGAAGGTAAATTCTCCTCCTAAAACCACGCAACCAGTGATGGATGACCAGGCTGTAATCCAGGACAGTGTAGTTGCAGGAAAACGGGAGCTCCTGGTCCGCTATGTGTCCCAACACCACGGCAGAAGGAGGACCGCTTCCTATGGGAACAGAATCGCAGGTGGACGGTGGCTCTCGATATCGATCATCGTTCTTTCTCTATGCATGTTTGTCTGTGTCTGTGGGCAAATGGAAGGGATGGTGCACTCGAGCTTCCGCAGGCTGAGTGGCCGTGAGAAGAAAGAGATGCAAAAGGAGATTTTGTCCATCCTGGGACTCCCGGGACGGCCTCGTCCACACCCGCCTTTGCGTCCTCCCTCATCTGCTCCACTCTTCATGCTGGACCTGTACCATGCCGTTTCAGCAGAAGAGGACGAGGGCCCAGGTGTCGGCTTCATCCCTGAAAGTGTCAGTCACGCCGTATTGCCCACTCTAAGCACACACACACCGCCACTTGGCACGGTGGTCAGTGAGGCAGACACCGTCATGAGCTTCGTCAATCTAGGTGAGTGACAGATAAAATGCCTTGGTTTACTCCATATACACTGGTGCAGCTTTAGGTCTGCTGTAACGCACGTACAACCAAACCATCCTCATTCTGATCTGCTTAAAACTGGCAATTATGGGATTTTAACAGGATAATCATACTAGCTGTGTATCATGGAACTGTCATCTGACTTACAGGATCCTTATAGTTTTTGTGACTGCATTCTAAACCCTAATTTGTTGACTTTATCTTATTTGAAGAAACACCTACAGGTTCTAGCACCTACAGGTTCTAGGGTTAGGGTTAGGGTTAACCCTAACCCTAACCCTGTGTAGAGCAGAGACGTCAACTTTAGTCACTTTAATCCAGGACTCAAAGTCGAACCCCTTTGGGAAGCAATTATTACAGCTGAGTTATTACTGAACCTTACCTGTTCACACAGTATGTTTACAAGATAGGGTCCTGTATGGACGATTACTACCCGCTATAATTTCACCGTGTTATTTTATACTCTGCAGCACGGTGGCTTAGTGGTTAGCACTGTTACCTCGCACCTCTTAGTCCTCGGTTCAGTTCCTGGATGGGGTTTTCATGTTTTCTCAGTGCTTGGTGGTTCTCCGGGTTCTCCAGTTTCATCCCGCAGTTCAAAGGGTACTCAGTGGTTAAGGCATTGGACTACGGCATTGGACTACGGTTCGGAAGATCCCAGGTTCAAACCCCACAACCACCAAGTTGCCACTGTTGGGCCCTTGAGCAAGGCCCTTAACCCTCAACTGCTCAGATGTATAATGAGATGAAAATGTAAGTCGCTCTGGATAAGAGCGTCTGCCAAATGCCTAAATGTAAATGTAAAAGTCATGCAGATTAGGCTAATTGGTGTTTCCAACCAATTGGTCATACAAAATGGGAATACATACAATGGTCACCATTGGCCTCTACAGTCCCCAGTTGGACTACAGAGGTTCCTAGATGGATGAATGGATGGTTTTACACGGAAAGTATGAAAAACAATTTACTCACTTGTATTGGAAACCCAAGGGTAGTTGTTAGGGCAAGCAAGAGATACCTGTACAACTTTCTGTTCTTTAAACAGCACAGGGAAACGTGTTGAAGACCTTGCTTGTGGTCATCAGCCGAACCCTACAGATGAGGTGGATTGAGATCGGGTTGAAAACTGATGAATTTCTGTAAATCGTAAGTTTCGAAACTTGGATTTGCGTATAACTGGATTTTAGATACTGGAGATTTAGATTTGGACTCACAGCAAACTTATAGCAAAGCGGGCAAACCACTTACCCCATTAAGGAATTGGATTAAACTCTTGACTTAAATTGAATCATCTCACCCTCATATTCAAGTCAAGATTGAGAGTAATTTCACCATACCAGGGTTTATTTTTCTGTTTCTTGGCCTTTATCTTTATACGAAATTAGAAATGTAATGCACTGCAGTAGTGTGGTAGATCTGACATTGTGACAAGAACCTCAACACACCAGAATGAGAGCCAGGATTGGTGTTTTATATTTGACTGAGAGAACCACATTATCCCTCCAGTATCTCTTCCTGTCTCGTCGGCCAGACGATGCTTATCTGTCTCAAGATTGCCATGCTGTTCTCAGTGGCCTCCTCCCTTTTCCATCTCTCCTGTGTCTTCTTCACGAGAGGATATCCGTGTTGTCTTATTCGTCGGTAGCTTGCTGCGTACGTTCGGCATTAAAATCCACTGCTGTTATGTTATGGAGCTCTTCTCTTCTTTCACCTGTAAGGACTGATGAGGTTCTGATGAGCGTGAAGACGTGACGCAGAAACAGTGATTGGGATCTTGCATGCAGTTCGAGGGAAGGCCAGGAGGCATATGAGGATGCTGAATGCACACAGCTGTGCGGAATTACAGGCTCCATTGCTAGGCAGAAAGAGAAGGAGGGAGAGGAAAATGAAAATAATGTCAGGCACTCCTCTAAAAATACACTAGAGGGCTGTAATTAGTGGTTGTGTGTTGAGTAGCAGCCGGCCCCACAGAGTCTCTAATTACCCTATAGTGCAGCCGTAGCCATGGGTGTTAGTCTGGTCCACAGGCCTCTGCAAGGACAAATGTTCATCTTGGTCTCTCTTTATCCTCTCATCATCCCATACACACCTTCATGAAGGACACTCGCGTTTCCAACACCTCTGCTTTCATTTCTTTTTCCAGTATATACTCTGTACACCTCATGACCTTTCTCTTCTCTCACTTACCATTCGTGGTTCCTCCCACGGTTTCTCGCCGCCATTGTCTCTGGCTTATTTTATACCTATAAATATAGAGATCTGGAATTTACACATTCCTTTAAATCTGCTTTGAAACAATGTCCATTGATGAAAGCGCTATACTGCACAAATAAAAATGAACTGCACTCTCTCTCTCTCTCTCTCTCTCTCTCATTCTGACCTAGAGCTTAGTTTGTCCTCATCCCTTCCCTCCTTCCTTCGCACCATCATACTCTAAATCAGGATTCGGGCAGCTCGTGAGCTCTCAGTAACCTCTAACCTCCCTTGCTCTCTTTCTGTCCTTCAGTGGAGCACGAGAGAGATCTACTCCAGTCGCGGCCCTACTGGAAGGAGTTCAGATTCGATCTGACGCCGCTTCCTCAAGGAGAGACAGTAACTGCTGCAGAGTTCCGCATCTATAAAACCCTGACTTTGGGACAGAGAGCGAACCGTACCCTGCACATCTCTGTCTATGAGATCCAGAGGGAAAAAAGACACAGGTCCAACTCTAATCACTTACACGATGAATGTAACACCTCAGTGTCTGAAACTGTCCAATATTCTTAGATGTACATGAGCTTGTTTAATATAATGAACTAAATATTGTCAGAATTTCATGTTTTTTTTCTTTTTAAGCATTGTTTTTTTTTTTATTGTATGGTTTCCTTGGGAATTTTATATCGTGCAATGAAATGTCCTGCTCTTAAGAAAAGGGCTATTCAAGGTCATTTAGATGGTAATTTTTTTATTATATAATTTTTTAATTTAATATACTATAGTGGTGTAGTGAGTAAAGTTGCACGGGTTACTGTGTATGTGTTCTCTTCATATCCACATGCGTTTGCTCCCTGTTCTCTGGTTTCCTCCACTCCCCCCAGTAATAAGCTAGCAGATAGATTAAGTATGTTCCCCTTTGTGAATGGAAAAGCTTTTGGTTTAGGGTTTTACATAGATTGCTTTAAGTTTACCCAACATGTGATAACTGAAGATAATTTAAGGGCCTAGATAATTTATCAGACGTTGCACATTTATCTTCTGCACATTTATCAGACGTTGCACATTTATCTTCTGCACGTTTATCAGACGTTGCGGAGTACTGTGCAAACATCTTGGGCCACCTCTCATTTCTTCATATTTTGCTTCCAATGAGCCAGACTTTCTTGTATTGTTAATGTAGTCTTGTGTAATATTTATCCATTATTTATATAGAAACCATTTTCAGCTCTCAGTTTCAGTCCAGTCCCTGTACCTGACCATCTTTAGAGTATTATTTTTCTGGCCGGTGACTAGTACTGTATACTGGTGATGCTGAATGCTGAGTGGTTGGACCAGATTCAAGTTCAAGTTCAAAGGCTTTATTGTCATTTCAACCATATACAGTTAGTACACAGTGAAACGAAACAACGTTC
>JAQQZT010000023.1:24881138-24895447 GCA_030068275.1 Clarias platycephalus
AAACATCTCAATATCAACTGTTCAAAGGAGATTAATGCATTTTTGGATGCCTTCAGCATTCCTTTACAATGTAGAAAAAAATAAAAATCAGGAACGATCATGGAGTTAGAAAGTGACCCCAAACTTTTGAACGGTAGTGTATATATATTTATTATTTTATTTTAGGAATGGATTTTTTTTTTGCTCTTTAGTCAAGCATAGGCTATTCAATTGGTTTCAGTTTCTACATGAAATATGAGAATGGAATATGTTGTATATGTCGCATTCCAATAAATAAGTTTTAAATTTATGAAATGTTCTCAGGTCTTAAATATATTTGTGTGTTGCGGTTTAGAATAGTTATCAGCATCATGCAATTCTGATTTCTAAAAACCTTGATTGAAGAACCCTAGTTCTCTAAAAACTAGTAAAAGGACATTGATCTTCTCAAATGCTTATCCTGTACAATGTTATACTGCCTATCCCAAAAGACTTTGGGCACTCTGGACAGAGTGCAAATCCATTGCAGGGAACGTGCACACTATGGGCAATTTAAGAACGCCAATTAACCAAATATTTGTTGTTAAACCACCAAGCATGGGGAGAACATGCAAACTCCATGCACACAAGCCTGAAGTGGGAATCAAACCCTTGACCATGGAGGTGCGAGACCACAATGCTAACCACTACGCCTATATAATAACTGAAATTATTAAATCAGCTGGCATCATCATAATCATCTTGGACTGTGGTTTGTTGGTGGAAAGTTTAGTTTATCAGTATGATTTGGTAGGAACCCTATGAATAATACAGTACCTTCTTTTCACCCCATGATAAGATGCATGACATTGCCCAATCATCATCATCAACTTGGACTATGAAATATTTACAATATGAATCTACACCTTAAAAGTTTAAGAACTGAATGTGTGTGTGTTTTAAGGAGAACAGATTTAGTAATTATAGAGAATAAGATTCTCAGATGTTTAATACTGCAGCATGAGCGAGCGAGCGAGCGCGCGCGCTCTGCCCTGCTGCCTCAACCGAAACACAGCTGTTAACAACCTACACCGCCTTAATCAGCTATATTAACAATAATTACATTTAATTAATCGATTTCCTGACAGATCAGACCTGTCTGTCATAATGCTAAACTCGGATGAGTTATCCAACTGCACTAGCTGCTGTGTAAAAGCCGGTTATGATGTTAGCATAGCGAGCTAACATGGAGAGCCATCTTCCCTCCTCGGCCCGACATTACCCTCCGCCTGCTCTACTGCAGCCGGACTCCACTTTATCGCGACACTTTCCTTAAATACACCGCAAAAAGAAAAAACTACATTATCCTCTTAACATAAGAGTAGAGCAGCCGAATTTTACAGAGTAAAATAGTAAGTTAATCACTTCCTTAAACACAATACCTTGGCGTCTCAGAAGGCGAGCCTGTCGAAGGAACGACGAGGACGAGAGCGGAAATCACACTTCTAACTTCCGCTCAGAAGAAATACACAATACAAGTCACCTACTGATCTCTCTTTTTTTTCTTAGTAGTACACTCACATAAAAATAGATATTATTAAGTCATTACAATTATAAGGCAGTTTCTAAAAATAGACAAATAGGCATGACTTTAAAAGGCACATCAGGACATATAGGGCAATCATGAATACATACAAATTTATTATTAATAATGTTTGTTTCAGCTTTGCTGCGTCTGCTGGAGTAAATTTTAAACATGACCTTTATAAAATTCACATAATATTTAATACAAAGAAAAATTGTAAACATAGTTCCAAAGCAACAATGATTGGGCCCGAGCACCTGTACCATCGCTGTCTAGGGTGGATCACATAACCAGTACCCGGATACTGGAAAAAAGCATCACACTTCCATTTTCAGCACAAGTTTAAGGCCCCACCACAGCTGAACCATTTGAGATATCAAAATTCCCTTCCCAATTTTGCATCCTAAGTGGCGTGAGATCATATTGTCCCAGTTTGGTGGTATTTAAACCCCTAGGAGAAATTCCTGTTGAGTAAAACCCATGACATGGATAGAAAAAGTTGCTCAGCTCAATGAGATCCAAACGTGTACCAAGTTTCACATGTATACATGCAAGTGTGTATGCGCTAAGCAAAAATACGAACAAACTTGAGCTGATTTCACGATATTTTTGAGAAAAAAAAAAAAAAAAAGGGCTCTTCACACACTACATGGGGCTGAATTCCTTGGGCCCTAATTGTAACCCAAAAGGGAGAAAAAAAAATAATAAATAGATAAATATTTTAGATGTATATTATATTATTGTAATAGATTTAAAAGATTATAGATGATAAATAAGATTATTGTATATAAGATTATTACAGTACTAGTAAAATTACCTAAATCAATTAGATAAAAATTATTTAAAAATTTTCAATAAAAATTGTCTAGAAATATGCTTTTTAGTATATTATTATATAACATATCAATTAATGTAGTACTCAAATTGTTTTTCTAGTATTCTTTGGCTGACTCTGTATATACAGTTCTGTTGAGTTACAAAATTGACTTTTATTTTGGCGGAAGCGTGAACCCGGAAGTTGTTACTGGAATGTCTTCACAGACAAGGAATTAAAAATGGCAGAGCGCGGATATAGTTTCTCTCTCACTACTTTTAGGTAAAGTGATGATTAAATCGTGTTTTGTGGTTCATTCGAGTTTAGAGTACATTAAGTGTTGTGTAACCACAGTGAGGTATATAGATGTACTATAGTATTGGGTTGTGTTTATCTGGGATTGTGTGTGTGAGAGAGAGCTGCTTTGTCACGCTCAGAAAGCAGCACACTAGTGAGTGGAAACTGAAAGCCTGAAATGCCTCTTACAGTATATTTCGCCTTTAATAATTAAATGATGGATAAATTACATATTTCTTTTTATTTACAGTTCATGTGGTATTTCCTGTGTAGTTGTCATCTACTAATATTACTATGTTGCTTACAGCAGAGTGGACAGCACAGGTCCTGCAGGCTAAGTCATGCTAAGCCTGTGGTGTAGTGCTCTAACTTTACACACTTCATCTCTACACTGAACACTGTCCTATATAAAAAATAATGCACAATACAATGGCTTACAGCATTATTTAAAAAAAGAAATCAACATATTCCTATCTGACTGTGAAAACTGCTCTTCTCTCCACAGCCCTTCTGGGAAACTGGTGCAAATTGAATATGCCTTGGCAGCTGTAGCAGCTGGTGCACCATCTGTAGGAATCAAAGGTAAGTAAGTCATAATTGTACATACACCAATCAGCCATAACATTATGACCACCTGCCTAATATTGAGTATTCCTGCTTTCCCCCCCACAATAACAGTGTTGCACTGTGTGTTCTGACACTTTTCTATCACAACCAGCATTAACCTTTATCAATTTGATCTACACTAGCGCTTCTATTGGATCAGACTGCACAGGCCAGCTTTGTGCATCAGTGAGCCTTAGCCACCCATGACCCTGTCGCCAGCCTCCTCAGGAAGGGCTGCGACACTGATAGATGCTGATGCATATTGAGTATGCCGCCAAAACAGTTATAACATTCTATGACTTATTTTTACTTTTGGTATGTTTTGACCATGTTCCAGACCAGGAACATCCCACAAGAACTGCAGTTTTGCTGTCTAGCCATCACAATTTGGCCCTTGTCAAAGTTACTCAAATCTGTATGCTTGCCTTTTTTTCTGCTTTCAACTCATCAACTTCAGGAAAAAAAAGTTTCACTTGCGGCCTAATACTATATTAATATTCCCACCCACTTCAAGCCACACAGCAACTCCATAACTGCAGCTCTTGTGGGATGTTCCCAGACTGCATACCAAAAGTGATCCAAGGTAAGAAAATTGAAACTAAACGATTATGGGTGGCGCCAAGGCTCACTGTTGAACATGGGGATGGACCCTGACCCGTGTAGCTCAAATTGAGGAAAAGGTTAATACTGGTTCCAATCGAAAGGTGTCAGAACACAGGTCATGTTTTGGTGGCGTGGGGGTGCTACTGAATATTAGGCCGGTGGTCATGATGTTATATGGCTGATCAGTGTATACTTCAGCATCCATCATTGTCAAAGCCCTTCCTGAATGTCTTATCCTGGGTTTACTCCCATCTTGCATCCAGTCGTTCCAAGATAGGCTCCAGACAGGGATAAAGACAGTTATAGTGAAAAAATATTGCAATGTTGATGTCCACCTTTTCCCTGTTTATCAGCCTCCAACGGTGTGGTGTTGGCAACAGAGAAGAAGCAAAAATCCATACTTTATGACGAGCAAAGCGTTCACAAAGTCGAACCAATAACTAAAAACATCGGGATGGTGTACAGCGGTATGGGTCCCGACTACAGGTATACAGCAATCACATTTCTCTTTATATTAAATGCATAATCAAATTATTAACACTTTAAATAATACGTAAAAAAAATAAGTTTCTCATTATCTTTGGCCCAACATATAAAACTATAGTATTGTGATTTTTTTTCTTTCTGTTTTGTTGTGCTTTTCCTGACAGGGTCTTGGTCAGGAGAGCCAGAAAACTGGCTCAGCAGTACTTCCTGGTTTACCAAGAGCCCATTCCTACAGGCCAGCTAGTGCAGAGGGTGGCCTCAGTCATGCAAGAATACACACAGTCAGGGTATGTTCATTGAGCTTCATATAATTTGTCATTTTTTTTATGCATAAGGAGATATAATAGGGGTTTGTATCTTAGTTTTATAGGATACATATTAAATTAGTGCTGCTATCCTGTTAAAATTGAAAATGAGACAAATTAGAACAGGTGAAAACCTCTTTTAATTTGTTTACATTGTCAGGGATTAATAAATTTTTTTCTTTTGTAGGGGTGTACGTCCGTTCGGAGTGTCGTTGCTCATCGCTGGTTGGGATGAGGACAGACCATATCTCTTTCAGTCGGACCCTTCGGTAAAACAAATAAACACATCTGTTTATTTTTATTGTTTTTTTTCATGGTGCATACATTCCAATGTCTATAACTCTGCTGGTTTTACAGGGTGCGTATTTCGCTTGGAAAGCAACAGCAATGGGAAAGAACTACGTGAATGGAAAAACTTTCCTTGAGAAACGGTAATGAAGACAAAAAAAAAAGATATCTGCTGTTAGGATTAAAATCATGTCAAAATGTGGCTGATGATGCACACCTATAATTTGCCAATTCTTTTCTACAACTCAGTTTAAAATATGATTAGTAACCGTATTTTCTTGCTTTGTAAAATATCACAATCAGTATAAAAATTATGTTTCCAGTGTGCTGATTTTTGGAGTCAGTTGTCTCTTCACTGTTGATTCAATATTTGGTGATACCAGCAATCTAAAATTCACTAGTTTATGTAGCAGTGCTTTTGTTACTTCTGTAGAATCTGGTGTAATCTACATGCTACATATATGAGCAGAACCAAACATTCCCAATCAAGTCTCCTTAACCTTGTGTTAATGCTGAAAATGCAATTCATACAAGCAAAAAAAATATTGTACAAAAATGCCACAGGAAGAACTGTTGCCGTTTTGTTAATTTCAGATACAATGAGGACTTGGAACTTGAAGACGCCATACACACAGCTATCCTGACACTGAAGGTGCGTTACAGCTTTACAAACTGATTTGGGATGGCAACAAACATCAGTTGAACAAACTTACTGTGGTTTTACTTAAAAGTTATAATACAATTTGTAATAATCTAACCATCAAGGATCAGCTTATAATTTAGTGTTAGAGACAGAGTGTTAAAGACAAAGCGCAAGCATTTAGCACTTATGTACCTTCTTTAGCAACAATACGTATGATATGACATACAGACCAATTTTTATTGTATATTGCATTACCTAAATCATGTATGCTCTTTTCGTCTGTTTGAACAGGAGAGTTTTGAGGGACAAATGACCGAAGATAACATTGAAGTGGGCATCTGTAACGAAGCGGGATTCCGTAGACTTTCACCCACTGAAGTAAAGGATTACCTGGCAGCAATTGCATAGAACAACTTCAGCTATACAAAATGTGTGCTTGTTTTTTTCCCCCCATTGTTCAAAAAGCTTGATATAATTCTGTTCTGAATAACAGCATTTTTATTATTTGTATATCTCCAACTCTTCTTTGTACGAGAACACAGGACAATAATAAATGTTAGGACTCGCTCTGTTTTTACTGCTTTACTTAAAAAAACAATGCAGCAGGTAACAAGGCATTTGCAAAACAATTGCAGGAGTTGTGAAGATAAACTGCTCTATAATGGGGTGACAATAACAAGAACAGCTGCATACAGTGATTCAGTAATGGGCCATGCAACAGTAGATTGTTTCACATTAGAGCACCTTTTCAAAGCAACACACATACCCGTGCACACAATTTACAAAAAACAATCATTTTTACTCAAAGGATAGAAATAGGTTTTAATAATTATAAAAACAATTTTGAACACATTTCACAATCTGAATATTAACCAATAGTCTCTAGTGGCTTCATGAATTTTTGTTTTGTTTGTTCTTACATTTTCAACCTTAAATTAATGAAACAGTGCTGTGAGCTCTGGGCTTTGAGAAACTGGAGAGACAGAACCAGACATGTCCATGTACCGTCCATTGATTTGGTGAGTGGGTTACATTATCCCATTCCTCAACAGTCCCAACTCGTCTTTCGTTTCAGCATCACTTTGATACAGTTCATTTGCTGCTTCTGAAATTCATCATTTAACTCCATAATGTTGCACAAATTCAGAAAGTTTGTAAACTTTCCCTAAGCCCACGTTCGCATCCATGCTAATAAAGTCATCCAGGTTCATTTTGGATTCTAAAAAAAAAAAAACAACACGAGCTGTTAGAGAGAAAATAAAGCGGATAGAACGCAAAGAAAGCAAGCGGGAAAATCATTTACCTGTTGTTTCTATGCAAGGATACAGTGGTGGGGGCATACGCCATGTCCCATTAGAATGCTTCATGTGAGATCTATCCGAAGCAAACTTCTTTAAATAGGTGACTGCTGAAATGACTCGCATTTTCCTAAAAAGAATACAATGGTTTGATCAAATGTCAAAAAAAAAGTTCACATTTCACCCCAAGTTTTTTTTTAGACCTTAAAGAAATACAAAAACTCCTACACCTCTAACTTGCCTTCGAAGTTCTGGTTTCAACACCCCATCAGACCGAAAAGCTTCTCTTGAATACACATCTGCAGGACACGGGAAGGGGAGGGTGGTGTCCAGATCATACACAAAACTCTGTGCTTGTGGGTTGAAGTGCAGCAACACGACATGATAATCCTAAAACAAATCACATAACATTCAAAATGAACTTTTTTTGTAAGGTTTATTTGACTTAGTTGTTTCTCTTTTTGTGACAGGATCTGTATCTGTATACCCATATCACAGGTTCACTCCCTCTACTGGATTTCTGTCTCCAAATTGGGATCTGCATTGCGCAGGAAAAGAGCATTAATACTACCATTAATAGCACAACTGATCAATCTCTGCTTTCTCATTAAACTTCACCCACCGATTTATTTTCATTCGATATGAAGACTGCATACACTTCGTCCAGTGGGCACGTCTCCTGCGCCTGGATATGTTCACACAATTTCCACACATTCTCTTCACTGTAGAAGAAAATTCTTTTTTAAAACACATAGATATGAGGATTTCTTAAAGTATCACATGTACAGCATAGAACCTTTACGGCTACTGTTTTTATCTCTAGAAAGATGAACAATAATGTTATGATCTTTATTATACAACATTAAGCTCCGACCAAGCAGTCTGACTTGAAGTAGAGGTTTTCCATGAGTGGTAATAATACATGCTAACAGCATTAGGACATTTAACTAGATGCATCACTCCACGTCCCAACCATTAATTACACTAACTGCCAGTTGCATCATGGGTGAAAGTATGTCTGTATGCATTCAAAACCAGCCACAGAAGCATTTTCAGCAAGAAAACACATATGATAATAATTCATAATTGCTTAGAAGTCGTTCCAAATCACATCTGATCCTTTAGTGTTCTTTTATTTATGGCTACAAAGCTACCTAGCTCCTAACACAAGGATAAATTCTAAATGCATCTCCAATCAAGGCCACTACTTGGTGTGTGAGACAATGGATTGTACACCCTAGCACACTAGCTTTCCATCCATTTGGTATTCAACCCCAGAACCTGAAACTTAACATGATATTCTGATATTCTAAAGAGAAAAAAGTGGACATATAAAGAGAAACTTAGGAGATTTACAGGACTGTCCACCACCTCCATGCCTGCTTATATCCGCGAATTGGTTGTTTAATGATTTTCATAAACAAAGACTTATTTTCTCGAGTTATGACTAGATACATATGTATTCAGAACAAATAAATCTCACTTCCATAATGACCGGTATTCGTAAAAGAATACACATAGCCTACTCATACACTCACCTTCTATACCGCTTTATCCTGTATTCAGGGTCTATTGTTTTACTGCTATCCAGATTATTATTCTTAATTCTGGGACCTGGAGCCTATCCCAGAAGGCTTAGGGCATTGGGGCAGGGTACACCCTGGACAGGGTGCCAATCCACCGCAGGGCACACACACATACACACACTACGGGCAATTTGGGAACGTCAATCAGCCTAACCTACAGTACATGTCTTTGGTCTGTGGGAGGAAACCAAAGTACCCGGAGGAAACCCACCAAGCATGAGGAGAACATGCAAACTCCATGCACACAGAGACGGGAATCAACCCAGGAGGTGCAAGGCGACAGAGCTAACCACTACACCACAATGCCGCCCTACTCATACACATAAAAATATCAAATCAAGATTTTTTCTTAATTAAATGTGATTCTAACAAACTGGTCTGTAAATGTTTATATATAAATTGTGATTATAGTAAAATTAACATTTTAAATCTAACATCATTAAAAAAAAAGAAGATGAAGAAGATGTTTGATTTGATTAAGTATACAACTACTGAGTTCGATAAAGCCACATTTTCCACAATCTATTGGTGAAGACTTATTGTGATATTTGGTGTTGCTGTTGTTTTTAGCCCCCCGAGTCCTACCAGTAGCAGCTCGTGTACACACAGTCCGCTCTCGGTGGAGTTATAGCTGTAAACTCTGGAGAAATGCCCTCTTCATACATGACTGCGTAAAGCTAAATTAAATTAAATTCGGATTATTTGAATACACTTATAATGTTACAACATGAAAGCCGTGAAATTATTAAGCTTCATGTTCTGTTTATTTCAGTAGCATGTTACATTTTTTCTAGTCCGGAAAGAAACTCAGAACGTTATTTTAGTTCCGAGGTCTCACTACGGCCACATTCCAAGTTTAATCTTCTTGTTAACTGAACAATGTGATAATCGCCTTAATAATGTGACAACTGCAGCATCTGACTAAATGCTCTCATATATGCCTTAACACATACGAAGCAAAATGTAAACAAAAGGCTTTATGTAAATTTATACTGATTGTCAGTATATTCCAACACCACATGAGATATACAAGACAGTATTAATGATACATTCCTGAGCAACAGTTTTCTTAAAACCTTTGAAAACTTTTTATAAATCAGCTAACCGCATAATAACATGCACGATTTTTGTTGAATAGCTATATAAATGTCTATTGTTTTACTGCTATCCAGATTATTATAATTCTCAATTTGCCAAACACATCTGAATGTTTTCATGTTTCACCTGCAATTGAATTATATTTTTAATTTGTCCCATGAACCTCATTTTTGCATGAATGTCTTTAGAAATTCAATACAATGCTTAAATAACCTCTACAGTCAAAAACAGTATAAGGTTCATACAGCCAGTTTAATGGAAAATAAATGAAAACATATTGTGTTGTTTAAATCATGAATGTTGCATGAATAACCACAGGTAATCTCTGCAGGATTGATGTCGGGTTTCACTATGATGAGGAGAATAAAGCCTACACTTTCTGCACATTTCTGAACATACAGTTTTTTTTTAATGCTATATAATAATCTATAATCGAATTAATTCAGTTTGATAATTTTTCTATTGTTAAATTTTAATTTTGATGTATTAAGCAATTAATAAATGCAACAGTTAAATAACTAAAAAGCGTTTTTTGCTTTTTGTGTTACATTATTTACTTAATATCTCCTGTATTTATTGCAGTTTTACTTTATTACTGACTTTTTACTTATATTAGTATAGTAATATTAATTTTATTAATATACTTTTACTTTACCATACTGTATATGTTTGTTTTCTATATTCTAGAACAATAATGATTTTTTAAACTATGAAATAAAGCATATGGCATTAGTTAAATAAGTAACAATAACATCAAAATCAACAGTCAGCTGTTTTGCAAAGCAAGTTAAAATGCAGATGAAATCGAAAAGAGGTTTATGTACTGTTAATAAATATATACATAATTATTAAATGCATATAGCAATTTCTATTAGAACATTGTATTAGTCTGGTCTTGATACAATAAAGAAATTAAATACAGTGGTTAAATAGCTTACAGTATGCTAATATAGTAATTATGGGTGTGAGAGGGTATGACCTCATTCTGAAAAGATCTAAATATTTACTTTGTGAACTGGTATGACAACTACTGCTAACTTCTTGAGAATACTCTGATTTAAAGTATATCCTACTAATTTGTCTGATTTCAGAAGCTTTATGATATAACTATATATATTTTATTTGCATAATGAGAAAAACTAGTAAAATATACCTTGTGGTTGATACATCTTTTGCACTTTTAGTGTATCTTTTACCTGGAAAGAGGCATAATGCATAACTTCAACATATTAATCTAAAGTTAATCATAGGTATACAAGAGTGGCCATTAATGTGTGCCTGAAATCAATTTCAATCATAAATTAATTAGACCTAGATCCAGTTTGTTTTCGTGACAAAATAACATTAGGAAAACGTGTTAAAATGAACCTATGCGACTTTTCAGTTCACATGCAAATAGCCTATATCTCTGTGATTTGAGTGGTTTAGGTTCCGCCCACATGTTAACACCTCATCAGATTTAGTAATAGCCGCACTTAGGCTGGCATGCACCCATATTGTTCCTCTGTATGCTGCTGGTCTTATAAATTTGGGCCCACAGTCTTCTAACTCCAGTCTCATCTGCAGTCTGAGTTCAGCGTTCCAACATGACTAACACAGTGCATGGACCTCTACTGGGAGAGAACCGAAAATATAAAAGACACACGAAAGGAACCTACATTGGACTTGTTGCATACGTGATTCAGGATTCTCCCAGCAAGATGCTCACCTTCAAGCAGGTAGGATCAGAAAGAACATGTGCTCATAGAAGTGCTGTTAAGCATTTTAAATCCATGCATTATAGTAAGCATTGATTTTGATTTCTTTTTTTCAGATTATGAAGAAATTGGGTGTATTTGTGACCGGGGACAGGAAAGGCCTGGAGAACAACATCAGAGTCTGTCTGTCAGCCAACAAGTGTTTTGTAAAGGTAAGTCGGTTATGTCGTTGTTTTTGCACAACCATGACGTAATAGGTTCGTTCGAATGATCACCACTAACTACAATGTTTCAATCTGATCACAGGTTCCGATTGATCCGGAGTACCCAAACGCCAAGAGGAACTTCTGGAGAGTGGATGAGAGCAGCATCACTCCGAAGATGCTGCGGCGTCACTTCAGTGACATGGCCGAGCTTTTTCCCGGACTGCCGCCAACATGGGACAGAAAACCAGCACCTCCGATGGTCCACTCTTCACCAGTGTGTCCCGTTAACATGGAGAACCGTCCCACGAAATTTTCCGGCCCCTTTTCAATAGAGTCGCTGTTAAAGAAGGATCATGTCCCCCAGGTGCGGATCGCCGTGCAACAGCCAGTCCAGACGAACCTCAACACCAACCTCTGCTTTTCGGATCGGCTCTACAGCAGAGCAGCGAGCACAGACTCACTTACTGGTCTAGACAGAGGGGACAGACAGCACAGTGTATATTACATGTACAGATCAGTAGATGAGGCCAGCTGGGGGAAGCCTGATTTATCTCCTGAACTGCATCGCACACTGCTCTATTCACAATACTTTCACTATGATCAGACTAAACCAAGCGAGATCAGGTACAGGAGGGTCTAAAATCCTCAGACTGAATCTTATCATTTTGCACTTTGAATAGATTTTCATTCATATATTTTTGCTTGCTTGTACAGTTTTTCTTTTGAAATTAAACATACTAAAACATACTGAACTAGTTTATTCTTTCTTTCTTTCTTTTCTGTTGATTCTTCAATTGTACTTTAATTAGTTTGGATAACTCTGGTTTATACAGTGTATAGGATTAGAACTTCTTCCAAAGCTGCTTCTTCACGAAAACCGATTAATTAGTCAATTGATCGTAGATGTAGAGGACAAATAATCCTATTATAATATGACTGCGATTGTGCTTGTCTTTAACACAACAGATCATGCACTTGAAATACCTTTGAATCAAAATAAATTTATTAATTCCCAAACACTATTACACTATTAATCATTTGCAGGAATTTTATATATATATAATTTTAGAATCCTACATCTATTTTAAGTGGGTCTGCATCTGTCTCTGTTATACATTTCAAGTTTTCTAGGACAAATAAATCTGGGAATGGTATGCTAACAGTCCATTAACACATCGTTAACGATACACTGGGCGCGCAAAGATGCTAAAAGTCTTCAGATGGGTTCTTCGCATATCTAAAGAATAAAGTGCATTCTTTGATTTGGCCTCTAGATGTCAGTAAGGGGTAAAGGAACGCTAGGCTTCACTTTCAGTAACCATTAGATAAAAATAAGGAGACAATATATAAGTATAAAACAAAGCATGAGAATAAACGACTAGTGGGAGCAATAAAACACCAAAAAGTGCTTCTAATGTGGAAATGTAGTATGTATTCATGCATTTATACAGTAGAATGGCCATTGTTGCATATTGGTGTCCATGGTTAACTTATTTTAAAATCTTACAATTAAATTTTATGAATTAAATTAAGTGATGGCCATATAACAACAACAACAACGACATAGAATAATAATAATAATAATAGAAATCGTCATCATCATCATCATCATCATCCTCATCATCATCATTTTATTTAATACAATCACAAGATAAAAAAAACTTTTAAAAACAATATAATATAATACAACAGCTTCTACAATAAAAACTAGGAAAGAAATTGCCTTAATTTTATTAATTGAGTTTTTCTGTAAGATGGCTTAATATTTGACCACTAAGTTAGTAGGGTTAAATAAGTAATAATATCCTATGCAGGGTGATTAGACATGATAAATGACACTTGAGTGACTATATGTTTTGTGTTTATGGCATATTGGCTATTTTAAATGTAAGGCAAGGCAAGTTTATTTGTATAGCACATTTTATACATAATGGTAATTCAAAGTGCTTTACATGAAGAGAAGAAAATAATCATAAAAAGAAATAGAAAATAATAGCAATAAAAAAAAAAAAATTAAAATTAAAATAAAAACAATTTGCAATGAAGCTTTTAGAATCAAAATAAAACAATTAAAATATAAGTTAAACGTAAAATACAGTGCAGTCAGTTCGGACATAGCACAGTGCTCAGGAACAATGTAGGAACAATAAAACATTAGAAACTATTTTTTTTGCAGAAATTTCCTTTTGGAATTTGACTTAAAATTTTGTTAAAGGTTGTAGTAAAGCTCAGTGGGTGTGCAAGCAAAATGTGTACAGCGGTGAGAGGTGAAACTTTTGTAATGTAAAAAATCGAAGAAGAATAAATCCTAAGACGCAGCAGTGTGGTTACTGCTTTCCAGCAGTTGATCAAGATATTAATGTAGGCACCAAACTGGCCAGCATCAGCATTCACAACTACAGCCTACGGCATTCCTATGCTTTATAGGATTACTGATGGTCAAACTAGATTGTGAGACATGCACTCCCTGTAGGAGTCAACCTGGCATGGCTTCAGTTGAACAGTTCATGTGACTGTGACAGCAAGAATTTAGATCACGGTTTCAGTGGCCAAAAGAAAAGCAAGAATAGTTGTTTTTATAGTGGAAATTAACATTAGTAGTGATCATGTTAAAATGAGGTATGGAATGTGCCAAGGTAGGGCACACAGGAGAGATATGATTGTATTATTATTATTATTATTATTATTATTATCATCATCATCATTATCATCATTATCATATATATATATATATATAAATAAAGTTAATTAACTTAAATTGGGGCGGCGCGGTGGTGTAGTGGTTAGCACTGTCGCCTTGCACCTCCAGGGTCCGGGTTCGATTCCCCGGCCAGGCTCG
>JAQQZT010000023.1:24900812-24918586 GCA_030068275.1 Clarias platycephalus
TCGAGCCTGCCCGGGAATCGAACCCGGACCCTGGAGGTGCAAGGCGACAGTGCTAACCACTACACCACCGTGCCGCCATTTATCCAAATATTGTTTAATTATCAAAAATCAATTGGCCTTCTAGCTCAATAGCAGCACCAGATGTGCAGGTTTCTGTACATCTGTATATACCACAGTCTTTATGTACTTATCTGTGTAATTATAGTCGAATTAACCAGAAAGAAGAAATCTACTTCCGGATATGCATATAGTTTAACCAGAAGTTTTTACTTTTTATGCTGCACTGATTAAGAGCTTATAGTTGAAGCAAGGGTACATCATTTCTTTTGGTGCTCTTATGAGAAAAGCGGCCTGCTGGAAACACGTTTGTGTTGTTGTTTTGGTTGCACATTAGCCAAACCTGGTACAGGTTATTCAGTAACCGTACAATTATAAACATCAGGGTTATCTGCATTATGTATGACGGTTGTTGTTGTTGTTGTTCTATGATTTCAGTACAAGCAGTGCTGAAAGATCATTTGAAGATCAGATATTACACCACCTGCTGATTATAGCCCTGCAATTAAAATGAACAATGAAAGTATCTGGGTAGGTTTCTACACCAAATTATTATTATTTTTCTAAATATTGCTTTGTTTTCATTCTTAATGTATTTCTGGTCTAGAATGAAATTGAAACTGGTATGTCATTTTACTGTCTCAGTACGCACTGAAATAATTAACTTTTGGCACCCCATTGCCTAGTTTATGATTGACCCAAACACTGGACCCTGGTTCCATACTCATTTATGACTGACTTTTTACACCCCAAGAGTACAGTCCAAAGATTAATGTGCGATGTCATGTGATCTATCCCTTGAAGATAATGACCTATTTTGACTCTTGCAGAGAATGAGTCAAACTCCCCTGGAAAGCACACATCCTGAAAACTGTTTTAGAAATCAAACGGAAGCAGATGCACGACACTTTCCTGTGCAAGATTCTGGCAGATCACACGTCATGACTCACTGAAGTAATGATTCATAATGTACAGTAACCAGCATCATTGCATCATACTGTATATTCCGGATGCTCTAATACATTCATGTTCTGATCCCGACGCTACAGGATGTACAGTACGGTAAACTGTAGCAACAAAGTTATTTTGTCCCTCAAAACTGATATTAAGTTAACAACAACAATAAAAAGAAATCACACAATTAAATAGATTCAAACTCCCAACACCCCAGACAACAGTACTGACCACTAAGCCACCATCCCCTGCACATGCTAACCAGGCTTAACTGGTGTCAAGCCTGGTTAGCACGTGCAAAGCATGGTAGCTTAGGGGTCAGTTTTGTCTGAAGGCTCATTGAAGGCTGGGAGTTTGAATCTCGTTCTTGTTATGTGTGGGTGGAGTTTGCATGATTGTCCTCTAGCTTGTGCAAGTCTGTGCTTGTGCCCTGCAATAAGTTGGCACCCCATGCCCCAACACAAGGTAGGTTATGTGGAATATAAATGTAAGGATAAATGTCTTGTAGACATAATTTATTTTTCTGTGTAAAAAAAAAACACAAATCGATTTAATTGTGTGAATACAAATTATTTGTTAACCTAAAATAAATTTTGTGGGTAATACTAACTTTATGTCAGGTATACTAATAACTTTTGTGTTGATGCATCAAAAGTTTTAAATGCAAACTGTTTATTTAAAAAAACACACATATTTAAGTAGTGGGAGCAAATTTTGATTTACAGTGGATTATAGAAGAAAAACACTTTGTTATACATATACACATCGACCGAACAATAAAATTGCACTTGAATACAAATACAATTACTTTAGAGTAAGAAATTAAACATGATGTGTGCTATAGAAAAATAATCAAAGACAGCATGGTGTGACGTCTGTTCCCTCTCTAAAGTTGACAATTTTCCAATAACAACACAACTCAAAGTGTTTTAATCCATGGCAAATAGCCAATGGTTAAAAATTTGCCATATAATCAACACCACATTGCACTTTTATTCATTTATAGTTAATGTTGCATGTTGAAAATCTGCAAGGCAAGTTATTTTCTGTTATTACCTTCACTAATCCCTCTTTTTTTTTACTGTCTGTACATTAATCAGTGTTACTTAGAAGATGGACAGCTTAACACTCGCTGAATACTCGCTACAGAAAACACATTATTATAATAATAGGTATATTACTACTAATTTTTGAATAAAATATTTTTGCTTTGTTCAATATCAATGTTTAAATATTTTATTATTAATCTTAGATTATGTTGAGTCATACATGTCCCTATAAATATGCTATAGACACAATAACATTTTACCAATCAAGTGAGAATAAGAGCTGACACTGACCAATCCGAGAATTAGAGAATTCAGCATTAGCAAACCATGCATGTTGTAATCGTCTCATTGTCTCATCGTCACCCCAGCGGACTTAAAGCACAAGATAGGGTTTACTCTGGACAGGGTGCTAATCCATCGCAGGGCACACACACACTCACACACACTATGGGCAATTTGGTGACGCCAGTTAGCCTAATGCGCATGTCTTTGGACTGTGGGAGGAAACCAAAACACCAGGAGGAAACTCACCAAGCATGGGGAGAACATGCAAACTCCATGCACACAGAGGTGGGAATCGAACCTAACCCCTGGAGGTGCAAGGCAAAAGTGCTAACCACTAAACCACTGTACTCCTTACACCATGAATGTTATTATTAATATCCCATTAATAACTTTATCAAAGTAAATCAACACGTTATTGATATTTGTGTCTTAAATTAATGGTTTATTTATTACCTTAGCTCAGTTTTTAATTTTATGTAATGCAGGAAATAGTGTGAGCGAAGAGAACCAAAATTTAAAGGCTAGATTTTAACCTTTTTGTTTTGCTTTCCTGACAGGACGTTACGGAGGGCATGTTTCAGTCTTTTAACACACATTCTTGACACCCAGCCATGGCAAACAACACTGAAAGGGGACGACCATTCTTTATATATTTATTCTAAGAAATTGTATACCTTATTTTTCATAACACTGTGAAAAAAATTTAGGAGCTGGACAAGGGTACAGGGTTTTCTTATGAGCCCCATACTTGTGTTTGATTAGCTTCATGGACAGATGTGAAACATGCTGCACTGTGTAAAAAGCTTGCCACATGTTAATAAAACTGTTCATAAGTAATGTACAGTATTTACATCCTTCTAAATGACATAAATATAAGTTAATGTTGGAGGGATCTCTTCTTGGCATTTATTCACAAGTCTGCCTGTTTTAAGGTTATCAGCTGGCAGGTTGTTCCAACACCGTGGGCAGATTTCCACAGTTCTTCTAAAAAATGTGTTATCTTTGTTGAACTGCAACATTGTGTTATATACTGTACCTACAAGTTAAGTAATACGTGTTTAATTTAATATGTAGTCTATCACTAAATATGTTGCTTTCCCTTTCCAAAATTACTAAAAGTACCACTTAATTTATTTTAAAAAGTTTTGTTACTGAAAATGTACTCTTTCCCATTGATACACCAATGTAAAAATATATAAAGTAATAATAGGAATAATAAATAACTGAAGCTACCTGTCCAATATTGTGCCTCGGTACAATTAAATAATAAAGAAAATCATTAAAAAAATAAAAAACATTTTAAAAAGAAAAACACATTGGTTTACTATTAAGTAAGATCCCTTTAATGAACCAAAATTAAATACCAAATAAAATAAAGTAAATGATTACTGAAAACCTTTATTTGATATGCAACACTTAACATGACTTTCAAGTAACTTTGTGCTACCTGAATTTCTCATTTTAAACACATGCTAACATCACAATAAACACAGCCTTGGAATATTTATAAAGGTTCATTAAACTCATCTTCAAAAAGTCAGCAAACGTCTACGTGAGGAGACCTTGACCTAGAAAGGAAGGTGTGAGGACACGGATCTTACTCATTCAGACACAGGCCAGGTGAAAGTCCATCACTCTTATCTTTAATGAAGTAAATACACTCTCTGGTCAAAGACTCAATCTCATTTCTCCTACTATAAAAGTGTGTAAACAGAAGGACATTTGAAAGACAATTGTCAATCTTTAAACTGACTTGCCAATTATTACCAAACTAAGTTGGCAATAATATAAATGGTAGTTTCACAATTTCTTTTTTTTTTTTTTTTTTTTTTTTTTAAGTGCTCCATTAGATTAGAAAATAATGCAAGAAATTAGTGAATTTTCACTAGTGCTCTCAGTATTTTGGACCTACTAGTAAGCAATGAATATTAGACTATATGAAATTCTGTTTTACTATTTATGTATGTTGTGTGTTTAGTAGACAGTTATAGCTGATCTTTAGTATACCATAACACTATATAGATTATACATATATTGGAAAAGTACACAGATCAGCCATAACATTAAATGCATTGAAAGGTGAAGAGAATAAAATTGATTTCTATCTCTTATATTGACACCTGTCAAAGGGTGGTATCTATCAAGCAGCAAATGAACAGTCAGTTCTGAAAATTTAAGTGCCTGAAGCAGGAAAAATGGGCAAGCATAAGGATCTGAGGGACTTTTAAAAAGGTTACATTGTGATAACTAAAAATCTGGGTTAAAGCATCTGCAAAAAAACTGTTTTTTTGGGGTGTTCCTTGTGGTTAGCACTACTAAGGAAGTGGTTAGTACCTACCAAGGAAGGGCAACCTATTAACTGATGACAGAGTCATGGGCGTCCATGGCAAAGGCTACTAACTACTTGTTTACTACTAAACATCTGCTACTAACAACTTGGTGCCAGATACCAGAGCACTCCTTCAGAAGTCTTGCAGGATGCATGCCTTGGTAGTTCAGAGTTGTTTTGGTGATGCAAGAAGGACCTACACAATATTAGGCCGTGATTGTATTGTTACGACCACTTGCTGTATAGTAAACTTGCATTGGCAAACCGCAACTGGCACCGTCGAACTGCCACATACTAGAACTTTACTGTATGTTCAACCAAAGGACAGGCCATATACTGGTTTTGGTATCACTCTGCTTAGGCACACCTTACTGGCAGTAAAATAAGTCTGCAAGATAAGGTCATAGTTTACAACTATGTTTTACAACTGCTAGTGAGATATAATATCATTAGTTAACTTTTCACATACAATAAACAGTTATTCTACACCAGTTGCATTTGTTCTGCATCTGAGTGAGGTTGTAGTGGAAATAGAGCTTGGTAGTTGATTCACATGAGTTCTAAGTTGGAGCTCTGTTGTGAATGTGGTCCTTATTATTGCTGCAGTCAGCTCACACTAGCAGCATTGTACAGAGTAAACGCAAATCTCTCTCTCTCTCTCTCTCTCTCTCTCTCTCTCACACACACACACACACACACTCTTTCACATGCACACACACACTCACACACTTTCACATGCGCGTACACACACACACACACACACACACACACACACACACGCACACACTACAATAATTATATGGCAGGTAAAATAGGGGCAAATATAGTAGTTGCAAGTAGGTTGTGTTAAACATTCATCTTCAGTGGATATAAATGGTCTACACACCCCAGTTAAAATTACATGTTTTTGTGATATAAAAACATAAAACCAAGATACACTGGCCAAACATTTGTGCACAACTGACTTACATCATACCCATTTACAATACTGTGCAAACGTCTTGGGCCACTTTTAATTTTTTCATATTTTCCCTCTGAAGAGCCAGACGTTATTGTATTTTTAAAGCAGTCATAAGGAATAGACTTCCAGACCTCCTGGATGAAATTCCAGGCTTCCTGAATAACATTTTTGGCTCTCATTTTCAGTCCAGTCCCTGTACTTAAGCAGTTTCTGAGGAATGTTTTTGTTTTTGAAGTCACACAGTGACCTATAAATAATTCAAGCATAGAAAAACATGTAACTGCATGAACCAGTAAAAAACAGGTGCAGATGTTGACAGATGATCAGGCTGGTGATTAGTATACTGCTGATGCTGAATGCTGAGTCGTTACAACAGACGAGGGGGGAAATGAGGTCGCTGCTGAGGTTGTAACATTTGTTCTAATTTCTTTAATTAAAATCAACATATTTTTATTTATTATGAAGATTCATGAGTATCCTGTTCCAGATTTTGACCCCGCTTTTCTGATTTAACTTTCACTAGGTTTTGAAGCATCGCCATGGTGATTTGTGTTCGTTTAGCCATAAGAGCGTTAGTGCATTGGCAAGGAAGTCTGAGGTGCAGTCAGCATTTCAGTTCATCCCAGAGGTGCTCAGTGTGGTTGAGGTCAGGGCTCTGTGCAGGACACTGGAATTCTTACACTTTAACTTTGGCAAACCATATCTTAGTTTGTACACATGGTCATGGACATGCTGGAAAAGGTTTGGGCCTCTTAGTTCCAGTGACGGGAAACTGTAATGATTCAGCATACAAAGACATTTTATGCAATTATGTACTTCCAACTTTGTGGTAACCATTTAAGGAAGAACCACACATGGGTGTGAGGGCCAGGTGTCCGCAAACGTTTCACTATATAATTTTTTTTGCACATTTTCAAATACCCTACAAGAAAGAGTGTGCCAGCTTCAACAGCAGACTGCATCCTCTGTAGCCTGTTCTGTTAGAAATGGACCCATTTGGACCCCATGTCTAGACGAATACCAATTCAAAAATACAATACATTTATGGAATGTAAACAGAAAGTGAAAACATATCTTATCAGTAACCTCTGATATACAGTATCTTTGAAAAAGCAAGCTGGAAAGGAAGCCATTTCTTCCATAAACATTGTCAAACATGTTATTCTTTTATTGTCTCTAAAATTGATTTATATTTTAAGGAATAGATTAAATACCCCAAACAGAAGAAAAAAGAACAGTATTGTATTATTTAAAAAATGGGAGGTCAATCAGGTTCTAAAGCAATAAGAATGTAATTTCAGTTGTAGCTGTATTTTTGTATTTATGTAATTTTTAACTTTGAAATTTTGATAGCCAATAATGTTGCACGATTTCTAGTTATTCACTAGTAATTCTTTTGTACAAAAGATTAAATATCTTATCTCTTCGATCGAAAGATGTTCATGCAACAGATGAATTAGATAAACATACATAACATAGAGTGACAAATTTTACAACTCATCGCAGTTGCAGCTCATTATGTCATTAAAGCAAAACAGGCATCACATACATATACATTATGTCATGCTGAGAGTTTATGGAACACATATAAAAATATATAGGATTTTACTTAAGCAAAGTTACTGTTAATTATAAAAACTGCAATGAAAAATGTTGCATGAAATTACAAAAAGGATGCAACATATTAACATTTTCGACTAATGGTCTCAGATCACTGGACCCCACTGTACCTTAGATGAGACAATATATTTTTCTGCATGTGACACATATTCTCTTTAAAATAAAAAGTAAAAAAAAGTCAAAAGGTGCCCACTTTGGATAATTAATCAATAACTCCTAATTCACAATAGGACATTCTTAAACACTAGTAAAAACAAAGATTCAACACTTTCACAGAACTGTGATTCTCAGCTGATGTTTTGGAACCTATAAAGCAGCAGTTTAGCAATACCACCATACTTCCTTTAAAAAAACTGCTTTGGCAACAAGGGAATGAGTCACACACACACCCATAAACACACACGCACAGACACACACACACACACGTACACACATACACACACGTACACAAACAAACTTTGATTATTCGTCATTTCCAGATTTGTATATAATATACACTCTAAAAAAAGGTCAAATTTAAAACTCTCAAGGGCTTATTATATGACCCTCAGGGGGAATGCTTAATGGTTCTATGTAGAATGCTACAAGGGTGGTCTCCCAACTAGGATAGAAAAGAAAAGGAAGCTAAGCATCTTTCACAAGGCAAAGCGGATATCAGCATCTGTCAAATAGGCTCCAGGGTGCAGCTTGAGTGCAGAAGTCATTACAGCCGTGCTGATACTCAGTACAACAGCACAACCTTTTACACAACATTTGCTCCACTAACAAACATCCCTCCCTACTGTTGGAACTAATTAACCACTATTGGTAGAACTGGTGACCGACAGGGGTAGTTTATAGTGCTCACGGTACTATGTAGCCAAAACGTGAGGAGAATAAACCATGGAGGTGGTAGACAGTCCTGTTTTCTAGGGTTAAATCCCAAATAGTGAAAAATAGTGCAAGCTAGTCTGCTAAGCTGTACAATCCTTTGTTCCACACACCAAGTAGTGCCCTTAATCAGAGGTGAGTTAGGGAGGGATTTGGGATTCAGCTTTGTGTTAGAAGTTAGTTAGCTTTGTAGCTTTCCTTAGGTTTAAATAAAACAATATGGATGGTTCAGAGGCAATTCAGAAAGACATCGAAGCAACCATTACGTTTTTTAAGGTGACATTCCATTCTTCGTGTTTCACATTTTATCTGAACTTGCACTTTTCAAGTGTACTATATGTAATTTTTATGTATGATTACTTAAATATCGAAATTAGTCCAGTTTTACATGCTTTTTCACAACTGTTTATTTTCACATGTGATTTTTACAGACGAATAATTCAGTTTGACTTGTGACTTTTACAAGTTTTTTCTATTTTTACACAATTTATTTATTTTATTGATTTCTGCACATGATTATGTGAGCTTCTCGTGTGATTTTATGCAGGATTTTCGCGTGAGTGGACATGTGTTTTTCTTGGTAATTAATGGTAATTAATTAATTAATTTTACATATGATTAATGCAATTTTGCAGGCAGTGGAGGCTCAGGCGGTTGAGGAACTGGGTTGCCGATCACAGGGTCTGGGTTCGAGCCCTGCCACCGTCGAGTTGCTACTTTCGGGGCCTTGGGCAAGGCCCTTAACCCTTTGCCCATACAAAATCACTCTGCCATTGTCGGTCCCAAAGCCCAGATGAGAAAGAAGGAGATTTGGGTGTCAGGCTAGCAACCTGACCCAGCAAAAAACATCACTGCTATAGAAACAATGAAACCTGTTGTCCTATTTACTCCATACCAACTGAGGGGGGTAAAAGCCTCACATGATTTTTACACATATCATTCATTTTAAAGCAATTATTTAATGTTATAAGATGTTATTTTATGCATGATTTTCACGTTTTACATGCATTTTATGTATTTTTGTGTGGTTAATTAAATGTACATTTTTTTTTTTAACAAAATAAAAATTCCACATTATTAGAAATGTCGTTTTCACACATGAATTGACATGTCTCATTTTTTTCACATGATTATTGCAGATTTACAAGTGATGTTTACATATCAGAAAGCATGGCGGGGTAGTGCTTAGCACTGTGGCCTCGCACCTCCATGGTTGAGGGTTGATTCCCTCCCCGGGGCTGTGTGCATGGAGTTTGCGTTTCTCCTTGTCCTTGGTGGATTTCATCTGGGTACTCCACAGTCCAAAGACATGCAGATTAGGCTAACTGAGGTTCCCAAATTGCCTGTTGTGTACTGCGATGGATTGGCACCCTGTACCATGCCTTGTCCCAAATTCTCCTGGGATAGGATCCAGCCCCCCTCCTTGTACAGAATAAGCAATGAATGGATTTTACACAAGTGACTTTAAACAAATCCTTCCATTTCACATGTAATTTTATGCACACATTGCAGTTTCACATGTTATTCTTATAATGCATGGTTAATCCAATCGATTGCTGTGGGTTTATTTTTCACCCTGACTATTGTTTACATAATGGTACATGTTTATGTGATTGTTTACCTGAACTTTCACCCGTTTTTCGCATGTGATCATATATTACTCCCAGGTAAAATGTATGCAATTTTTCCATAAGGGAGAAAGATGTGAGGAGGAGCAGGCGTAGCAGACCAGCAGAAATGAGGTCTGTGTGAGCGAGTCAGTGCTGCTTGCCCAATAGCAGTGGGATTGGCTTGTAGTGGGTTGGGCCGGCTTCACCCAAGCCTTTATAACAACACTGAGACATCCTGGAGAAACAGCAGAAAGAGAAACATACACACAGCGGTAAACTTTCCTCCTCGAGTTTTCTATCACCTTCAGTCTCTTCCTCCTGGACGTCTAAAGAGAAACCGGTAAGTCATGACTGAATAATATAACGGTTACAACGGTTGTTACTATGACGTTACTATTGATTTTCATTAACCAGATACCCTGTTGGAGAAACTCTAACGTAAGTCTCACGTGCGAAGGTTGGGTTTTCTGTACGTTCCCTCATTCATCTCCGTTTAAAAACACAAAGGAGCGTCGCGAGCGCGCGCGTGCTTCAGTCGTTGGGGTTGGTGCGCGTGCGTTATGGCGCGCGCGGCTGACTTTTCACTCAATATTTGTTTTTTTGTACTAAACGCCCACCTTGAACTTCTCTCTTTTCCGGTGTCTTTTACCCACCTACAGTCATCTCGTTCAGGGTCGTAGGCTCGGGTAAGTGCCCCCTACAGTCAGACAGTGTGTTAGCAGTGATTATCACAAGGAGTTGAGGTTTAGCACTAAGTCATTAAATGGGTCCAATTTCAAGTCTCTATCTATCTTGACTCAAGTGCTTTACTGTACACTCTTCCTATCTCACTCAGTCACTCTGTGACTGTTTTTAGAAAACTAGATCTCTTAGATCCATAGATCCCTTTCCTAAGATAGTAGATCAATACAAATCTGTATGTCAGAGCTGAGTCTGCACAAGAGCTGATCTGATTCTACAGTAAGCTGATTCTCTCCGGGATTCACTTCAAGATTCTATTTCCACATTTTACGAAATCCTTTGGATCTGACCCTGTATCCAACAAACGTTTCAGGATGGTATTGTCCATGGTGCAAATATTCAGTATCGAGTATTGCTAATAAATCGATAAAGAGAAGATTTAACTCATTTAAGAGTCACATCTACCCGCAGTGCTTTTCTGTTAGCACGCTAAACAACCAACCTCAAGTGTACGGACATCTTTAGCTCTTCAGCCTGCGGCGTATTTGACAAACATAAGGGTGTGAAGTCAAAAGTAAATGTGTGTTTTGGAGCGTCACACTAATATTTTCCATTTTAAGCAATGTTGTCTTTGTTTTTTTTTTTTTAGGTTTCTTATGGAAAGTGTAGACCTTTAGTGGTGAATTTGTGATACCACATCCAATTCGGTATAAAATGCATTAATTTTTCTATAATTTTCCGTTCTACAACATGTCTAAACCCCACAATATTTTAATATTCAAAACACGGTGCCTGGATGATGCAGAACGTCCATAATGGCCTCCTTTTTTTTTAGTACTGTAGTTGTTAAGAAATAGAGAATAAGGCACAGGACTACTCACATTGAAGAAGTCAGTTTAAACATAGAACAGCAAGTTCACTTTGTTTATCAGACATTATTTACTTCTAAATCACTTAATTTCTGGATTTATTTGCTTGTGTAAAACAGGGTCAGAAGGGCAAGTAGGAACCCTATTTAAGTTTAACCAGGCAGAAATGATCTATCAAGCCTCGGGATGTGGCAGATTAAATAAGTATTGTGTGATTATTATCCATGTACCTGCCAGGTCACATTTTTTTAATGACCTAAATTCTAATTCTAAATTTAGTTTAGTGTTTAAAATCAGTCATAAACACGGTAGATTTAAATATGGCCAGTACAGATAAAATGTTATACAAAATGCCCAAAATATAAGGTAATTACTTGTATATAAATAGTTAGTATAAGTACATTAATTATATGCATATGGCGATATTTGTACTTATTGTATCTGTGACAAATCTTTATTTGCTTAAGAGTTTATGGGCTTACTAGGTAATTTATTAAAGTGTTATTAATGTGAGCTCTCCTTTACCGTTCCAAGAGCGGTGGTAAAGAAACAAAGTCCAGACATGACAAAAAGGAACTGATACTGACATTTGTACGGTTTTGTGCAAGGTCTAACAGGCAAAGATATTTCCTGCTTGTCCTTACAATGTTCACGTTTCTTAAAGAGAATAATAATATAAATATGCTTACAAAAAGAAAATAAATGCATTGCTGAGTAACTAAGCATTTCCCAAACCTGCATGCATTAAAATGTATTAAGTCATATGAGACGACTTATAAATAAGGCAAATAATCATTGATGTCACGATTAAGACTCTCCTGCGTGTCGGTCCGCACTGAGCAGGAGGCCCTGGATGTTTTTATGAAACAGGGAAGGTTAATGTCTTAATAGAGTGCATGTCCATTTTTCTCATGCAGTGCCACATGTAGATCTCACTGAGCCTTAACTGATTGAGGTGTTGTTTTACACCCAGGTAAACAATTAACTAAGCGACACAACGAGTGCATGCTAACTCATCTTTTGACTCAGCTGTGCGTGTTTTAAGGTTTTACAGTGAACTCAAGGGGCTGCCATAGAAACAAGAACGGATTTGCCATGACTAAGGCAGTATTCATCTAGTGTTTCAGCCCTCACGTGGTCTTGAGTAGGAATGTGTTTGGGGCTGGCACAAATGATGAAAAGCAAAGGGAATCATGCACTCTAACCCACAGGATCACGCCTTTAAAAAGTGACCTGGCTTGAACTACATCTATGTCCAAGCAGTTTTATCACAAAGGCTTTTAACATTGCTTGTCTGATCAGAAATCTGGTTGTGCAAAAGGGGCGGGGTGCAGGGAAGGAGTCATGGAAGAGGCCGTGTCAGTGGCTTCCTGTGTGCAGCGTTTAGGCTTTGCCATAGAGGAAGAGCCTGACTGGTGACCTTTAGAAACCTCTTGCCGGACAAAGGGCCTGTTCAAAATCTCCTTCCATTTACATGCAGAGCAACATTCCGGTTGCCATCCTCCATAAGTGCCAGCATCAATGTTGTCTAATTGCATTATTTTCCCCTCCTGCCTGAATTTGTTTATTTAAAAAAAAAAAAAAAAAACTCAGGATACAGAAGAACTCATTCATGACAGTGCATCGAAACATAGAAACAACTGAAGCTATTTAGTTTGGACCGATATTGTGTTATTTTGTTTTTGTGCTGGAAAAATATAAAACAGACATGCATATAATCCTGAATGTGTTTATACTTCTGATGTCTTGTAAGTGGTAGACGGTTGAGAATAATAAAAGGAAATAAGTACTAGATGTATTTCCTGCTTACAGTCAGGATCTGACAAAAAGGTGTAGTGTAAACATAGTAACATAACCAGCTAGGGACGTGTATCATAATACACGTGTTTCCTGGTACTGTTTTTTTTTTTTTTTTGCCGTATTGCAAAAGCGTTTTAGCAGATCCGTTGTATCAACATCCTCTTTCTTTACATAGGTATCTCCGAAAACTAAAAATGGAGGAGATTCAGATTGAGACAAGACAATTGCTTGATAAGGACCTCCAGGTACAGTATGTTTATATATATGAAAATATATATTCTATATAAATATATATATACTTTTCATTCTAGCAAAGGCTTACTTTTTACACCCAAGTTAAATTGCTGTTGTTTTTTTTACTTGCAGGGTTTAAGAGAAGCTGTTCAGCAGCTTGAGACAAAGGCAAGTCTTTCATAATGTTCAATATATTATTTTAATTACAGCTGTAAAGCAATTTAACGTTTAACTTTTGTAACGTTTCCTGATGTAAATTTTAGAACCTTAGTAAACAAATATGGTTATAAATCATTGCCTAGTAGGATAGTACAAAATCATAACTTTTTTACAACAGTATAATGTAAAGTCAGAGTATGGAGTGTGTTGAAAGTGTGTTGATGAATAGGTTTTATGGATTAATCACAAAACGGCCTTTATGATTAAAGCTGCAGTTCTTACAGTATGTATACAACAACTTAGGTTGCTTTGTGAAATCATGACTGCTGCCATCTGGTGGTGCAAAATGTTTAGCTTGCTTACGGTAACCTGTTGCAATTTATAGAAAGGAATAAAAGCGTTAAGGCATGATGTGTTATTAGGATGTGTTGATTTTTTTTATTTGTGAGTAAATCAGTATTAAATGAGATTAAAATGATGTAGCGTGAATTTGAATAAAAATAGGCATGGTGGCGTAGTGGCTAGCGCTGTGGTCCCACACCTTCAGGGTCAAGAGTTCACATCTCACCTTGGAGTCTGTGTGTGTGTATGTATGTGTGGAGTTTGCATCTTCTCCCCATGCTTGGTGGGTTACCTCTGGGTACTTCGGTTTCCTCCCACAGTCTGAAGCCATGCAGATTAGGCTAACTGGCATTTCCATATTGCCTGTAGTGTGTAAGTGTGTGAATGCATGTGCATTCAATAGACTGGCACCCCTTCCAGGGTGTGCCCCACATAGTGTCCTGAGTCTTCTGGTACAGGCTCTAGGCCTCCTGTGACCCTGGATCCATCTTATTAAATTTAGGATCCTGGATGTTATAATGTGCTATATAAATCATATTGTTATAGGCTAGATGATTTTAATATAAAAAAAAGAAATCATACGTAACCTGTACTTCAACCTCTTGATACCCAAATGTCCTTATATGAGGACATGATGTTTAAGAGACGCATAAGAGATGACATTAGGTATAATTATTTTGATATAAAATTATATTATATTTATAATAATCATATTATTATTGCCAAACTTCTTCCTTCCTTTGTTTCATATTTCTGATTACCACTTGAATTATACAAACTTGGCTAGCCTCATTCTTGTGGAGCATCAGATGCTCTTATGCAGCATCACGCCAGTCTCTTGCCGAGTAGCCTTGGACTGGTGATGTGAGGGAATGCAACAGCTTGCCCTCCCATGCTGACCCCTACAGATTAGAGCGATCAGATTCCAGGTCATGTGTTTATTATGTGGCCAGTAGTGACGTCGGAGGCAGAAGGATGCAACTGCCATCTGCCCAGAACTGATTTAGGGCTGCTGGCAGTTTTCACACGTAGGACTTGTATTCTTTAAGGGGATTAGCAGTGATGGGAAGACAACATGTGTTTGCTTTCAGTCAGCAGCAAAGCAGGAGAACAGGATGTTTATTTCCTCGCCTTGTGTCAACGCTTATATATATATTCCCATGGGGTTTCATCAATTTTGTTTGAGATTTTTTTAGGGGGGTCTGGACAGAACTGACCAATCTAAACTTTAAACCAAATCTTTGGATATATGGTGTAGTAATAATACATGATACATGTTTTGGCTTTGTAAATGTACACCCACTATGCATTGAACGGACAAAATGACACATGCAAAAGTTGGCGAAAGGAAATCCGATTAAAGGAAACATCTGCAAAACCTAAGCAGAAAATACATGAGTTTGTGCTTGTCTTTGAGGGAATAGAGGCAGTCTTGTGCTCTGTGAGCTCGTTGATATTTAGCCAGCGCTCCTCCTACAATGTCCCTGCACTACTAGACTTAGACTCAGGTTTTTTAAGTCATATGCCTGCACAAGAATGGAGAGAATGTTGAGAACAAACTGCCTACGTGTGTACCGAACAAATTTTGTAGTGTCATGTCCAAAAAAATTTAACTTCTCATTTCCACTTCCCATTTCAGCCATTTTTATACAATAAATAAAAGCCTCAGTTAAAAAAAAAGAAGTACCATTATAATTAGTGTCCTGTTGCATATAAATCCTAAAATAATTTTAATCATTGTAATTAACAGTAGTCCAAAGCAAGTGCATTTATGCATATTTGAACCCGTGACATGCTTGTTATACAGTACTGTATTATATAGCTTCCTTGAGTGATGAACTCAACTCCACAGTAAATAGGCCTTGAAGTTTCCGATGGCCGAATACTCAAGTTGTCTGATGCGGTCTGATCCGATTTGCAGATCTCTTCAAGTGGAATTATCTTGTTTTGGTCATGGTGCAAGGCATGCCGGGAGCTAGGGGCTTATGAAGAGGAGTGGCAGCAGGGTATAAAGCTTTGGGCGCAGATGCAAAAGCTCACAAAGAGCTTATATACAATTGGATCTTACTCACCTATGTGCTGAACGTTGGTTTCTCCGAGCTTTGCTACGTCCAACGGCCGGCTGTAGAAATGGTTCTTGTAGAAATGGATTCAGAATCAGAGCCAGTGTTTGAGATCGAGGTTTTTGTGAGTACACACTCCAGTGCTTGGAGGTCAAGCTGTTGATGGGGATTTCTTTGTGCTGGTGGTAAATCTGCTGACGGGCAACATGTTTAAGAATAAAAAATCTGATTTGATGAAGCAAAGGTTAGATTAGGTTTATATTTGATCTGTGATCTAATGGGATAAGACGGTCCATTGCTGATGTTTGGTGATGTTTGTGTGATTTACAGTCTTCATATCTGTGCATGAAATGTTTAGCAGGTTTAGCATGATAATTACCTCATTCACAAATTTAAAAAAAAATCCATAATTTAAGTAGTGCTTTTTACGTTTGCATGTAGTGAGTTTTGTGCTTCCAGTACAGTCCTAAACTGTCCAGGTAGCTCAAATGCATTATAAAGTATATATATTCTGTGTAATTTTTATTATGGTTCTTGGCTCTACAGGAGCATAATGTTGAGACACCATGTGGCAGAATTCACTGTACTTTGAAGGGGGTCCCCAAAGGAGACAGACCTGTCATTCTAACCTTCCACGACATTGGATTGAACCGTAAGTGTCATCTCAAATACAGCATATTCATTTTGCATGACTTTCAATACATATTGAAATTATGCCATTAAAACCCATGTCTTTTGCTGTTAAAGACAAGACATGCTTTGACACTCTGTTCCAACACGAGGACATGCAGGAGATCATGCAACACTTTGCTGTGTGCCATGTGGATGCACCGGGACAGCATGAGGGAGCCAATACTTTTTCCACCGGGTAAGCTGGAAATTGAGCTAGGTTAGGTAACATGTAACCTTTAACCTGACAAGTCTGTGTACAAGCTCAGTCACTGCTATTAATTATTAGCCTTGTCTTATCCTTGACCTATATTGATTATAGATCTGTACCAATACAAAATATCTTATCATACAATAGATAAATGAACAGTTATATAGTTCAGAGGTCAATTTTTTGTTTTCACCAGGGTTTTAAAATGAGGACCAAAAATTTAATATACTATTATATAACTACAAAAAACAAAACAAAAAATTGTGTACTATGGTCATACAAAAACATTTATTAATTATTTATTTATAATTAATGTAAACTACAGTATGTGTAATTTTGCATCTTTAACTTACTTTAGGTATGAGTACCCTTCTATGGACCAGCTCTCTGAGATCCTTCCTCTGGTCCTGAAACATTTTGGGTAATATTGCTTTCTGTTTTTTTTTTTGTTTTTTTTTTAAACCTGGAGAATCACATTTGATAACCTCCTTGAGATTTGTATTTTTATGTATATTGCACATTTTATGCTTAAATAAATGTACATTTAACTTAATTTTAACTTAATAATTGCTCCAAAAGGTTTATATATATAATTATTTTTTTTTGTGTAGTCTTAAGAGTGTGATTGGAATGGGGGTTGGAGCTGGTGCCTACATCCTTTCAAAGTTTGCTGTGAGTTGCCACTTTAATAACCTGATATGTTTTATGTTTTAATCAAACCTGGATTAAAAGGCGAACCAGCTCATGTACTGGTTCTGTTATTGTTTCTTCTTTATTGTGTTTTTTTTTTTTTTTTTTTGCTTTGTTTAGCTGCTTAGGAATGTTCCAAACTGTTTTAACACCAGTCACTGTAGGGAGTCCTGATCTGATTCTTAAGCTTATTATCACAGATGTTAACACTTGACTCCAGTCTGTTACATTTATCCAGTTCTAAGTACATACCGGATTCCAAAAAAGTTGGGACACTAAACAAATTGTGAATAAAAACTGAATGCAATGATGTGGAGATGG
>JAQQZT010000023.1:24918686-24936105 GCA_030068275.1 Clarias platycephalus
CCACATCATTGCATTCAGTTTTTATTCACAATTTGTTTAGTGTCCCAACTTTTTTGGAATCCGGTTTGTATTTTGTATGTACTTAATATTCAGAATTATTATTATCAATAAAAGCTAATTCTTCACTTTTGTTTCAGCTGGACTACCCGAAAATGGTAGAGGGTGTTGTGTTGATCAACATCAATCCATGTGCTGAGGGTTGGATGGACTGGGCAGCCCAAAAGGTAGTATTGTTTACTCAACCGTTCCATAGAATTGGTGCGTTAATGATGTTATACTTTTCAAGGCTTATTTATCCTAAAAGCATGTTATTCAGTAACTACTATGAATTATTCACTAATTACAGTGAAACTACTGGCAAATACTGTGTATGTCTGGTTACACACTCTTGGAAGCTTGTTTACATGGTTAAATAGTTTAACCTTTTACAATATTCATGTATTACAGATCAGTGGCTGGACTCATGCCATGCCTGACATGATCATCAGCCACCTATTTGGAAAGGTGAGTATGAACCCAACTAACTGGCAGCTCATTTTTGTTTTTGAGAAGTCGTTTAAGTAATTGTTTGCTACGTTGGCTTTAGGAGGAAATTCAGAACAACCATGACCTAATTGGCACTTACCGCCACCACATCCTGAATGACATGAATCAGTACAACCTTCATCTCTTTGTCAAGGCATACAACAGGTAAACTAAGACTCAATAGCTTACCATGACGACATGGCCAATCTTGGTCTTTAAATAAACGAATGACATTTGTGGTTCTGCTACGTAGCCGAAGAGACCTGGACATTGAGAGGCCTGTTCCTGGAGGAACCATCCATGTCAGAACCATCAAGTGAGTTCAGAGCATTGATTGGATTTTTGTGTTAGTAAATGTATACTAATGATTGTGGTAATCACTGTGGTAATGATTTGGTGCTACTCTGCTTTCAGGTGCCCCTCTCTTCTCGTAGTAGGAGACAGTTCTCCAGCAGTGGATGCTGTGGTAGGTTCATGCTATTAACACAATCTGGACCAGTGACGATAAATGATAAGGAATGACAGTGCTACAGGTTGTAGAGTAATTACAAAATGGTTAATTTGTTTGTTTTTCTAGTGCATGTATGTATAGCTTATAGCATTTTTTTTAATGATATTTTTTTTTCAGGTGGAGTGCAACACTAAGCTGGATCCAACCAAAACCACACTGCTCAAGGTGAGTGAGCATTCTCACATTTTCTCTCTTTAATCCAGCCGCCTATTCATAGCCTGAATGGAAACATTAGGAGCTGATAAGATTCCGATAGCTCAGCATCTGGTGACTGATTTACCAAAGGAACATGGAGGCTAATTTTCATGGTTGCACCAAGGACAGAATTCTTCTCCACTTGACCTAGTTTTCTTGGCCTGACCCATGTTGCCATGGGGAAAGCAGGTTTATAACAGCTCGACTGACTCATTTGTTGCTGATAAGTATTGTGAATAGGCTAGTTAATGGAACACTTGGTAGTTAAGAAAATCATGCTGATGGCGGTGCTCTCTGGTCTGTGAAAGCTTGGAGCAGAAGACAAGCAGTGAGGCATGCAATGTCATTTTAAAATGCCTTTCTCCTTTCCTTTCACCTTTTTCACAGATGGCTGACTGTGGAGGCTTGCCTCAGGTTGACCAGGTGTGTTGACCGTTTTGACAGCTAGACTCTCAGGCAGGATCTTCAGAATCCTGCTACTTACATGGTCTTATGGTGGTGAAAATACATATTAGAAATATTTTTAATATACACTCGTTGACACTTAAAATTCTTTCTCATTTTTTTCACAGCCTGGAAAGCTGACTGAAGCCCTTAAATACTTCATACAGGGAATGGGCTACAGTAAGTATTTAATCAGAAATTAGCCTGTCGATCTTAGCTTTCCACTTAGTATATTGTTACACCTGTCTTGCCTTTTTCTTGGGTTTTTTATGGTTAGCTTTTCTGCCACCTAGTGGTGAAATCTGCTAGTATCAGCTAGTATAGTAATATCTCAGTAAATTTGAGAATATTAAATGTTAGACACTTAAGCTCTATTCATGGTGCAATATGTCCAGTCCTTAGTATTTTAAAATGACATGAATAATTTGTTTAATCGTTTCCGTATGCATTTAAAGTTTGGAAATATAGACACACACATACAATATACTGTGTAATGACTTATGAGAACAGCACTGTGGTATCATAGGTAGCAGTGCTACTCTGAGTTCTCTAGTTTTTTCTCATCTCCCTGAAACATCCCAGCAGGTAAATTGGCTACTCTAAGTGATCCCTAGGTGTTTTTCATCAAGTACGTCACAGCTTGTCTTACAAGTATAGGGTCTGGATTCGCTGTGATTCTGGAGCTGTTAGGAGGATGGAGCTGTTACTGAAGATGAATAATAAAACTTAACCGACAAACGATTTATAAGGTGATCAGGTGATACAGGTTCTGACTTTTTCCCCCCTGTTCTCCATCAGTGCCCTCAGCCAGCATGACTCGCCTGGTTCGCTCTCGCACTGCCTCCGGCTCCAGCGTCACCTCGTTTGACGGCAACCGCAGTCGTTCTCACACCAATGAGGGCAGCCGCAGTCGCTCACACACCAACGAAGGCCGGGTCCGCGCCCACACCGGCGACGCCCAGCGCGCACGCTCTCACACCGACTCTGCGGACAACTCCGTGGATCAGTCTGTGCTCAAATCCACTGAAGTGTCATGCTAAGCAGCTTCACCCTTCCCTTACCCCAACCACACACTTCCTTTAACACACTTCCTTACCCATAGCTGTGTGTGTGTGTGTCTTGCACTGTCACAAAAACGCCCAAGAGTGCAGGCCACCAGCTTTGGGCACACTCTCATCCCAGAATACAGCCGAAATAGTCAGAGTGTATTATGTGAGGGTCCTCTGGGAAATGCTGTTTAGATGAAGTCAAATATTTGAAAGGGAATCTCCCCAAATCTCCTCATTTTGCCCCCTTTTGGGGGCTGATTTATTCTTGATGCCAGAAACACAGCACAAAAATACTGTAAGAGAGAGAATCCGAAAGTTTGGGAAGCGTACAAGTTTGTACATTTGTACTCTTCATGCATTAGCTATTCACTTTCTTTGCATTCTCATTTACTTGATTGTAGTGTCATTTATCTCACTAATGCCTGTAAATGGCGGAGTTTTTAACAGTAAAATATTTGCTTATTAGTTTTAATACTTGATAAATGTTCTGTATATTTTGAACGATTGATGAAAGGCTATGGTGGTGGATGTAAGGGTGCAATTTTTCTATGCTACCTACCTTAAAAATAAATGACATATACAGACTGTTTTCCTTTTCGTTTATCTCTGTGTTTATTCCCCATGTTTTTGGGGTTATATTCATAACCTAGTTGTTATTTGTACTTTAACATGATTTATTTTCTACTAGCGATCAGTTCTCAAATGAGGCATTTTAAGTAAACAAATAAACAAAGACTAAGGAATTACTGTAAATATACAAATGAATGATTCATTGGTGTTTTGGACCTAATCATGATTATTATTAAGATCAACATGTGCCATGGATATCCACAGTCTGTCTTTTGATGTGGTTTAGAAGTATTGTGGGAGAAATCCAATTACAGTCTTTTTAGGTAACATAATCTTTGTAAAGATGCACAGCAACGCATAGACCACACTGTAAATTTGAATGGAATAAGAGTTGTATTTATTAAAAAAGAAGAAGAAAAACAAGAGCAACCCCTCTGACTGTTTTTGTATGACTGAAGCACCTCTATCTATCGATAACTGCTTACATATGGTGATAAAAGATGGTTAACACATAAGACATAGAGTTGTGGTCAGAAGTATACATACCCTAATCATGAACATGTCATGACAGCTTTCAATGAGCTGGTATTTTTGTATGGGCGGAATGTTGTACAGTCATACATATCCTTAGTAGACGAAAACCTCAAGAATTTGGAGCACATCTTGTATGTCCACATCGTTATAACCTGGAACTGGTGGCATGGTGACGTAGTGGTTAGCACTGTAAACTCACACCTCCAGGGTCGCGGGTTCAATTCCCACCTCAGGTCTGTTTGTATGGAGTTTGCATGTTCTCCCGACAGTCCAAAGACATGTCGGCATTCCCAAATTGCCCATAGTGTGTGTGCCTGTGCCCTTGTTCAGGGTGTATCCCACCTCATATCCAAAGTCTCCTGGGATATAGTAGATTCCAGGCCCCAGTGACCCTGTACAGGATAACCTTGAACTGAAAAGGATTTATTTTCTATTGTTCTCATAAATTTAGATGAGGGCCTGGTGAAAACCAATTCCAAATATCTAGTTTGTGGAGAACTGGTGAACAGAAGAAAAAAAGATGTAGATACTGAGTGAGCTAATTAACATGGTACACCTGTCACCTATTTGGAAATGGTTATTAACAAGCTCTCCCTCTCTCTTTCTCACACACACACACACACACACACAGTGAGCAGGGCTCATGAGTGTGTATGGTTTGTGACAAACACACAGCAGCCATCTTGACCTGAGTCTGCTGTGTTTCTGATTTGTGCCCACTGCCACTTAATATACGGGTATTGCCTGCTTTTGTGTTTAATTCATCTTTTATTATAAAACTATTTGGGTTTTAACATTTTGTGTAAACAAACTGGGTAAACAGTTCCTGGCTGTAACGCTGTGAATGCTTATGCAAGACCGGTTCTTTGTAGTGGTGTTGTGCTCATTATAAAATGGCTGTGGCATTAAAACCAAGATATAAAGAAAGCACTCTCTTTTATATCTTATAGTTTGTTTTTTTCAGCTATTAAAAAGCATTAAAAAAAAACAAAAAGATTTAAGGACGGAAATATTACAGTAATATGAACCGACCCATTTTATATGCCAATCAATAAAAGAGGAATTCAAGAATTAAGCGTGATATCTAATGTTCATAATGTATTGCAATATACATATATTCGTTATTGGCTGATCCTTTTTATTGTGTCGACCTCAAATCAATAGCAGCCCAGTAGCCGCCTGTGCCTCAGTTCATGATTTCTCGATTCTCATAGTACTGCTCCAAATCTGCAAAGATGTCATTGGGGTTTTTGCAGCTGAGGTTGCAGAAGCAGGCATTAATCCACATCACCTGCCAAGTGACCATGGCTCCATGAGAGCACTGGAACTCCACCTGCACTGTTTTAGATTTGTATGGGATGCAGCAGCGCTCATCTGTGCAGACGCCGCAGTACTTCGGCCGGTAGAGTTTCTTGCTAGTGCAGCCTGAGATGGTGAAGTTGATCGGTTCATCTTCCCTGTAGATGTTCAGGCACTTCTTTCCAGGCTTTAGGAGCAATTAAAAGAACATTCAAAATATCGTCGTGAATATCTCTAGATTTGTGAAAACATAATCTAAAATAAAAATTGTATTATTAGACGAAAAAACACAGTATTGGTGCTGATTTATTTTTTTATGTTATACATATAATACAGAAAGTGTGTGTGCCAAAGAAGCTACATCTGAAGTTTATGCAACATGGAAGTGACCAATCTTGCTTCCCTAAAAGTGATGTAATGTGTGCCCCAAAAATGGCAGTTTTTCGGCATTAGACTGTCTCGCTTCAAACAATAATAATTTTAAATGCAAATTATTCATATTTCTTTATGAGTAAAATTGGTGTAAGCTCCTAGAAGCATATGACCTGTAAAAAATGTTGCTTAAATTAAAAACAGATGTTTTTTGGTAAAAGCTTAAAAAGCAAAAAATCTGTAGTGTCCGTAACCATGTCAAATTCATGTTGCATTTTAGGATAATACACATTTTTCAGGTTTCTGCTTTTCCATGTGAAATCTAAATTGGCCAAGTTTCTTCTGAATGACAATTAAGATCATTGAATTCAAAAAAGTTACACTACATAAAAGGACATGAAGTTGTATTTAGCAAATGTGTTTCTTTTTATTGCACACAAATGTGCATGCATATTTACAAAGAAAAAGGAAGGATGGACTGGGATATACTGTAGGAAGCATTAAGTATTATGAACCATGGTGTTATATGATCCTATCTAAAAATCACTTTTCCACCTGGGTGAGACGCTTTTCAGCACCAGTACCATGTTGCCTGATTATTAGAATTAATAAGTGTCTCTTATATGAATTGTTCTGTAACTACACTCAAACTAATAGTAAAAATTTTTTTTTTTACAAAGTTCTGAGTCAAAGCTATATCAGATCACAGGGATACCTGGTGTTTAACGGATTACAGTAACCAGAGAAAATTTCTACCTTAATGTGTTTAGTGATGTCCACGTCACAGGGCCGGATGTTGCAAAGCCGCCTCTCCTTGACCATCCGACACTGCTTGTTGGCGTTAGTGATGCGTAAAGACACACCTCGGCCACAAGTCTTGGAGCACGGGCTCCATGATGAGGTCTGTGTCACGCAGTTCTCCTGCCAAGTGTCTTTCCCTCTGAACAGAGCTGTCAAAGACGAATATAAAGTTTGTTTTTTTTCACCAACATTGCATCAGAAATGCATAAAAATTTTCCTAACATTATAATTCAGCTAAACTAACTATGTCAGTCAGGAGTTCAGTCAGTTTTAAATTATACCTGCCATGGCATGACGAGGTGTCGCTTTGCGCCCCCTTCTGGGCTCCTCACAGATCCACTGCTCACAGCAGCGCCCGGGGATTTTGACCCGCAGCGGCGTCGGGCACCACACCCTTGGAGGCTGAGACTCGTTACACAGCGGTACGCACCCGATGGCTCCGTTCACACACAGACACTGGTATTTACAATTGGGCTGAAAACTCTGCCCGTTACGATAGATTACACCATTGTGCTCGCAGCCTGTCCCGAGTAGATCTGTGCACCGTCAAAGATCACAGTTTATGAGTTTCTGATATGGAATTCTTAGTATGTATAAGATAAGAACAAGGGATTTATTACTAAAGATAATGGTGTGATTTTGAGTGACAGAAAGATTTACATGAAAGAGACAGGACTTATTGAGAAATTAACAAAGAAGAAGATAAGGTAAATAAACCTGATGAATTACTGCTGTGGTTACTGTCTGAGTCTGCATTCCACCTCAATTAACCCTCTTAATCTCAATCTAATCCCTGAGAAGAATCTAGTGTTAATGTGCTTAATGGAAGCCTGAGCACAAGGACATGTTCAGTGCAGGGGACACTTACATGCACACACTCCTTTTTCGTACCTAGGCTTGTCTGAGCTGTAGTCACAGTAGAGGCCGCGATGGTGGTCACAGCTGTCTGCCTCGTTACACTCCTCGCCCACCTGCTTGGCACAGGCCCTACAGCAGTCACAGCCATCCATGATGAGGCTGACACCAGCCGGGCAGCTCGGGGGAGTCTCAGGGCAGGTGCAGGGCCACTTGCAGTACTGAGTCCGGTTGTATGGCTCAGGGGTAGTGGACTCAGGTATGAATGGCACAGTGGAGGAAATCAGTGAGACAGCCTGGAAGAAATGCACAAAATAAGGAGACTCTTTGAGTAAAAGTTGAAATTGGGTTTCTTTTCCACATTAGTGCATTCTCTTCAGACGGCCCGCAGAACATTTCCAGGAACTCGCTGCCATCAATAACTTGAGATTTCCCTAGAAATATTGGAGTTTCCACTTTGGCTAAAATAGTTGAATCTTCAAGTTGCAGGGTTTACAGTTTGATGTGCCTTAGTGCAGTTTCCCATGGCATTTCTCTCAATGTCAGTATAGTATTTTTTTCAAATAAAGCTTTGTATGCATATGCTAGAGGTGCATACAAACTCCCAAACCAATGCAGGGCAGAACTACACTGCTATTAATCATGTAGATAGAAAAAATGAAATTCTGGAACCAACAAAAATAGCAACACCCACTCATCATTGTAAAATCCTGCAATATCACGGCCTGAGCAAAGAAACAATATCCTCATGGACCCCACTCTCAGAATGCTTATTAACATTTTACAGGCTCATAACCTCATAAATTATCAAAATCCAACATGATGTAAACAAAACCACTGGGAAATATGCACAGCTACAGTACATTGCAGCTACACACTGCAGTGCCATCAGATTCATATGAAACACAGGCCCCAGTGTGACTTATTGCACTCACATTCATACTTACAAAGTACCATCAAGATGCAAACAATTCCTGCAACCAAATACAGTACATCTTAGACAAACCTGAACTTATTCACTGAACGCTCAAAATGATATATAATATGTCAAGGATTAGTTTTAAATACAGTCTTGTTCAATAACTTCCCAAATATTACTTGTTTTGGAAATGTAGTAAACAGCAATATGAAATTACTACAATGTTTATAAAGTACTTTATTCAAACAATTCCTTACTATTCATAAACATTATTACATATATCTGGATGATATTAATTCGTAATGACTAATAGTCCTGCTGAGGAACTTCAGATCATAAGGCTGATTACTTATTTGGATCCACTCCCATTTATTTTAGCCATGTGCAACCTTTTAAAGTCAAATGATATACCTTTAAATCAACCCAATGGTTGTGTTGAAGCACACAATCAACTTGCGAAAAATGCTACTTATAGGGTTATACTGTAGATGTATGTGAGCCTGCATGAACAGTTTAAGTCTTTTTCTAAACCAGTACAGTATAAGCTATTGATATCGGGACTGATCTCTAACATAACAGTTGCAAAGTCTCTCGGATGGTACGTTTTCGAAAGGAATGTCAGTTATGATGACTTTTAGCTTCAGGCCTCTGACCTGAGAGTGTATGATCTCATGCATGTCCTCATGTCCTAACCTGGAGAGGTGGTATTTCATCACATATCTTTAACAAAAATCTGGAAAAAACTCACAATAAATAACTATAAAATTATATATATAATTGTGTGTATGTGTGCGTGTGTGTTTAAAATAGGTTGAAAACACCACAAATCTGATAACCGATCCTGCTAGACTTTTATTAATATAATAGTCTAGCAGGATCGGCTTTCAGATTCAAGGTGTTTCCAACCAATTTTAAACACAGACCATTTAAGAAATCAAACTGGAATAAAATAATACTTTAATTATAGCCACTACTTTCCACCGCACGGTTATTAAAATGCCTTGAAAATCACGTCAACTGACAGCACTGATGACCTTGCAGAATGATTTCCACTCGGTGGCAGTATAATAGCATACATTGGGCTTTTAGAAGCTGTCACCACATTCCTCAAATACATTCAACATGATGTAAGCGACTCTTTCTTTCAGTAATGATAAATGGACCCTTATGCATGCACTCTTTTATATAATAGCATTAAAAGGCATTTTTTCTTTTAAATCTAATGTTTACAGACCTAGGACAAGGTTGAATATATTACATAATACAATGTTAATAGAAATGCATGGCATTAATAGCAGGCTTATCAGTTTATTTGAAAATATTTAATATTCCTTTCAAAGTTTCAAAGTTTCTAACCAATCAAGAAGTGGATTAAATGATTCTAAATAATTCTACACTTAAAAGGTGCTATCTGACTTCTATTTATTTCTATTTATAATATTGCAAGGTAAATAAATGAGTAAATAATTTGATTTTATTCATTTTGATTACATTATTATTATTATTATTATTATTATTATTATTATTATTATTATGCAAACACTAGTTTACTATATTCTTATCTGACTAGGATTTGAACAAAGCTAAAGAAACAACTACAGCAACACAGGAAAAAAAGACTTCTTACCTGATGAAGTCGGGCAACAAGCAGGACCCAGGTGAGGAGCCAGCTCATTACTGAACCCAAGTGGTAAATGCATTGAATCCAGAATTAAATCTTGTTTTTCAAACAGGGTGTCCAGGCACAAGCTTCCTTCCTTCCTTCTTTCCTTAAGGCTGCCAGTGAATCCTGACTCTCGCAGACAGACTCGTGCATTTGGTTTTGAACACCTCAGTGACGTCAGCGCTGGAAAGGCGCGTGGAGTTTTCCTCCGTTTCTTTTTCTCCTTTCCATCATTAACTTTTAAGCGCTGAGGACGCACGCGGACGCACGGGCTGACGAGCACGCGCGCGAATCACGCGCATACTAATGCTTAATCTAATAGTCACTCAGCACTTAGTTTTTTTTTTCTTCATTCTTTTATTCATGGAAAAATGACAAAATCAGCCTTAAAATCAAATTTGTTTGCTTGTTTGTTTGTTTGTTTGTTTGTGCCAGTTGCTTGGTTTAGCTTGGTGGGTCAGGTTTCTGGGTCGGATTAACCCAATCTGGGCTGATAGGAAAAGGAAGCAGCCGCCTTAAGTCTAGAATTTTCTGAATTTTACAATGTAACTTTTGAGACTAGGAACATCTGTGTACAGTTGTGGTTAGAAGTTTCCATACACTCATTGTGAACATGAATCAGATTATACTTGTTGAACTGGTCTTTATCTAGGCAGCCAGGTTTAGTTAATTCCCCAGGCCACGTATGGAGTTCTTCCTGGGTTTTCTCTGGGTACTCCGGTTTCCTCCCACAGTCCAAAGACATACATGGTAGGCTTTTTAAACTTTCTTTCTGATGCTCGTATTGAGGAACCAGAATGTATCCGCATACAACTTGACACAGGTTTTACGCCGTATTACCTCCCTGAGGCAACCCTCCCATTTTCTAACCGGACTTGAGACCGACACTGCATCCAGTTACTGGGTAGTATGGGATGTGGCAACCCATCAATAGCAGGCCAAACAACCTGAAGCCTTAGCAGCCTGAGTCACCACTCCCCCGCAGGGTAGGCTAATTAGCATTCCCAAATTGCCCATAATGTGTAAATGAGCGTGTGAGTATGCATGTGCCCTAGGACTCCGCTCATGCAGTATAGAAGATGACCTGAGAGAATGATCTTTATCAACAGAAGAATGATTGTACATACATCTAGAAAATAAACCAAAGAATTTGCTGCACATAATTTTTTTCTTTGGCTTGTTTTATTCTGCAAATTATACACATGCATTTTATAAACAATTCCTCAGGTTTTCATCTATTACAAATATGGATGGAATTACGAAGATTGAACAGAATGTTCCAAATAATTCATCAGCTATATTGTTCAAATTTGGGCAAAATTTATAGTTTCTAAAGGACAATGACCCTCCTCACATATCAAACCTGGTCGTGGAACAGATGCAGCAGATAACATTAATTGAACTCTATCAATTCTGCCAAGAAGTTTGGTGAAATGTCCAACCAGAATTCCCTTCAGAAGCTTGTTGATAGCCACCAAAAGCATCCAAATGTGGGCATTGTATGTATATTTTGTTTCTGTGTGTATAATTTTGACCCTGTGTTGAAAGAAAACTAATAAATAAGAAATTTGTGCACCACATGCAGTTTTCTTGTATTGAAGATACACAGTACTGTGCAATAGGCACATGCAAATAAACATCAGGGGTTTCAGCAAGGGTGTCTTCAAAAAACAAAAAAAGGAAGAAAACTGTAATGACCCTTTTGTCTCAGGTACAATTTGTGCAATTTCATAAGGAAATTAGCTACTGTACTAAGATTTACTGAGAACCACCCACAGTTCTTCATATGACTTATCTGTTGTACCTGCTTCTTTTTTGCATGCAAAATCCAGCAGCACCAATTTCTTTACTTTTGTTTTTCACTTATATAATGTACTGCTTTCTTTTCTGGCATACAAATATTTTATATTTATGGTAGAATCCTGATGTTTGGAAAACAGAAATGTTTTTGTACTAACTGAATAATTGTATTTAAATAAGTGGTAAAATTACAAAAAAATCCTATTGAAAGTTTGTACTAAAAACACATGGGTGCTTAAGGCAAAAATGTAAATGTAAGATTCTGCCATAGAAAAAGACCAGTTTAAAAATCAGTTGCAAGTCGAATATTGTCATGACATGCATACTTAAAATGAGTATATGCAAAATTCTGATTGGAAATGTATACATGCATAGATTGTAAAACACTGATTAGGAGGGTAGAAATGGCAGCACTGTTAGCATGGGCTGTTAATTCTGGTTCTGACAGTTTCTTAACCTCAACTACGCAAGTTCATAATTGATTTAAAATAGATAAAATAGAATTTCACAGTTTGTACTGTATTACTCTGGTGTTCTGTTTTCACTACATAAAATTTAAAGTCTAGCAAAAGTTCATGTTACGTTAAAACTATATTTACTACAGTCTGTTAGTCTGACACGAATGTCTAGACACGGCATTCTATCCAGCAGGCACATTTTTTCCTCTATTTTACAATGCAATTTTGAGACTAGGGATATATACACATCTGACAATTTATTATATACATTATACCTACATACAGTTAGTGATTATATAAGTATCTCTTCTTTAAAAAAACAAAACAAAATGAATATCACGACAGTGAGACTTTTGAGACAAGGGGTGTACCAGAAACTTTTTATATATATATTACATATATTTTACACATGTCCAGTTTTTGTTGCAGTTTGGTGAAAAAAATTAACATTCCAAAAAATAAAGAACGAAAAAAAAATCACCCAGTAAAAAACGGACGCTTAAGTGTAGGGGGGAGGACGTGGACGTGGCTTTGCTTCTTGTAACAGTTATTTTTGATGTGCATGAAGATAATTTTATCTAGATGAACTTTGTCAGTAGAAAACATGTAGAAGGGCTGTCTCGGTGATAAGTATAAAATGAGCTACGTATGAGCAGCCACACTGGAGTCACACTCTAAAATAAACACCTCAAAAAACACACGCTCCTCTATAAAAAAAAAATCACACCAATAAAAAATAGCTTGTCCACCAACGTCCTCTGTCTGCTAGGATTTTCTTGGTTGTACTACTCACGCCTCTGTATTGCAGCAGTATGCTTTTTTTCCTTCTTTCTACAGTATATACCCATGCTTGATGTAATCTCTGACAAGCAGGAACATAATAGGGTGCATATATTACTATGACAAATTGCCCAAGAAGTTAAAAATAGAGCTACACCTCAGATTTAGGGAAGGTCCAGTTCTTGTTCCCAAGTATCAGTTTTTAGCCTACAGCGTTCAGATTTTTTTGGTCTCATGACGCAAAGCCCAGCTCTGTTTTTAAGCCTTTTTTTTTAAGTCTTAGTTACAGCGTCACAGTGTACGGATGTTGTACATGCAAAATATATAACCAACTGACTCTTAACTGTAAGTAAGTAAACTGATAGTAAAGTGTTTAAGTTAATATGGATGTTCGATCCATCCATCTAGGAACTTCTGGAGTCCAACCAGGGACTGTGGAGGCCAATGGTGACAATTGTATTTATTCCTATTTTGTATGATCATGGTAGGACCTCCGGTCAACATGCAAACTCCATGCACACAGACCGGACGCGGGAATCAAAACCCAGGACCTGGTGATGCAAGGCGACAGTGCTAACCCCTTAGCCACTGTGCCGCATTAATATGAGTATTATATAGATTAAAGATTAAATCGCACTAAAATCAGTGCCCCTGGTGTATAATGTCAGCTGTAGGTTTGAAGAGAAGTCTGCCATTATGATTTCATCACCGTTCTTTCTAAATAATCTTTTTATTTCACTGAAACCACAAATGTGTAAGAGCTGTTACTGCAAATGTGAAGTAATTTGCAGTTCCCATAAAAGTAAGTATGCAGGAAACAGCATGAGCGATTAGGAGCATCATGCTAATACTACAGTAAATACTAATACTAAACACCATTGAAAAAGTATTTCAAACATATTGTATTCATTTAAGCCAGTTTAACCATGTTACCCAGGCACAGTTATTGGATCTTTGTTGTTGTTTTATTTTTTTAAACAAAACAAAACAAAAATTCTGTATGATGTCTGCGGTTGAAAGACACTTGAATGACCAAAGAATCTTAATGTACAGTATGAGCCAACACACACAAGGCTGATCTGTAAGAAGAACAGATTCACACATGGAGTGGGTGGTTAAATCAAAAGAAACTTTCTCCAGAAGTACAGTACACCTCTCTCTAAATTGATGCCCTCGTGGATCCAACAGTGGTCAGTTTAAGGAAATGTATTCGGAATATTCTGGACTACATGAGAAATGAAGTTACTTTAGGTTATTACTCATGTCTTACTCACTCACTGGCGGTAACACTCTAAGCCTTGCTGACAGCAATTTATATCAGAGAGGCCAGAAAGGACTCTTGGCAAAAAAGACAAGTTTACATAAAAAAATTAGATAAACATTTGTGTTTGCAGTCACCCATATGTTCCAAGTATTCACAAACTATTCAGCTGCCATAACAAAAGGTTTTAAATCACTCAGCCTGTTGTCAGAAAGCAAAACTTTTAGAAGGTAATATACACTACCACTCAAAAGTTCGGGATCACTTTCTAACTCCGTGGTCGTCCCTGATTTTTATTTCTTTCTACATTGTAAAGCAATGCTGAAGGCATCAGAAGCATGCAATACTGTCCTTTAAACAGTAGATATTGAGATGTTTCTGCTCATGATCTGTAAAGCCTTCATAACGGCTCTAATCCGAGATGCTGTTTGTTAATTGGTGATTTTTGAGGGTGGTAGCTCTAAATGAACTTCTCGTCTGTGGGGAAGTTTTGCAAGTTTTGGTCTTGCTTTCCTGGGAAGGTCTTCATGAGAGTCAGTTTCATCATGGTGCTTGATGGGTTTTGCAAATAAACTTGACGATACTGTTCTTGCAAGAACTATTTCAGAGCAACTGACCTCCTATCTTAAAATAACAACTGACTGTTGTTGTTGCTGTTGTTACATTCAGCAGACGCTCTTATCCAGAGCGACTTACATTTTTATCTCATTACACATCTGAGCAGTTGAGGGTTAAGGGCCTTGCTCAAGGGCCCAACAGTGACAACTTGGGGGTTGTGGGGATTGAACCCGGGATCTTCCAAACCGTAGTCCAATGCCTTAACCACTGAGCCACCTATTGTTACATAATTCCATCTGTATTATTTAGTTTTGAAATCCCCAGTATTGTTGCTAATCCATCTGGTCTGATACTAGCATAAATTGGTGAAAACGTTAATGCTGCCTGTGATACAGTCAGAACACACAGTGCATCACACATTGGTTGCTGTGTACTGTATAGGAGTAGACCAGGAGTTCTGGTCTGTCTACAGTTGAAGGCACCTAAAATGTGCACATGATCATCGGAGCTGGACCACTGGAAAAAATGTGGCTGTTCTGATGAATCACTTTTTCTTTTGACAATTTGTGGATGGTCAGCTGCTGGAGAAAACATGGCACCAGGATGTACAATGGAAAGAATCAATCTGCAGGAGGTTGAGTGATGATCTGACCATTTTTCTGCTGGGAAACCCTGGGATCAATGTGGACATTTTCTATCTACCTAAAAATGATTGGAGACCAAGTTCACCATTCATGGCCTCATTGTCTCTGTCAGAAAGATAGTTCTCCTGCAACACTGCGAAGATTTATTCAGGAATGATTTGTGGTTGTGGAAAAAGTGTTGACTTGGACTCCAATTTCTGTGGATCTCACTTCAACCGAGATTATGTGGGATGTGCTGGACAACGAAGGCTGATCCATGGAGGACACACCTCACAACATTTTACATTTTTGAACATGTATAAATATGTCATAATGGGGTAGTTGGTGTAGATAGCCTCCAAGACACACTTGCAACAATGCAGACATACTGCATACTCAGCCCAAAGAAAATACAACATTTATCAAATGTGTAAACCACAAGAGAGAGATGAACAATTTTCCCATAATGCATACACAGATGTTGATTAAATAGACCATTTTAGTTTAGGAGTAAGATGAATCTATGGAATAACTATGGAACCAAAGCACAAACCTCATCATTCATAGTCAAACAGTTTTGTGCAGCAAGAGACTGGAAGTTCTTTTCGTTCTCAGAGCACAGATTGTCCTTTTTTTAAACCCAGAAGTATGGCACAGCATTCAAGACTCCTTTGGACTGCTGTATATTTTTAAAGCTCCATGCCTTTGTTCATCTCTTAGCTTATTGGAGGAAAGTGGCCACCTTAAAAGGTTCTGGAAAGTTCCAAAGTACAAATGCATCTTTGCAGTGTGTGTGTGTGTGTGCGTGTGTGTGCATGTGCGTGTGTGCATGTGAAAATGGGAAATTGTCCTGAACAGATGTAATTTCACCAACTGGACCATAGTCTTTGAGTAAATAATCGAAGGTAGCTGCAAATCAAGGCAAGTAGTTCTTGGCAAAAGAGCTTAAAGCTTAATGCCGGCATATAACTCAGTGTTCTTTAGACATGTAATATTCTTTCTTTCTTACTTTTTTCTTCTTTTTTTTTCTAGTCATATAAACTTTCCATTACGGTGGATACAGATTACTCAAAATTAAAAGAACTCATGATTACACAAATGCAACCTCATCATGTGGGCTTTCAGCATCTTGTTATCTTAAAGAGATTTCTTCTAATTTTAACAGGGTATTTTCATAAAGATAAAAAATAGTGACATTCTAATTTAAAACGCTTCCTCAATGGCTTATTTGGAAGACGAAAGGCATTTTTGGACGTCAACGTTTTCAAATAGATGCACAGATTTATTGTTGTTCCATTAAGATAAAAATGCATAATCCATGGGTTAATTCTGTTAAAAGCCAAATTCACTCTTATCTTTCGTATCTTTTGATCTGACTTGCTTTTTAATGAGTTATGGCAGACTTTATTGGAGTTTACCCTTCCAGAACCTGTGTGGGCCAAAACCGCGCATTAAATCAACCACTTTTATGCAATTCCAGCAATCTCAGAAACACCTCTGTCAAAAGATCAAAAGATCCCCTGAGGTCTCCTAAAAACGCATTGTATAACTAACGTTTGCTGAGCCAATGCATGTAGCTGCATTTATTACCAAAAAAAAAAAAGCTTACAAGACAAAAATACCCATAGATCACTATCTGAGATGTTTAAGACACAACCCACAACCGCTGACAATAGAGATATTTTTCATAAGCTGGGAAGGATCTCATCAACACATCCAAACACAAAGGTCTGCTCTGTCAGACAAAGAGTGGAAGAGAAAATAATTTGTCGCCATACATGGAGATTTTAGTGACACTTTAAATTCTTGTGGCTACAGAGACAAGCAGCAGTGGATCCATTCCAGCATTCTTTACATTTTTTATGAGCAACTAAGCAACTGAGTCACTCTAAGCATCACAATGAGTCTTGAAGGATCTAATGGACCATTTCCAAATGTAAATTCGGAAATGCTTCTCAATGCAAAATATGCCTTTGCTCTTAATTTTTCTCAACAATTAGTTTTTGCAATATAGTTTGCACACAGGCACGGTGGTGTAGTGGTTAGCACTGTTGCCTTGCACCGCCAGGGTCCGGGTTCGATTCCCGGGGCAGGCTCGATTCCCGTCTCTGTGTGCAGGGAGTTTCATGTTCTCCCCGTGTTTGGTGGGTTTCCTCTGGGTACTCCGGTTTCCTCCCACAGTCCAAAGACATGTAGGTTAGG
>JAQQZT010000023.1:24976027-24986983 GCA_030068275.1 Clarias platycephalus
TTTCTTTGTGTTTGAATTTTTATTTATGCATTTTCAGATACAAATTGCTATATTGTGATATATATCGTTATCGAGGTCGAAAATTGCTTCTACCGTGATAGAAGATTTTGGTTATATCGCCCACCCCTAGTCCTATATGCTGATATAGTACATGTACCACACTACAGGTAGTCCCCGACTTACGAAACATTTGAGTTCGGAATTTCTGCAGATATGAACGGACCGTGGTGCGGGTTGACTTTACTGGTTTCAGTGAATCAGTCTGGAAGCACAATGATAGAAAATGGCTGTCCTATAAAGCTGTCTCGATGGAGAATAATCCTTATTTTGGAAAATCCTCAACAAAACAGAGTTTACAGTCCAATACGGTGGAAACATCTCTGAGACAAAATTTCATCCGGGATTCCCCTCACGACTTACAGGTGCAGAGACCACACTGTTAGATTTGTGGGAGATTCATTTCCTTAGGCGCAATTACCGTTTTTGGCAGTGTGGTGAAATTAGTCAAGTGGATTGGTATGCTTTACATTGTATATTCCTGCACTTTGTCCGACTTAAGAACAAATTGGACTTACGAACCTGCACCCGGAATGGAACTCGTTCGTAAGTCGGGGACTATCTTTATAGTAGTTCTAGCGCATACTTTGATACAATGGTACATGTACTATAGAATGGTACGTGGTCCGGCCATGAACCATAGTATGGTACTATGGAACACATACCATGATACAGTCAATATATGTTATAGATTTTTATGTACCATAATGGTGATATTTATATAGTATGGTTCCAAGGTATGAATGCAACAAAAATTTGATACCATAATGCATGTTGACATTTTTAATATTACATCCAATAATATGGTACTGGCTGATGTTTCTTGTGATTGAAGGTGTAAAACCGTTTGACTTTTACAGAACACCGTAAACCAGTGTGGTGTTGAGACTTACAGTACAGTAGCTGCGGTACGACATTTGAATGATGCAAACGTTTTAAAGAAGGCATCCCAGCTGAGGTGGCTCAGAGCCAACTGTCATCGTTTCAGCAAGTGAAACACCTGATACTTGAAAATCAACGGATAACTTGGCGCCAACTTGTATACACAGTCGTTTACCAACACCGTGGTCTACATTAAAACTTGTCCAGCAGTTAGTTATGAACTTACACATAGCTGAGCAATCAGCTGGCCATATGGTAATACATAACAGTACGTTAGTTACCATGTCGTCAGGTTTCTGGGCATCTAAAAGAATGCTAGCTGATGAATTTATGATTTGTCCACCTGTGATGATGACCCTGCCGTTCTTGCTTCAGTGCCTTCACAGGATATCCGGGGAGATATGAGCAGAATCCCATTAAGTAGCTCCACTGTATTCTAGCTCATAGCTGATTGTGATCTTGGGTCTGAACAGTAAAGTTTTCCTAGGGCACTAAGTCATTTGCACTCAGTGTGTCCTTATGTTTTTTTTTTTTGTTGTTGTTGTCCATCCTGCCTCACTACCTTTTATTAACTCCCTGACATTTTAACGCATTGCTGTTTACATTGCATTTGTTAACATGACAGGACAATGAAGAGTTCATTCCAAGTCTTTTTTTCCCCCAGAATGGACAGGCATGCAGACTATTCATTTGTATCATTCCCTAGTGTACACTGGCACCGAGACAGTGCTTGGCTGCAGTTGCCGGGCTCGTGGAATGTGAGGAGTTTGTGACGAATACTCCACTTACCTTACCAGTGATTACAAAAGCCTTATTATTCTCCTGCCAAGCAGGCAGATAGAAATATAAAATGACTGATGCCTGTTCTTAGAACACCCTAAGGGTGAAATGGAACATAAAACTCGGGTTTTTGGGTTTTGGGCTCAGTTTAATCTCCTTAATTTAAACGAATCTGTGAAATAATTAAACAATTTGGCTTATACATGTGCCAGGATAGTTAGCATTCTTTCGTCTGCTCCCGTTAGGGCTCGAATAATGTGAATTTTGATTTTGGCACAGGGTTTATGCCGGATTCCCTTCCTGATGCGACCTTCACGATTCGGGACGAGCACTGGGAGTGCCTTGGAACTCTGGTTGTGGGGAATCGGCTAGTATGTGAGCCCTTTGCATTGTAGGCAAGAAGCATTCCACTGAGCCCTCGATGCTTCGTCACTTCCCCAGAAAATAAAGTGCCGTGTTGTTATTCAATCTCCCTAGACATGGAACAAACATGCTCTAATTTTGATGTTCCAAGGAAACAAAGGTTTTATTGTTCAGGTCTGGCAACATTTGGTTATTTGATAGTGTTGGTTTCCCCCCATCCAGGTAGATATGCCTTCACATGAATACTGGCATTATGCTGAGAGACACTTTTACTGTTGATCTGTGTTGATCTCTGCTATAACCAGGTTATAAATGATAATGTTTAACTTGGTTGAATAACTATGTAAGTAAGAGGGCTTTTAACGAACCTACTGTACAGTACCAGTCAACAACTAGGACGCGCCTTCTAATTCGATTTGATTTTGTTTAGTGATTTATTTTGTACAATCTGGAACAATACTGGATTTTTATTTTTCTTTTAAACTATGAAATAACAGTTAATTAAGTTAATCCTTTATTTGTTAGATATACTTAACTGAACAGGGAAATTCTTTCTTTGCATTTCCCAGAGTAACTGGGGTCAGAGCAGCCGTGATACAGCGCCCATGGAGCAGGTAGGGTTAAGGGCCTCGGTCAAGGGCCCAACAATGGCGACCTGGTGGAGCTGGGGCTCGAACTGATGAAACTGGCTCTTATGAAGACCATTCCAGGAACGCAAGATCCTCTGCTCCAGAGGAGACGTTCATTTAGTGTTACCGGCCTCAGAAATCACCAATTACATGTAACAAACAGAACCTCAGATTAGAGCCGTTATGAAGGATTTACAGAGCATAAGTAGCAGACACATCTCAATATTAAATCCAAATTCAAATCAAATTCCAATTTTATTTGTCACATACAGTCATACACAGTACGATATGCAGTGAAATGCTTAAACAACCGGCCATGACCTTAAAAATAAAAAGATTATTAATGGGAAATAAATATGGAATAAAACAAGAAATAAAATATAGAAAGTAAGAAAGTAAAATATAAGACAAAATATAAGAAAAATATCGACTCTTCAAAGGAGATTATTGCATATTTTGGACGTTTTCAGCATTGATTTACAGTTTAGGAAGAAATAAAAAGCAGGAAACACCATGCAGTTACAGTAGAAGTAGACGTTTTGACTGGAACTGTAGGTCCTAATAAAAACAATTCACTGTCTGCTCCAAAATAGGCAGATTTTTTTTCTTCCATTTTTTTTCCCAGCTTCCCTCACCTTTCTAGTAATTCTGATCTTATTAGGATCATTTAAGGAGTAAAAGTTCAGAGATTAAGTAGTAGGGATGGGAACCAACTGGGACCCACCGATACCATATTATCACGATACCTAGGTGCCGATTCAATTTAAATTGCGATTCTTTAAAAATCACAATTTTATAAATATCAAAATTTAATATATATTTTTTTAATTTGTCATAATTACAAACAAACGTAGAAAATGATTAGTTTAGAAACGTAGAAATACCACATAGTAGGAGCAGATAATGTTGCATTTTCTCTGTAATACAATGCTGAGATACATCACTATTGTTTTAAAGCAAGATGTGCAGATGTTTTAGTCCAGCATGAAGTATCACATAAATTCATCTTCAGAAATCAGTTTACACAAGCAGCCTAATTGAAAATGATCGTTGGCCTTGGACATCTGCTGCGAAGGACACGGAGAAATTAAGAAGTTAAGTTCCCTATGAGCTTCAATAAATCTACACACACACACACACACACATTAATTGTGTGTTCAGAGCTTCAGGTGATACAGAAAAACAGTCGTTTTCCTTTTTTCCCCTCATGATTTAAAAGTTATATTTTTGGAGATGTATTCTTCAAATAAAATGAATCGATTCTTTAGAAGACCCTTAAATTACACAGTACTTAAGATGATTGATCTCTCATTCTCATTTTCTTTTCTTTTTTCTTTTAAAACGTTTGAAGTCACACCTTTGCACTGTGCCCTCTAATTATGTCTGGTCTTGGTGGAGTTCCTGTTGAAATCTTATTGCATGTTCGACATATATTATATTTTCTTGCACTGAAGAGTAAGACGTACGTTAAATCACATTTGGCGCCCAGAAGCGTGTGTGTTGTGTTGTGTTGTTCTCAAAATACATGAGACAAATTGAAAACTGTATTTTGGGGGAATTAGGAGGAACACCAGCCAGGTAAACACAAAGCATGTTTCAGCATGGTATTGAGGAACCACTTGCTTTGACTGTTTATCTGTCCATGCTTCCTACTTAAGTCAGGCCTAAAAGCTGCCCCTTGTGGTAATTAGTTCCATCAGTCATGTCACACTCGGGCCGACGGGATTAGCCTTGCGCATCGCTCTGCCGGCCACATAAGCACGGATAATGCAAATTCTAAATAACGCCAACATTAGCCGTGCACTCAGGAGCTTTGGCTGCTAGACGGCTGGGTTCCCCATTCCACCTCATGAATATTGATGTCTGGCTCTCGGAGCAGGATCCAGCTCGCTGCCAGGAGGCTTTGGATGGGAATCTCTCATGCCTGAATGTCTCTGTAGCAGTGACTGGCTCGACTGGGGGACATTCTGTCTGCTGTCATCTGCTTTTTCAGAGACCTACGGGCAGTGAAATTTGTTTGGACAGGACTGCTGGTTCTGCAGTCTTAGACCACCTCACTGACCACCTCGGACAGTCAGCTGGGGTTCTATAGGGACGCGATTGGAATGAGACCTCTAAATTTACTTCTATTAAGGACTTGCAGCGATTATTCCACATTTACACCGACTCAATCGGATCTATTAAAGTTTTACTATGTATACGGAATAAATCAATTTATACAAACTGAGTCGAATCTGGAGCCTCTGTGCATATGAATTAAACCTTGCCATATAATGTACAGGGAATACTCAGTGTGTGTGGTTTAGTGGCAGTGTGGCATATTCCTGTGCCTACACCATGGTGTGGTCACGACATTCCTGGGTGAGATCATGTTACTTTAAGGAAGCCACACGTTCCCGTGTGGCCAGGGGACGTCTCCACTAAAAGGGAGAACGGATCAGGGTCATGGGTTAAACCCCCAGGGCTGAGACCTGCACACGTTCTTTATCTCACAGTACTGTGTGAGTTATTGCTTCTAGACTTGAACTTCTAAGGCACTCTGCCAATAAATCATGCTCCTGCTTTTTTAGTTCAGTCTTAATAACTTTTGAAGTAAAACACTTTTAAGCGATGACTTTTTAATGAGGATTTCTGACTGATGTAAGTGAGGAGACTGAAAAATGGGTTTCGGTCCGCCTCAGGTAGGAACGCAGCTCTGGACACGTGACATGGCTCCGGGCTCGGTAAGACCTTAAACACTCGTGGACGCTAATCGTGTAAACACTTGAAAAATGGTCTCGGCGAGGAGATTATAGCTCCTCGTTCTGGTCGGATCAATATCTCATTCGCTCTGTTTTCCATTTTTCTTAACAAACAAGGCCACTAGGATGCACCTAAAATTTCGCTCTATTGTAATCAATCAAAAAAAAAAAAAAAAACTAAATGAACAGGAAGACAGTATGGATAACCACTTTTTGGTTAAGTATATCCTTTCTAAAATCAGACAAATTAATGGGTATATGGATAAATAATGGACAGTCAGTGTTATTTCTAACATGCAGCTGTTTTTTTTTTATTCTTTGCATCTGGATAACACGTCATAACGCATTTAATATACACTGCCTGGCCAAAAAAAGTTACACACTCTAATATTTTATTTGAACCCATTTATCTTTAATTATGATGCGGCCAATTCATGCATAAAAATGATTTCTCATGCTCCTGTAACCTCTTTCTCATGCATCACAAATTGAAGTTTTTTTTACTGTTGAATATTTTTACTTTCACTATTAAAGTTAAATGTGATTTATTTTTTTTTCTTTTTCACGCGACACCATTTTTTCCATGAAGTCGACAGTTCAGTGCTATGTTTAGAGGTTTTTTAGTAATGTTTCAGACAGTTCTTAATCCAGATCCAGGCATTTCAGCAATCTCCTTAGTCGTTTTCTTTGCTTGATGCACGTCAATTATTTGACCCTTCTTAAACAACTGCCTTTTTATTATTATTTTTTTTAAATTGGGCAGTGTTTATGATGTCTAGCATTAAGAAAAACAATCTAGTGCAGATAGAATTAAGACTATGTGGATTAGGGCTTCACAATTAAACCGAAAACCAAGAGGAGAGTAAAATTCCGTTTTAAAAGTATTGAGCTAAATTCCATGCTACACAACAACATTAAGACGACCATATAGGATAGAGGAGATTTATTCCATCACCCTAGTTGAATAAAATCACACTAAATGGTTCACTTCATCACCAATAATCATAATTTTAGAATGGAACTATAAACGTAACGGTCATTGAATACATGCAGAAAGGATAAAAAAAATGGGGTTCATTAAGCAGAAAAATCCGATGCACTAACGACCACCAATAGCTTTTCTTCTTTTAAGGAAATTGGAGTCTAGGCTGTTGTGTTGCTTCGCCTGAACACACACACACACACACGCAGACGCGGAGACGAAGAGAAGAAACATTACACTGCTAAACTCTTTCACTGATTTGGCAGACAGGAGATGTGCACAAGCCTGAAACATTTCTTTTGTCCCTTACAAAATCACAGTCTTTCAGTGAAACCGATTTTCCAAAGATTTTTCTCCCCCACACACACTCTTATACCAGGTTGTGGAGGACACTCCTGTCTGTTTCGTGTGTGTGTGTGTTGTTCCTTCCCATAGTTTTTATAGCTGCATTAAAACCCAGCAAGCTCTTTGAAACCAAGCCGTTTCCCAGGGAGAAGGTGGGACGTATGGCTTTACTGCGGCTGAACCCGCCGTCAGTGGCGTCAGATAAAACAAACCCTAACCCTAACCCCAGGAAAACAAAGGCACATTGTATGAACACACATCGTGTGCACATAAGGATATGGGGGTTTAATATTTTATATGACACCAACTGCAAACACTGGGCCGGAAACATCTCGTTATTAGAGAATAAAGTGCATTAAATCAGATTTCTTTAAATATCCTGACTTTCTTTCTTTCTTTCTTTCTTTCCTTCTCCTAGACCTCCTTTATTACTGAAGCCAAGTAATAAACCACTAATGTGAACTGATTAGATACCGAGCTTGTATATCATACATAAAGCAACAATAACTAATGCGCTCTACCTCTATTTTTCCTCCATAAACACCTTTAAATTAAAGGCTATTTTCCATGCCACGCCTCTTTTAACAACTGATACTCCATCGCACTCGAGTACCCGGCGTTTACCCGGCGAGTCCTGCTCTCAAGCACAGAAGTGAGAGGTCAAACTGGAGGTTTCTTTTCACCATCCGTGAATCAAGACAGGTGATGAAGCATAAGAGAGGAGAGAAAAAAAAAAAAAAGTGACAAAAGCATAACGTGTCCTCAAGGTCGCTCGGCGTTCTTCTGTAACGCCGTTTAACGGAGACAGTCTGTGCTCTCTATCACACACTCGCCGCAGTGAGTCACCGCTAAACAATCCAGCCCAGCAATATGTTATCTGGAAGACATCATCTATACTTCACTGTAACCTCAAGCACATACCTTATGGGCTCTTATGTATACAGTCTTACCGCTTTCATGCTAATCTCCATAGAAACTGCTGTCTGGAAACCAGAAACTCTTCTAATTAGAGAAATAAGCAACTAGCATGACTAAAAGGTGATACTGTAGTGCTTAACCATACGTGATGAGCTTATTGTTATAAAAATAATTGAATGCAGCTGTTTTGTTGTACAACCTTACAGAGAAAACTAAGCCGTTTCAGATGGCGTAGTGGTTTGCACTGTGGCCTTACACCACCTTCAGGGTCGAGGGTTCTCCCCGTGCTTGGTGGGTTTCTTCCAGATATACTGGTTTCCTCCCACAGTCCAAAGACATGCGGGTCAGGCTAATTGGCGTTCCCAAATTGCCCGTAGTGTGTGTCCGAGTGTGTGATGTAGAAAATAAACCCAAACTTTTGACTGGTTACCGTATCTTTTGTAGCATTTAATAAAGCAGATCAAGAGGCTTTAAGGAACCGCGTTAAGCAAGAGTGTGCAATTAATTCTTCACTTCATTCATTTTAATTCATCATACATCAAAAGCTCATCTTGTACCTTAAAGATAACTCCGCATATTACTTTCCAAAGCTCCCGAAGGCCTCATTAACTGGATCTGGTGTTTTAAGTGAGGAGATTGTGATTGATCTTAAACTTATCATGAGGACATGAGGATAGTTCACGACTGGAGTCGTCAGGAATGAACTGGACGCCATTTTAATCTCCTGTTATACTGAACTTCCAGTCTCACACAGTATGATGCGGATCCCTGCTGTCTGTTATCACTCGAACGAGGATGGGTTCCCTGTTGAGTCTGGTTCATGTCATCGTTTCTTCCTATTACCATCTCGGGGAGTTTTTCCTTGCCACAGTCGCCATCGTCCTCGACTTGCTCATCAGGGACACTACACTCACTCACTCATCTTCTATACCGCTTTATCCTGCATTCAGGGTCGCGGGGACCAATTAAATTTTATTTATATAGCGCTTTTAACAATGGTCATTGTCTCAAAGCAGCTTCACAAAAATGAAAGAAAGCCTACCAGGAGCACGAGGCAGGGTACACCTTGGACAGGGTGCCAATCCAATCGCAGGGCACACACCCATACACTCACTCACCCATTCACACACTACGGGGAATTTGGGAACGCCAATTAGCCTAACCTGCATATCTTTGGACTGTGGGAGGAAACCCACCAAGCACGGGGAGAACATGCAAACTCCATGCACACAGAGACGGGAATCGAGCCTGGCCGCGAATCGAACCCGGACCCTGGAGGTGCAAGGCGACAGTGCTAACCATTACACCACCGTGCCGCGCGTTCATCAGGGCCAGTCTTATCATTTTGATTTATACACCTTCACATTTAATACAAACTTAAATAATTCTTTTGATTGTGTAAAGCTGATTTGCGCTAATGTCAATTGTTAAAAGCGCTATACAAATAAAATTGAATTGAATTGAATCAGTGTTATCAGCATTACATTTATTTATCAAACCGCACTCCAGATGGCGACTGAAAATGGTTGCCATCGCGCCTGATCTTTTTATTTCGCGACTAGTTTGCCAGTGGCACACCCCCCCCCCCCCCCCCCCCCCACCACACACACACACAAAAAATAATGCAGCGATCATTAATTCTGTTAAAGGCTCTATTCTCTGCTGGATGTTGGTACAGGAGCGCGAGTGATAGACAGCAGGGCTGCGTTCATTAACGAGAGTGCACGCGACCATTCGAACGTTTTGACCATAGATCAATGGATCCTCATTAGCCCAGCTGTAACCTGATGAACCTGTTGATCAAATCATGACCTGTCTGTGTTTAAGTAAATAAAATCTATTATAAGACGCATAATACTGCAAACCTGGTCAACCCCAGGTGTACTACGTATACGTATCCAGATTTCCGTTATTGCCTCATCCGCATTGTGATCTATGGTCTTGGCACTTCTTGCGGTTTAGAGGATGGGAAAGTGCTGCTATTGGGACAGAAGCCTCTCTAGTATTTAAATCCCCAAGGTTGAGACTACTGAACTGGAGGAGGCCTGAACTAACAGGAAGATGTGTTTGCAGCCTTCATTTTAATCAGTGGGTGGTCAAGATGTGTCATGGAAGAGAGACAGTCTAGATAATTGGCTACAGATGATTGGAACCAAGCGGCGCAAAACCTGAAGGCTGTGGAGTTTGTAATCTTGTAGTCTCTTGTACTGTATGGCACTTCTCTTCTTTAAACAAACGTATCCAGTTACATGGGTTTAGTAAATAAGTGTAGCGTCTCGGCAATTTAGCAGTTTTCCCGTGACACATTGCAGACTTTCCTGTCTGTCCTTGGTCATAAATAATCAAGCTTGGTGAGGACCTGAACTCTTTGAAAGGATGTATTGTACTCCATTAAATGTCCGCAATGAAAAGAAAGTGTGTAGGAGTTGAAGCACGGAACGAGTAGGCAACCTTCAAGCAGCCGGTACTGCAGAGGACGTGCACGTGGCCTCACCAAATCTTAAAGGGGAAGTGCAGCAAAACCAGAGCAGGACCAGTTTTATGCCTCAACAGCAAGAAAAGTCTTGTATTATTTTGAAAATCTTTGTTTGAGGTGAATACCAGTCACTCGTAATAGCTTCCCACACTTACAGTATTGCTAAAGTACTTAGTGATAGCTGGTACAGGAGTGTTCCTGGAGCTCTTAATAGTACACCGACATGAACAACACCATCAGGTGAACTAAATAACATTGATCACCAATTATACACCAGACTGGTGACAAGATCGTAGATACTAGAGATAGGGGATGGTGATATCCATCCCTAATGGGCACTCAAGGCTCACTCATGCCTGCTGCGATGAAAGGCCGGCCCATCTAGTCAGTTCCCTCAGAAACGGCAGTCAAGCAGAAATCGCCAAATATGTCAGTGCTGGCTACAGTAGAATGGCACGGGAACGCCAAATTCCACAGAGCCCCCACCCCACAACCCACAGCACGCAGAGGAATCGCTGCCAACTTCCTGGTGCTAGACACCATAGCACCATAGAGCTGCCCAGGTTCAGAAGGGGAACCAAAAACCTAGGTGGTTTCAATGTTTGTTTTGATGTTCAATGTTTAATGCAAACATACTATGGATTGATGGATTGATGAATGGGTGGATTGATTGATGGATGTATGGATGGATTATGTTTATGTTTTAATGTTCAATGTTTAATGCAAACATACTATGGATTGATGGATTGATGAATGGGTGGATTGATTGATGGATGTATGGAT
>JAQQZT010000023.1:25006242-25024448 GCA_030068275.1 Clarias platycephalus
TTGCATATGTGGTTTTTGCAACATATATGTCCCTTACAATATTCTGTTGGAACATATAAGAATCACAGGTGTTTTTAGATAAACATTTCCATATGGGGAGGCAAGTGCCTTTACACACTTGCCTTTACAGCCCGCCTCCTCTCAGGTTCCCAAACAAATACACACACACTCTGCCTTACACACACACACACATACACTCAGAAACTCTGCAAGCACTAAGACCCAGCAGGGGAGACGATTACCTATTGTCTCCTAATCGCCTCCCCTGCTGGGTCTTAGTGCTTGCAGAGTTTCTTAGTGTACGTGTGTGTGCGCGCGCGTGTGTGTGTGTGTGTATTCACCCAGCAGGGGAGACACACACACACACACACACACACTCTCGGCTTTACAGACCCCTCCTCTCAGGATCCCAAACAAACACACAAACCCTGCTCTGTCGTGATTCTTTTCAAACGTAAAGTGCTGGTTAATTTGTTTTTGTCGTTGTTTTGTTGTTTCACTGCGCTCACGCTAGTGTGACTAGCGGTGTTCCTTGCTAATTTTTAAACGGTTAATTTTTAAACGGTTTTAAAAACAGTCTCTCCATTAATGTGTGTGTGTGAGTGCACGCACATTATACACACACACACACACACACACACACACACACAGCGCCTGCGTGCACAAACGGAAACACTTATGTCGGTTTTTTTAAAGATAAAGTGCAGGTTAATTTGTTTTATTTTTACTTTATATTTTGTGTTAATTATTTTTATGTATTTATTTATTTTTTGGCTGTAGACCGAATAATTTAAGTTTCCATTATTTCCTATGGGAAAAGTAAATTTGGTTTACGAGTGTTTTGGAATACGAGCCCATACGAATTATGCTCGTAATCCGAGGTTCCACTGTATTTCTACTTATACCGTCTTATAACCTGCAGGTTTCCGGGGTTGAATCCCAAATTGAGTAAAATGGAAAGCTAGTGCGATTTTCAGGGTGTACAATCCCTCGTTCCACACACTCCAACTAGTGCCCTTGATCAGGGGTTAGGGAGGAATTTAGGATGATTCAGCATTGTTTTAGAAGCTAGTTAGCTTCGTATCTCATGTTAGCCATAAACAAAACAGCATGGACGTTTTAGAGGCAATTCGGAACCACTTAGAAGCAATTACTGAGGAGACATGGTGTTTAAGATGACATAATGTTATCAGATGTGTTTTCTTCCTGGAAGTGCTTCTGTGACTGATTTCGAACCTTCAAATCTTACTTTGAATCTTCCCAGTGCTGTGGTCTGTTCTGACCTACTTTCACCCATGGTGCGACCGACAGTTAGTGTAATTAATGATCGTTAGAACACCTGTGACACGGGAGTGATACACATAGTTAAATGTCCCAGTGCCGTTACGCCGTATATCACCACTCGTGGAAGGAATGTCGCTTTAATAAAGAGAAATAGCTGTTACTGTATAATTAAGACTTTATATTAGATTAGAGAAGAAAAAAATGGAGAAAAAAGCAAAGGAAGCTAAATGGCTTCGGGAGCCCTAATGGTAATAAGTACTTTACCATACAGCATCATTTTCTTAATTATTATCCATATTATTATCATAACTGTGTCTTACAGAAAGTTTAAATTGGGGATCCTCATTGTAAAATAATTAAAATTCTTATTAACAAACTAATGTTGTATATAATACAATGTGTTTTTGTGTGTGTGTGTGTGTGTGTGTGTGTGTGTGTGTGTGTGTGTGTGTTATAGGAACAGCTATAGCGCAGCTGACAGACACGTGTAACGCCGAGCCGGGCGAGGCCGATGGTCGCAGCAGCCTGTTCAGTGATAGGATGGGCATGGTGAAGGCAGCTCGCATGCTCCTCTCCTCCGTCACCAAAGTGCTGGTGCTCGCAGATCGCATCGTCATCAAGCAGATCGTCAGTTCCCGCAACAAAGTAAGACGCTGCTATTACCTCACCCTCACACAAACACACACACACAAACTCCCTTTTATCTTCTCTCTGAGAAATATACACAGAGTACTCCAAATCACTCATTATAGTGAACCCTGTAACTCAGAAGTCTCTCTCTCACACACACACACACACACACACACACTCGCGCATGCACACACAACACTTACTTCACTTTCAGATCCTATCATCGACTTTCGGTCTTGCTCCTGGAGGTAATTGACGAGAAGCAGCACACCTACTGTAGCATGGCAGGAGAACAGGGCCGCTTTCGATTGTTAAGAAGAGTGTATGCGTGCATGTGTGCACGCTCCGAGCCAGGGCTAATCACATTCACTTAGAGCTGTTTGGACAGGCAGGAGGCAGAGCAGCTCTCTATTAGAGAGGAACCCAATTGAATTTGTCCCTGTCCAGGTCTGATAACACCCACTGCTGGCAAGGAGCTTCAAATAGCAGCCGCTTTATCTTTCTCTCCCAGTCCAGGCTTCTCACGCTGCTTCAACTCACTGTATCAGTCCGTTCGAAGCTCGGAAACTTGCTCATCCACATGTGGTTCAGAGGATGAGAGCGCCGTGTGCAAATGGAGGAGACAGACGCGTTGATTCTGTTTTCAGATGCGTTTGGCTTTAATGTCTGGTTCGAGCTGTGTCTAAGTACACTGTAGAATATGGAATCATTTCCCTCTCGGGTGAGGATATCTGCTCGAAATCAATTATCATATGCGGTTATAATGACCAGGTCCATTGTGCATATTGCCCTGGCTTGGGACCATTTCAAAAGGGCCCTTAAGGAAACACACATGCACAGCTTGCAGAATGTAAATAGCTGTAATGCATAATCAAACTAGAACTCATTTTAACGCAATATTCAATATTGCTATACTGCTCTCTGAGGAAACCAGTCATCCTTCACGTTTTTTTTTCTCTTTAACTTACAGTATGTGTGCCTGAGTTGTGTGACTTAAATACATTTATCTTATGAGAAAATATATCAAATGCCATAAAAAGCTCTTAATACACATGCACAAATTTAAAGGCACTAAAACGTTTATTTTTCATACTGCTGAATGCTTTTAGGCGACCAGAGCCTGGGACCACTATCTCCATCCTCCCCCATTACAACGGTGCTGATAGTGACTCCACGTGCACAGCTTCATAAAAGCCTGGTTTCTGCTTCTTCTGAACTGTTTCAGAGCCACGCCCAAAATGAACATCTAAGAAATGAGTAGCAGGGTTGTAGTTACAGTATTTGCAGATAGTAATAAGTGAAAGCTCTTTGAATAAGCGGGTGTGTTGCAGCTTTTGTTGTTACCACATCAGGAGCAGATGATGTACAGTAGCAGAGCGCAATCTGAGCGGAAAGAGAACTTTAGTGTCTTATGTGCTTATGTGTTTGCAGGTGCTGGTGACCCTGGAACAGTTGGAGCGAGTCAGCACATTTCAGGAGTTCGTGCAGATCTTCAGTCAGTTTGGCAACGAGATGGTGGAATTTGCACATCTTACAGGGGACAGGCAGAATGTAAGAGCGCGCAAAATGCACACACACACACACACGCACGTACACACGCGCAGGCGTCCTTGCTCATCCCAGGCTTACTAACTCACAAAGGCTGCAGATAAGCGAACACAGTGATAACAGTGCTTCCTGTGAGCCTGTGTTAAGAGGTTTACCGTAATTTGTGAGAAAAATATAGAATGTCGTGTGGATATGTGACAAATATTGGAATGAGGATTTTAAATATTTGTCTCAGACTACGATTCATCCAGTTATAATAAAATTATATATCATTTCTTAATTGCGCAGGGAATGTCAAATGTTGTTGTTGTTGAGTATCAATTTATGTCTTATAAAATGCATTAAAGGAGTCTTTGAGCTCTTTTTAAAAGTCCCATTAGCATACCATGCTCTGCCGAGGAACACAACAAACCTTTTTATACACTGCCTAGCCAAAAAGTAATAATTTCAGAGGGGTCAAATTGTTATGACGGAGTATTAGGGCCAAAATGAGATAAAAAACAAATAATAATTAATAAAAAGAATTGGAAAGGGAGTGGCAGGGAATTTCCAAGTTTAAAACTCAAGTTTTCAAAAAAAAAAAAAAAAAAAAAAAGAATTTTGAGAAAATAAGTTTCTAGAAGTTAGTTTCTGGAAAGTTTCCAGGAAAAAAAAAAAAGAGTCGAAAGTTTCCAGGAAAAAACTTGAAAGTTTTGTGTTTAAAACTCAAAAAATGACAATTTTGGAAAGATTTAGTTGCAATTTATTACAGGTAATATATTATATATAGTCAGAAAATGTATGTAGAGTTTGTCAATAATATTAGAAAACATCCACTTAATGAGATAATTTGTCCAATTATTTGGTTGTTATCCTGGATAAATACGTTTAATTTTAAAATGGTTAATTTAATAGTTAAATATCTCAATTTACAGTGCAATGTAAATGTTTTTTTCCTCCCAATCAAATCACGCAGCCGTGCTACAAACCCGCAGTCTGTAGATTCACTGGTTATGGTCAGTCTGCAATGGCAAATCTGACCGCTCCTGTTCCTCTTGATGTAGGTTACATACTTATAATTACAACTTCATGCTCTCACATGCTTTCACCCTTATTGGTTCAGTTCAGTTCAAGAGATCGAATAACATTATGTGGTGATATAACCAACAACATATTTATATTAATAGCAACAGAAATGTACAGCATTAGGATATTAATAGTGAATGATAATGATATTTCAGAGTGGGATATAATTGTGGAGTTATAATAATTCTAATATTTTCAGTCACTTTGTTGGGGAGGTAAGATAGTAAGAAAAGCACACAGACAGCAGTATTTTTTACTTTTTATATAAAGATTAAAAAAAAAGCCTATATTTATTTATTTATTTATCTATTTTTAATAAATCTATGTGGCTGGGTTTTTTTTTCAAAGTTTTTTTTTTCTTGCTTTTCTATTCCTAATTAGTGGATTTCATTGCTTGTAACAATATCCCTTAACACCTTTTATACTCTCTCCAGCTCTGTACGCGAGCAGCGGTTTATCTCTTCTGTGACGGCTGTTTTTCTGATCCTATTGATTATTAACATGACTCACAGCAAGCTGGCTGAGAGTTTCAGCCTATTCAAGGCTTATTTAAGACATCAGAAGCCTGAAATAAACATGTTTGTCTTCAGTTTAAGTATCTGGACTTTTTAATAAGGCAGCATTAACTGCAGCAAGGTAAAAGCGCTGGTCAATTTGAGCCTGCTCGGTCGCTTTAATATATCGGACACTAGGAAAGCACCATTAAATGAGCATAAATTTATATTTCATGAATAAAGTAGACAACTTGGGTACTTTTTTTTTTTTTTTTCAATAAAAAGCCACGGGATGCCAAATTTAAGAAATAAAAATCACACGTAGACATGGACCATTAGCACCATGCTGATACTTGCTGAAGGACATAGGAGGATATGAAAGAGATGTTATCAGGAAGAAGTAAAAATACATACAAGGATAAAATAAAATAAAAAACTTAAGCTCAGTGAGAGTATATCTGGGTCAATGAAAGAAGTGGCTTTTCTCATCCAAGTACTGTTCTGTTTTTGTTGATTTTTTTAAAATAAAGTAAACAATAAAACAAAAAAGCAAAAACAAAACTGTTAAAAAACTGTTCTGTTTTTGTTGATTTTTTTAAATAAAGTAAACAATAAAACAAAAAAGCAAAAACAAAACTGTTAAAAAACTGTTCTGTTTTTGTTGATTTTTTTAAATAAAGTAAACAATAAAACAAAAAAGCAAAAACAAAACTGTTAAAAAACTGTTCTGTTTTTGTTGATTTCTTTATAAAGTAAACAATAAAACAAAAAAAGCAAAAACATAACTCTGTTAAAAAACTTCAGTTTTTGTTGATTTCTTTATAAAGTAAACAAAAAAGCAAAACAAAACAAAGAAACAAACTAAATTGAAAAAGATTGCAACACTGTTAACAAGCCTCTTCTGCGTAATGATTGGGTAGAGGATTTCAGTCTCGTCTGTGATTGGTTAGAAACCTAGAGCATAGAGGCAAGACTTAAATCATGTTATAAGCGCAGTTTAAAGGACCTGTGAGTTTAGAAGTCATTTTGGTCTTTGCAAGAAACTTTCACGAGATCTCACAATAAAAGGATGTTTTTTTTTTTCTTTCTTTTTTTCATTTTTCTTCTGCATAGATTTATAGGGAGATTTTTTTTCCTTCTGTGTATTTTTCCCCTTTACACACACAGAGATCTCCTATTTTGATCTTAAGGGAAATTTGATCTTAATCTACTCTGGCAAGACCAGATGCGATTTCTAAAGTGGATGTAAATCTGGAGACTCCAGCAAGAAAATTTGACCTAAGGGTGGCATGGAATTTATAAAGGTTTAAAAGGGACAAAAAAAGTATCTTAAGAAATTCTAAGCTAAATCTGAACACATGGGTGACAGATTAAAGGGGAAGAACAACATGAATTGTGTTAGTAATTTGTTACTGTTTGCCAGAACAGATTCAGTACACATCGGTACAGATTCTTGTGCAAGGTACTGTTATCAGTACCCTGGTCTGTGTAATGCCCCAACGAGCGGAGCTCTAGAGAAGAGCAGGAAGCTTTAAAGAACTGATAAGAGTGTCTTATTTGATACCAGAGATGTCGTCTGCCAGTCAGTGTTTCACACACACATCACGTCTCGATCTCACTGCAGAGCTTCCTTGGCAACCTGCCACCTCCGTCTATACAGCCTTATAAAGGGAAATATAATAACCCATAATCAGATCTTCTTTTATGATACATTGTTTCCTGGGAGAAGCAAATACACACACACACACACACACACACACACACACAGACGCATACACACTCATAGACAACATATCAGTTCTCAGGTCCCTTGTGTGGAAGCTTTACTAGGTGCTAGTGAGCGAAGATCCTGCCAGAATGCTTTAGATGAGTCATATCTCAGGCTGCTACCTACAGGAAGCTGTGTGCCACTACAGTCTGATTTCAGATGCTCTCTGTCCACATCAGGATCTTCGGAAAGACCACCTGATGGTCAGCTTCCAATTTAGCAATTAGATAATTGGAAATTCCATGGTGAAGAGACTAATTGCGGTGTTTTAAATATTCCGGACTATGACAGTTCAGGATTTGTGCATAATGTCTTATAAAAGTAATCAATCATTTATGAAATCTTACTATATTTGTGTTTCTCTGTCTCTCAGGATCTGAAGGATGAAAAGCAGAAGGCACGCATGGCCGCAGCCCGTGCTGTCTTGGAGAAATGCACCATGATGCTTCTTACTGCTTCTAAGGTCTGTGTAGAACGTACACTGGTATCACTTTCACTTATCGTTTATACCGCTGTATTCAGGGTCGCGTCGGGCCTGGAGCCTGTCTCAGGAGACTTGGGGCACGAGGAGGGGTACACCTTGGACAGGGTGCCAATCCACACACACTTGCACACTACGGGCAATTTGGGAACGCCAGTTAGCTTAATCTGCATGTCTTTGGACCGTCGGAGGAAACCGGAGTACCCGGGGGAAACCCACCAAGCACGGGGAGAACATGCTAACTCCATGAGCACAGAGGCGGGAAACGAACCTAGCCGGGAATCGAACCCAAACCCTGGAGGTGCAAGCCGATAGCGCTAACCACTAAGCCGCCATGCCACCTACCATAATGACAAATGACACATAATGGGTTTCTCAAGGGCTCTTTGGAAAGCTGATGCTTCTGGAGTGAAATGCTCTCTCTCTCTCTGAAAGGGATGCAAGGTTTCACATGGTACTGTTAGAAGTTCTGTTAGTGGAACAAACTGAAGAACCCAAGAGGGTGCTAGTCCTTATACATTCATTTCACCCAATTGGTGGATTGTGAGCTTTTAACACACATTTCAGTGTAAGCATGCATTGTTTTGTTGTGGCATTCTGCTACTAGGCATGGATTAAAAAAAAGGCGTAGTTTAATATATAATTGACAAAACATATTTGTTTAATATAGTTGAATATCGTGTTGTAAACCACAGTATGGTTTTTCTGTTTATATAAAACCTCCTAACCTTATTTTAAAGAGATAAACAATGTTGGTTTATTGTCTGAGCATGGTCTGGTAGTCAGGATAGAACTATTACCATATTATTGCTGCCTCTAGTTATTTTAGGGCTATAAATATATATATATGCATATATTTTAGTGTTTCTTTTCACTTCATTGGTTTCATGATATTTGGGCATAAAGGCTTAGCCTGTTCCCGCACTATTCATTTTGTAATGTGAATTAGAAGAGTTAGAAAGTTCAACTGCTTTTGGGTCGTGACTTAATCAAACGTTGGTCTTAAGGCAAGATTAATATATCAAGTTATATTAGTAATGTGTAAGTGTAATATAACGTTGCACCAAAAGGAAAGAGCCATTTCAATTTGTGAGATCATTTTTGTGACTGCTATAGATCAGCAGGTGCCGTCTTTGTCTTCAGCCTAACGACTGGCCTGGACAGTGTGAGCGATTAGGATCGGATTATAAATCAAACATCACTGTACAGTGTGTAGAGTTGGAGTTCCAGGTTCGATCCTGAGCTCAGGTTGTTGTTCGTGTGGAGTTCCACATGTTCTCCTAAGTTCTCGAGTGTATGGACATCTCCCATATGTAGGTTGTCCCTGTTTAAAAATTTGGAGATGAAAAATTGCCTAGAAGTTTTTTTTCACTGGCGTTAAAAGGTCCAAAAATTTTGGTAGCACGCCTGGACACAAAACATGATCCATGAAAACGTGGCATGCCTTGGTTCATGTAGAAAAACTAGAGTGCCCAGCACAGAGCCCTGATCTCCACCATATAAGACACATTTGAGATGAAGAGGAATGCTGCCTGCACCCCAGGTGTTCTTACTTGATGTTAATGCCTGACCTCCCTAATGCTTTTGTGACTGAATGCCCATAGCCACGCTTCAAAAACTTGAGTCTCATTATTTGTCTGAGCAACAGGAGCAACTTGGGTGTGTTAAGGTTGGGATAACTCAGCGCCTAAGGCATTGGACTATGGTTCAGAAGGTCCTACGTTCAAATCCCACGATTGCCAAGTCATCCCTTTTGGCCTCTTGATCAAGGCCCTTAACCCTCAACTGCCGGGATCAAGTTTGTGTTGTCTGATGTTTCAGGATGGGCATGGGTCAGGTATCCACATCCATATACACAGTGAGAATCTAGATGTTGATCAAGCTCTTGAAGGTCATAGTGGAAAGAATATATATGATCTATTTACTTGTGCTCTAGAGAAACTGTTCAGGAAGAAGGGGAGGAACATCAGCTTGCTTTCATCCACTTGCTTTGTCAGTTATGAACACCGGCTAATTATGTCATATCAGGCACCGTGACGTGTTAATGCATCTTACCATCAGCTCTCATCCTCTCCCATTCATCCGGTGGTTGTTTTTCTCTCTCCAGACATGTCTAAGACACCCAGACTGCGAGTCTGCTCGGATCAACAAGAACGCTGTGTTCCAGCGCATGCGTCTGGCTCTGGAGCAGGTTATCGAGATTGTGACAGATGCCAGGAGCAGCGCAGAGGCCAAAGCACTGCCCATCAGCATCTATGCTGGAATTAAAGACATTAAGGTGCGGCTGTGGGCCAAGAACTGTATACACACACAGATTATGAGTGACCGATCTACTGATCCATTTTTGATCTTAATATTTCTAACCGCATTCATGACTCTGATTGCCTGGCCAGTCATTCCTCCAGCTTCTGCTCTTATTCTAAAGTCATGGAGGATGCAAACTTTTGCACTCAAGTGTTCTTTCAGCATATTATTACCTTAAAACACTTTTTCCTTTTTTGGTTTTTATTTATTCATTTTTCGATTCACATTCACTAAAACATTATCATCCTCAAAGATTGCAACATGTAGACTGTGTGTGATGGTTTCAGAATAAGGTGGAGGGATTGAGGGAGTCTCTGTACCATGTGCCGTGTGAGAGTGTAGCAGCACAGCTGGAGGCTCTGGTAGAACAGACCGAAGACTTCACCGATTCAGCGTACACTAGCCATGAGCAGCGTGAGAGCATCCTGCAGCTCTGCCACAAAACACGGCAGGAAACCAAGCAGCTCATCTCCGCCTGGAGCGAGGCAGTACGACTTACAAACACACACATGCACACACGCCACCCACACATAGACACACATTTTATTTGATTGAGCAGAGTTTGTAAATAGGAGCAAGGCCGCTGCTGGGTTTTTTTGCTACAAGTTGCGCAGGTTCACGGCCTTGCACAATAGGTGTCCAGTCCCATCATTCCTCATACTGTACCTCAAACAGTACTTATTCTATATATATATATATATATATATATATATATATATTGGTAATTTATCAGTCATAGCTGTCTTTTATTCTTGAATGTCAGTTTTCTAAAGTCTCTTCAATACCCTTTTACTATGCACTCCTATTGTACAGACACATGCCCTTGACAGAATCCTATCAGACATTAGTGATGTCATTGTGTTCATCATCTGTGTTGAAGAAAATGTACCTCAATAAATGTTTCAATATATGAAATCTTTCTATAAGTTCTGGAAATATGTAGAAATTGTAGCTTCTGTGTTGTGTAGTGCACACATTATAAGTTCTTTATTGTGAACTGTAAAAAAGTGTCAGTTCAGTAGTGTAGAATTTGTAGGTTTTTTAATATATAGTGTAGAAATTGAAAGTTCTATGGCACGTAGTGTAGAAATTGTTGGTTCTATAGTGTAGACATTGTAGGTTCTATAGTGTAGGAATTGTAGGTTCTATAGTGTAGAAATTGTAGGTTCTATAGTGTAGAAATTGTAGGTACTGTAGTGTAGAAATTGTAGGTACTGTAGTGTAGAAATTGTAGGTTTTTATAGTGTAGAAATGTTTTGGTACCGTAATGTAGAAATTGTAGGTTCTGTCGGGTGTAGTGTAGAAATTGTAGGTTCATCATCTGCGTTGAAGAAAATGTACCTCAGTAAATGTGTTAATATATGAAATCTTTCTATAAGTGCTGGAAATATGTGGAAACTGTAGGTTCTGTATTGTGTAGTGCACAAATTACAAGTTTTTTATTATGAACTGTAGAAAGTGTGGGTTCAGTAGTGTAAAATGTGTAGGTTTTTTTAATGTATAGTGTAGAAATTGAAGGTTCTATGGCATGTAGTGTAGAAATTGTAGGTTCTATAGTGTAGAGATTTTAGGTACTGTAGTGTAGAAATTGTAGGTTTTATAGTGTAGAAATTTTAGGTACTGTAGTGTAGAAATTTTAGGTACTATAATGTAGAAATTCTGTTGGGTGTAGAATGTAGAAGGTTCTGTTGGGTGTAGTGTAGAAATTGTAGGTTCATCATCTGTATTGAAGAAAATGTACCTCAGTAAATCTGTTTATATGTGAAAGCTTTGTATAAGTGCTGGAAATATTTAGAAACTGTAGGATCTGTATTGTGTAGTGCACAAATTATAGGTTCTTTATTTATGTCCTTATAATTGTAGAAAGCGTAGGTTCTGTAGTGTAGAATTTGTAGGTTTTCCATTGTATAGTGTACAGATTGTAGGTTCTATGGCATGTAGTCTAGAAATTGCAGGTTCTGTCGGGTGTAGTTTTGAAATTGCAGGTTCAATAGTGTATAAATTCTAGGTTCTGTAGTGTAGAAATTGTAGGTTCTGTAGTGTAGAAATTGTAGGTTCTGTAGTATGTAGATTATATATGTTCTTTGGTGTGTAATGTAGAATATATAGGTAGTGTATTAATTGTTTTCTAGTGTGTAGTATAGAAATTGTAGGTCCTGTAGTGTAGAAATTGTAGGTCCTGTAGTGTAGAAATTGTAGGTTCTGTCGTATACAGTAGAAATTGTAGGTTCTGTAGTGTAGAAATTGTAGGTCCTGTAGTAGAAATTGTAGGTTCTGTCGTATACAGTAGAAATTGTAGGTTCTGTAGTGTGTAGTGTAAAAATCTGTAGTGTGTAGTGTTGAATATGGAGGTTCTGTAGTGTAGAATGTGTAGGTTCTATAATGTGTAGTGTAGAATATGTAAGGTTCTGTAGTATGTAGTGTAGAATATGTAAGGTTCTGTAGTGTGTAATGTAGAAACTTTAGATTTTGTAGTACAGTATGTTGTAGAAAATGTTGTGTGGGTTCACACCTCAAACATTAAATTAATATGACTCAGTGAAGTTTTTTGTTCAGGGTGCTTTCAGACCCGTCTTTTAGAAAGGAAGAATACCACAGTGTGTCAGGCACGCCGTCTGAGCCCTGACTGGCAGTTGCATGGAGAGCATGTGTTAATAGAGGTGATGAGAGCAGGCACAACTGCTAAAGTCAACAGGTAGAAGTCAGGAGGTTAGGAGATGAGAGCAGTTGGAAGGCTTGCACATTCAGTAGCCTATCTGGTGTTTGTCCTGACACCCTGCTGTAATCCTTCTGTGGGGGGGAGTGAGTCGTGCCACCTGTCTGGCGTCTGACGACAGCAATAACATCCGAGCTATGCTGTGCTACCGTGAAAGAGCTTTAAGAGTTTTATTTGGTAGAGGAGAGGTACACTCCGTGGGACGTGATATTTTAGAAATATTTTGTCTTGTCTGTCTCTGGAAACATTGCTTTTTCTTTCTGTCCTATGTGACACGAGTAGCAGTCATTCAACGGCAAAGACGTGACAGAGGAAGTGGAGTTGGCTATTCTGAAGACCTGTCAGAGGCTCGGGGAGCTCAGACGTGAGGTAAGGCATCTGGCAGCTACACAATAGAATTCAATACTCTGCAGGCCCTGATATTTCCCCCATCTATACCTTGCGCTCACACTTTGCATATTGTGCCCCTTTTTCAGCTCCACAAGGTAGCAGTGGCCCGGGCCAGCGAGCTGTTAAAGCTGCACTCCGATCACGCCGTGCTACAGGCTCTGAAGGCCACCGGAGGCGAGGGAAACGTCGAGGTGGTGGCCGAGTACGCCCGTACGCTCACCGAGCACAGGGAGCAGCTGGTGGAGGTCAGCAGCACAGGTTAAACCCAGATGGAGCATTCATTCTGTAGCTGTAGTGCTCACGTATGCCCTTGCATCTGTATGCTTGCAGACCTGTCGACTGCTGTGCCACATCTCGGGCACGGAGCCACTGGAGATCACGTGCATCCACGCCGAGGAGACTTTCCATGTCATCGGTCCACAGGTAACAAAGGCCTAAAAGGGTTGGACACACACAGGGATGTGACAATTTGTAAAGGCCAGTTTACTCAGGAAGCATCGCTGAAGCGTGGAACAGATATATCAGTGTTTCAGTCAGTGTCAGCTCAAAATTCATCCTGATGTGCAATTTATCTTTAGGTAAATTTCGGATAAAGCATGTTTACTACCTAATTTTTAGTGTACCTGCTCTATTTGTTGTTGTTTTCTGTTTAAACTAGATTTTGATTAGAAATATGAATAATACAAATAATAATTTCAAATTTGCAGCAATTAGCTCTCGTTTGCCACCACTTTGAAACAGATGAGAGATTTTATGTTACTACTTGGTTCATAAGCTTTGTGACAATGTATTAAACATTATTGAAGTGATGTCACATCATCTGGCTGTAATAACAAAGCGTAAAGGTCAATCAGCCAATAAGAGCGCAACAGGAGCCGTAACTTTAGGTGTGCATGTTAATAGAGATATCAATAATTCAGAAAAACACCAGGATCCGTTCTATTAATAGGAACACATGATCTCTTTCCTCTTGATTTTGTATCCTGGTTCTCACAAGTGATGCATGCACAAAGCAAATACTGTACAGTAGTGCACACTGAAATTCACGAGTGTGTTTCGCTCTCTGCTCAGATCATCTCAGCAGCTCAGACACTGGCTCTGCACCCCAACAGTAAGATAGCCAAAGAAAACCTGGACGTGTTCTGTGAGGCCTGGGAGTCACAGCTGTGCGACATGGGAATCCTGCTCAAAGAGATCAGCGACGTGTTCGAAGGTCGCAGAGGTAATCAGCTCATGAATATGTCACACCTTCCATGGAGATCACTAGGACCGGCTGATACGATATTATCACGGTACCTATGTGCCGATTAAATTTGTACAGGGTGTTTCAGTGGAAAGGGGCCCCGGATATTCAGTTTTAACTCTCGCTAGGACGAAGCAATCTGAAGTAAACATTGTGCTCCACAGTACATGGAGCTTCGAACATGCCAGGATGCTCTCAGGCCATTTAACATGGTACACCTTCACTCAATTCCTCGACTTGTCATCAGGATGGTGGTTGATGAGCAGCACGTCTTCCTATTGGGTCACCAATTCATTTAATAAAGGGAATTTAAGAAAAAATTTGGTGTTCCCGACATACTCTTAAAGAGTGCTATTCAGAGGATGGTAAGGAAACTGAAAACGATTTACAGTACATTTACATTTAGGAATTTGAGGAAGAAAATGGATCTTTAACCTCTCTAATGAGACTTTTTTTTGCAGTACAGTACACGCATACTTTTTGTGTGTATTTTAAACACGAAATAAAATATGTTTTACGCACACACACGTGGTCACAGTGTTATAGTAAACAGTACACGCGTGCACGGATGTTGTTTATACCAGTGAGAGACGAGCACTAAGACCCAGCAGGGGAGACGATTACCCACAATTCCGCAGCGCAAGAGAGAAAAACCATTGGCTCAGTTGTGATCACGTGACACTGGGCGTCAGAATAAGAAGCGCATGCGTGATACATGATACTCGGTACTCGTAAACCAAGACTTGCTCGCTTTCCAAGTCAAAATGTATTAAAAATCTTTGCTCGTCTTGCGGAACACTCGCAAACCGCGTTACTCGCAATCCGAGGTTTCACTGTATAATGAATAACTTTTTCAGGAATTAAGAAATATTTCACTTTCAGGCTCCAACCCCCCTTCTCGCCCCCCACACCCCTGAATATGGTCGAATCAAATATGGTTTGATTTTATAAGGTTCTGTTTGACTGCTCCTTCTTGTATAATCCCTCAGTCTCAGGAAAATGCTAGCTAACCTTCAGGTTTCATTTCACTAGAGTTTATTAATCATGTCACATACAGTATACAGTATAACTACTAAGATTCATATTTTACTGATAACTGAGGTTTTTCACTATAGGAAATAGCTTCAGGAATGTTTGCTGTGTCATTTTGATTGCCTGGGGAATTTGAGTTGCATTCACACAGTGTTGCATTCACGCAGTTCCTGAACGATGACTCACTGGCATATAGAACCTTGAACATATTTTTATTTTATATAACTTTATCTGTGCGTTGGTCTTCAGACAGTCTATAAAGCGTAATATTTCGCAGCCTCTCGCTCAACTGTCCCTCTGTGTACAGAATGTTTATCTGAATGTCATCCTGAAGTGGCCTCAGTACAGGTCTTGTCCACATGAAGGTTTTGTTCAAGGCCTTGGGCCAGGGGCTGTTATGAGCACAGGCTCTTTAAAAGGTCGTTTCTTCACATGAGGAGATCTTTATCGTCATCGGCTTCTTAGGCGTGTCGGTTTGATATTTGCAGAGTCCGAAGAAGCTACCCGCATTTTATTGAAGTTACAGCAGGACTGGCATAAATCTAGTCTCTTTTAAAGACGGGCAGCAGTGGCTCTTTTGAGAATAGAGAAACGAGTGAACAATCCAATAACAAAACCTGTTCACGACTTTATTTCCTTTTTAGGTGATAAAAGAACATATCTGTCATTACCTCGGCCAGGGGTGAGTATCTGTTAAAATGCCAATGATTTAAAAAAGTTATGGCACATACTGTATACTACAGTATGACGCCAATGATATACAAGTTTTGATAACAATAATACCAATACTGTATATGTTTTCCAGCTACAAATAATACAAGGGCGAGTCAATAATTATCCGCATGTTTTTTTTTTTTTTGGGGGGGGGGATTTTTCCTCCAGTTTTCTCCCTAATTCAGTCGTGTCCAATTCCTCCCCGTCACTAGGGGGCTCCACATTAAGGCTACTACTACCACTCAGTCGGGAGGGGTGAAGACCATCACGTGTTTCCTCCGAACCACGTGACTCCAGCCGGCCGCATCTTTTTCGAACTGCTTGCTCACGCACTGTTGGCGTGGCGTAACACACTCGGAGGACAGCGCTATCCGCTCCTTCCGCTTGCGTGAGCTCACAGACGCCTCTGATTGGCTGTAGAGCCGTGATTAATGTGGGAGCACTAAGTACCTCTCATCCCTGCCTTCTGAGAGATCTGGGCCAATAAGCTCTCTCTAGACCTCCGGCTGCGAGAGGTTACAGGAATCGAACTCGCGATCTCCGCATGATAGGGCGAGCACTTTACCACTGCGCCACTCGGTGCTGTTATTGATCAGAGACTTTGTGCACAGTATGGAGAAAGTGTTTTGTTGCGACGAAGTATGTAAAATGGATGGAGAAGTTTTACGGAAGGTCGCACAAGTGTTAGCCATCAAGAATGAGCCGGACGCCCATCCACGGCACGGTTTGATGACAAACGTCCGCTCGCTCCTGTTAACGCATCGTCTTTATAGTCCTGATCTCGCTCCTTCTGACTTTGATTAGTTTGGACCCCTGAAAGCAGCCCTATGAGGAAGATTCATTCCTGAAGAAGAAGTGAAGACAGTGGCCCGCAGCTCAGCCTAAAACATTTTTTAAAGAGGGAATACGAAAGCTTGCTGGCAGATGGACAAAGTGTATTTAAAAGCGAGGAGGTTATGTCGAAAAATGATGTGTATTTCTTTTCTAAAAAATTTCTTTCAGCCAGTGTGCGGATAATTTTTGACTCACCCTGATATATCGTCATCTCTAATGCGTTCCCCATCCCTATCTCTTGTTTCATTAGTATTTACTGTTTTTTTTTACACAAAATGTAGTTTTTGTAGTTAATGTAATTTATGTATTCATTTTTTTTTTTTCCCTTCTCATGCATATTTTCATACACGCTACACTTTTCCCAACTTGACCCTGATTCTACTCAGAAGCACTCGGTTAATATGAAGACTCAGAAGACATGCAAGCTGGACACAGAGGTACACAATTAAACATGATTCAGAGTTCGATTCAGAGTACCTCAAACCTGGGTGGTGTTTAGAATGTGCGTTTGTAGATATGGAGGGCAAGAAATGCATGTAGATGATTTATCTAAGTGAAGATAATTAAGCAAATTCAATTGATATAAAAAATAGCAGATTGACTACCAAATGCCTTATTGTGGTCCTATTGCTCTTTTCATTAGGGTCCAATGTGTTGTGCCGGTCACGATCAGACCGCCATCACAAAGGTGGGGCAGGACCTCCGGCTTCTTACCTCTGATGTGGATTCTGAGCTGGAGCGCTGGGAGAATCAGGAGCATGAGGTGGTCCGACACTGTCAGAGCATGTCCAGCATGGCGTACTCCGTTTACCTCTTTACCAGGTACTGAACAAGGTTCTTTTCACCTTTCAGAATTTTAGCCAGAAGGAACAATCTAAAATAATGAGACCTGTTGTCTTTTCAGAGGTGGACAAATCTCATTACCATCTCTATGATTGAATTTTCCTTAAGTATTAAATATTACCATGAGATGCATCTTAGCTCCAAATCACTGTGCTTTAATATGTTGTTTGAGATGCTCTTTGTTGTTATGCGCATTTTCAAATCCAAACAGAATGCTCCCTTGTGCACTAATGCGAAGCGTGCAGTGCCACCAGTGTTCGAGTCTCACCCATCGGTTTGGTATTAATTGGGTCTTGAAGTCGTTCTTCCACAATTGTGTTAAGGGCATTCGTTATCATCAAAGTAATTCAAACTTTTAAGAACAATCTAAAAACAATCGCCCATATTAAAATTAAAATTGCCCATAATGGGTGATTGTGTGTGTTTGTGCCCTGAATTGTGTTGGCACCTCATCCAGGGTGTACCCCACCTTGTGCCCCCAAGTTCCCTGGGATAACGGATGGATGTTGTCCCATTGTCTGTAAGGTTGCCAAATTAATGTCGCTACAACTTTTTGAAAATCCAAAATTCCTGGAACACCTGGTGTTCAGGTTTTATTTTGCCCAGGTTTTATATTTATGTTTTTCTTCCCTCACTAAATGATTAGGCTAACCAATTGTAATATACAGTAAAACCTCGGATTACGAGTAACGCGGTTTTACGAGTGTTTCGCAAGACGAGCAAAGATTTTTAATACATTTTGACTTGAAAACCGAGCATTGTCTTGGTTTACGAGCACCGACCATGTATCACGCATGCGCTTCTTGATTTGACGCCGAGCGTCACGTCATCACAACTGAGCCAACGGTTTTTCTCTCTCT
>JAQQZT010000023.1:25035925-25051957 GCA_030068275.1 Clarias platycephalus
CGCGGAGCGAGTGCGCATGACAGCAACCAAACTAGCTTCGCGACCTCTGTTTTCTTCCGACAAAGAATAAAAAATATTGAACGTTCTATCGAACACATTTTTTTTATTGATATCGATCACGTGTCTATCGCGAAACATATCGTTATCGTTTTATCGCCCAGGCGTTGAAACTTTCAACGTTCCCATGGAAGTTCCCATAGCAGGGAACGCAACTACAGTATAAGCATATTGTGTTTCAATAGGGAGAACCGTCACCATAGGGGCAAATTTGGGCACCTCTTGTGTCCCTGGTGTACAACTTATACCCTCTTGTTCTAAAATGGCCTTGAAAGCCTTTTCAAATATGGTAAATTCTATTACTTGCTCTGCGCTAGACTGTCAAAGTTGGCCTCAATGTTAAGTCTATGGAATTTCTAGGCGGTAAATTGGCCCACCCCTTAGAAAACTCACCCATTCCCAAATAAGCCACACAATTTGACACCTCTTTCATGAGTCTATGAAAAACAGTATGGGACTAGTTACATTGCAAATTTGTATGCAAGAAATAAAATAAATAAATATATGAATAAAAATAAGCCTGCAAGGTAATGCAGGTTAAACTAGAGACAATTCCTGGACAAATTGATGAAGGGGTTAAAAGGCACGCCGCTTTTCTTGGGGAAAACCTTGAGTCTGGTGATGGTTAATTATTATACTTGATGACAATGAGCCATTATAGATAAAATTTTGTTATGGAAAAATTAGTGAACACTTTTAAGCACAGTGAAGAATGGAATCATTTGACGCGGGTCACTTGGATTTGGGACAAATCGTTTTCGAATTACAGGACAGAGTTCTGTAAGTAACTTAAATACTTAAGTATTTAAGCTTTAGTTAAGTCAGTTAAAATAGTAGTTGACTAGTTGTTTTTATTCATCATTTTGAAACCAAGAAATCCTCAAATGCAAAAGGGGTCAGGTCTATTGAAGCATAGGATGCACATAATGTCATGTGTGATATTATAACATGTTTTTTTTTTTTTTTTTATAATAAATAGACTAATCATGTATAATAGACCCCAAATTCTGAACCTTTACAATCAGAACTGTGTGAATTCTAATGTGTTTGCAGCTTAAGGAAATGTAGATTGTGTGTGGCAGTGGATCATTAATACAAGGCAGGGGTGCCAATAATTTAGAAGCAAGAATTTTACAGGGGGGAAACTGCGATACCTAAGAAACATGAACAGTATGAAGAATATTGATTACATTTTATTGCTCCATTTAATACACCACCAACAAAAAAAACAAAAACAAAAAAAAAGTGTGTCTGCCTTTTAGGATATTTTTGTTACATCACTGCCATTTATATCTGCACTTTATTATTCAAAAGTTCCCCAGAACAGGTAACGAGTACAGAGAGTACCTATCGATTTTTTCTTTTCTTTACACTGTGAGCTCTGTGATGAACCACTTTAAAGTGGGTCGACTCCTAGACGACGAGACTTTAAAGTTAGCGAGAGATCATTTTTAAGGTTACCTTCTCCAGGAGCAGATCGGGATGTTTCAGGATGTCTTCATTGACTTCTAAGAGGCGTCCTCTGATACAGCTGTGAGAAAAAAACAACAACTAACAATTAACCTGGAACTAATTAGTGCGGTATCTAATACGGACTTGAGGTATGATTGAGGTATTGGTGCATTTCCTTATTCAGCTTTGCAGTATAAAGTATAAAGCCTCTGAGGTTAGAGATGTGACTCACCCGAAGACGGTGTACTCGGTGTCATCTGTGCATGTTATTCTACACAGTGGAGCAAACTCCGTCACGAACTGACCACCCTAAGAATGTAATAATTGATTGAGTGATAATCACATTATGTATTTTTAAACGCTACAATGATTCGAGACTCGGCAGCAGAAAACTCACTCGCTTTGATTTGCCAGATACTTTGTTGTTCAGACGGCTGCATCCGTCGCTGATACGGTAATCGATGCTCTTGATTTTGCGTCCCTGCTGCAGAACGGGGTGCGACTCTGCAAGGGTGATGATGCAGATCCTGTATTAAAAAAAAAAAAAAAAAAAACGTGTCTGTTACAGTAGATGATCCTGATAAAAATAAAAAAAAGCCTGCAAGTAATACAACTCAAAGAGAATAGCTCTACCTGTTTGAGTGCTGGAGAATGCAATGGTCTTCACATGATCGTCCTTTCATATCTGACAGTGAGAAAAGAAGTCAATCCTTCCGCCCTTGATCTCATACTGTAATATTTTAAAGGGATTTAAACCTAGGGTTGAATATCCTCGCTTGCTCTGACCAGCCATCAGCTGCCGAAATACAGTCTGAGCTGCTCATGTCCTCTTTTACGCTTGTGTTATGGTAGCTGGTTTGACTTAGACACATGTTTCCATGATGTTTAACATCAGTTTTTCCTCAATTTCTGCTTTACTTTCACTTTCTGATCAATTTCAAAGGAAGGTTTTTGTTTGTTAAGCCACACAGTCACACATTCAAGCAGATGATCAGGCCAGTGATTAGTATACTGCTGGTGATGCTGAATGCTGAGCGGTTGGAACAGACGAGAGGGGAAATGAGGTTGCTGCTGAGGTTTTTATATAAACAACCTGTTTTTTTAAATTTATTGCATCTTTAGGTCGTCTTACAGGAAAACATTTGTTCCAATTTCTTTCATCTAATCTACATCATCTATTCATCTTCTACGTCCTGTACAGGGTTGCAGGAGCTTGGAGCCCATCCCAGAAGACTTAAGGTGCCAATTCATCGCTGGGCGTGCGCACACACACACACACACACACACACACACACACACTACGGGCAATTTCAGAACAACAGATAATGTAATCTAAATGTCTTTAGACTGTGGGAGGAAATCCATCGCAAACTCCATGCATACAGACACTGAGGCGGAACTCGAACCCAGACCCTGGAGGTGTGAGGCCACAATGATAAATAATGAAATTTAAAATATTAAGTAGTGGCTCAAGACTTTTGCCCAGTACTGTATATTCTGTTCACATGTGTTCATTTTAATATTGAATATTTTTCCTTTTCACAGGAAGCACCTTTAACTGTCAATCAATCTGTTCTATTAAGCTCTTGATCTTGTAAAATGTAAATACAGTACTTCCTTTGAGCTCTACTGCCTTTACACGAGTAATGTACTGTAATTAAAGCTACTGCTACGATGCAAAAGGATTAAATGAAATGAAGAAAACAATTCATGATACATCTCAAATAACGGAACTGGTCTCACCTGTTTTATACCATCGTGTATAATAGCGATCGATCACAGATGGAGATCTCTCATGTGTTTCCTCCATCGCAAACACCGCCGTCCATGACGGACCACAAATCAGGCTGCACACTCTGGTCCTACCGTTATTAGGTCCGGTCGGAAACATAGACGCAGTTTTTAAGTGCCCAGTATTTTTTTTTTTTTTCATATATTATTTTTTATTAATATTATTCTTTTTTCAATAAATATATTTCTGTTGTCTCTCTTTACTATATGACATATTGGAAAAGCAAATAATTAGCATGACGATAAGGAACAGTCGTGCAGCACACAAAGTTATGTGGCTGAATTCCAAATAAATCCACTCTAGTCTCCCTAAGTTAGCTTACTACAGAGGGTGTAACATAATATTGTGACGCGCACACAGTATTGCAGTAGTTAGTAACAGGGACTCGGTTTTTGTTTTTGTTTTGTTTTTTACAAATGCAAAAGGGTCTCTTTATTCTTTTTCTAATAAACCAGAGTCTCTTAATATTCCAACACATTTCTTGGCCTTTTTACCCAATGATGGAACATACTTGCAAATAAAATCCTTTTAAAGGCTGAAAAATAAGGTTTTGTTTTTATACATTTGCATTTATGAATGAAAAATTTCCCTAGTTATTATTTATTTATTATTTTATTTATTTTATATATATTTATTTATTATATTATAAGTTATTATTCTTATAATCCAGTAGTATTCCAAATATAATATGTTTTCTTTCAAAAGCAGGCAGTGATTGTATCTTTGGCTCCAACCAGTCAGACAGATTTTCCCAAAAGATAGCAGAGTACTCACAAGAAAGAAAAAAAAAGGTGATCAGTAGTCTCAATGTCAACTTTACAAAAAGTACAAGCATTTTGTTCAAAATAAACCGTTGTCTTAAAAACTCAGATGATTGCTAAATACCATTTATTCCTTTGCTTTAGGAGCCACTGGAAAGGCAATATATTATGTTCGTGGTATTGTAACAGTTGGTTAATCGTAAGTTTGTAATATTGTTATAATATAACGATGATGGATATATTATAAAATTTAAACAAGAGCGTATGATTTTGTTGGGAAGCGTTGCTTTGAGATTATTACCATTAAAAAGAAGTGATGGGAGATCACATGAACCATCTGAGATGTTGGTAAAGCTGTTTTGTACAAGGTTTATAAAACTTTTTGGAATAGCTTTTAATACACGTTCAAATTGTTTACGTTCACAGTGTAAGTTGTATTTTGAGCAGAAACCACTGAATGATAACCAGCTCCCGTCCTCATTCATCAGGTGATGAACTGACCAAACACCTTTTTCAAGCCAATCAAGAATGCACAAAGATTTATATCTAAATGGAATAAATCTATTGTTCCATATTGAGTTTTGGTGTGGGGCGAAGTTATGATTGTATAATAATTTCCAATATAGCAAAACCTATTGGTGAAATGAAGATAATTTAATTGGTAGTCTAGAAACAGTGTAATCACATCTTAATAGAAACTCAATTCCACCCAATTAAAAAAAAAAAAATAAACCTCTAGGAACGGATAACCAAAATTTATTTTAATTTTTTAAAAAATATTTTAGGCATTTAATTTTAACATACCATTTATACAGGTATTTATACGGTGTAGTGACTCCGTGTAGTGACCCTGTGGAGCGGCTCTGCGTAGTGACTCCGTGTAGTGACCCTGTGGAGTGGCTCTGCGTAGTGACCCTGTGGAGTGGCTCCGCGTAGTGACTCCGTGTAGTGACCCTGTGTAGTGGCTCCGCATAGTGACTCCGTGTAGTGACCCTGTGTAGTGACTCTGTGTAGTGGCTCTGTGTAGTGACCCTGTGTAGTGGCTCTGCGTAGTGACTTCGTGTAGTGACCCTGTATAGTGACTCCATGTAGTGACCCTGTGTAGTGGCTCTGCGTAGTGACCCTGTGTAGTGACTTCGGGTAGTGACCCTGCGTAGTGACTCCGTGTAGTGACCCTGTGTAGTGACTTCGGGTAGTGACCCTGCGTAGTGACTCTGTGTAGTGACTCCGTGTAGTGACCCTGTGTAGTGACTTCGGGTAGTGACCCTGCGTAGTGACTCTGTGTAGTGACTCCGTGTAGTGGCTCTGTGTAGTGACCCTGTGGAGCGGCACTGCGTAGTGACTCCGTGTAGTGACCCTGTGTAGTGGCTCTGCGTAGTGACCCTGTGTAGTGACCCTGTGTAGTGAGTATGTAGGTTAGTTTTAACACTTTTACTTGTTATGTTGCCAGATTGGACTTTTTAAACATAGGTTCGGTTTATAAAGTCTAATATGTTCGATTGATAATTGTGTTAAAGTAAAATTACTAATTTATTAGTTAGCGATCAGTCATCGATATTTCCAAATATTACTTTAGTATAGTTTTTGGCCGTTTCTGTGGAAATGTATAGTACCATGAAGAACTAAGTATGAGTTTTGCAAGATTTGCAGTATGATTTATGAGTTATACAAAAGTGTTAGGAACATTACAAATGTTTTAAAATCATAAGTATAAAACCTGCATGATATTTGGCTTGAAATGTGTGCAGAATTGTAGGTTGATTTTTAGGCAGATCTGGCAACACTGCTGACAGTAAAGATGGCGAGCCCCGTGATAACAACATGCCATGTAGCGTGTTGTGCTAACCGGACCCCACACGTTCTCTCATGGAGCCGCAGAGGGTTAATCGCCTTCGGGTCGTGTAATTCAGTTGCTCTGTATGACCCACATGTAAGTGTCTTCAGTTAGTTTTTCCTTCATCAGTTTATTTTCATTGAATGTGTGCGGCGTCTCCAGGTGAGTTAGCATGTTAGCTTCCTCTCAATGCCTCTGAACTTCTGAGAGCAAGAGATACAGAGCAAGAGATAATGTCATAAAGCTCATTCCTCCCCAGTGACAGTCAGATAATAATATAATAACCCAAACAGAGACAACATTCTCTTTTATTCTGGTTGGTATTTTACATGAAGTTATTTTATTGGAAAAATACAATGAAAAAAAAAAAACACAGTACAGCTAAGGATGCTGCATCTAACAATAGGCATAATCTGTTAAAAGAAAAAAAAAATACATTTGTTTACAATTATTTCCTCATTACTTCATAAAGACAATATTTTCTTCGACTATAAAATCTAACAGTAATTGTATAAATAAATTAGGGCTGTAGCTATCGAATATTTTAGTAATCGAATATTCTACCAAAAACATAATCGATTAATCGAGTAATCAGATAAAATGTACTTTTGCTTAATTAAACAGCAATGTAAAATATATAAGAGAAACAAAGATTCATTGGTTTTCTTTTTAGAAAAATCGACTTTAATTTTTTAAATGCATACAGCATTTTATCAAAAATAAACATTGTCATTATTCACAATACAAGGAATAACTTAAAGTTGACTGAGATGAATTAAGTGCATTACAGTGACATACATTCTTATTTTAAAACCTTTGGCTCTAACAGATTAAAAAAAAAAAAGTACAATTACAATTTTACAAGTACAATTAATACACAGCTAACTGTTTGCGTCTCCTTCCGCTTTTTGGGAGACGTGAGCGCTTCTTCTTTGTCTGTGTTTACTTGCGGCTTGCATCTGGAAGCGCTCTGTGTCAAAAGCGCGCTGTCAACAAATAATTGCGCAAAAACATAACACAAGCTTTAAAAATTTTAAAAAGCTTTGAGGCAGAAGATTTTGCCTCGATCATTTTTCGTAATCGAATTATTCGAGTTATTTGAGGAATCGTTTCAGCCCTAAAATAATTGTTTAAGATAAAATGTTTTATTTACATTTTTAGATAAATTATTTTGTAATAAACTTCTAATTTCCAGTAGAAAAAGTGTACTGTACAAAGTTTGGTTGTAAAACAGGATGATTTCCCCCCCCCCATAAAAACCATAAAGTAGTTAATAGGTTTTATAAAACAATTTGTTTATAAGTTAATATATAATTTGTTAATAAGATATAAATAAACATTTATTCAGGGATATATAACATTTTAGAACACATGATGGTCATGAGTGAACAAAAACAAACAACAACTACAAAAAAAAAGCATTTTCTTCTCTCTAAATTGATATTTATAATAGTATCTTTTATTTCATTTAAATTATAATCAATAAAAGCAGCTTTAGGAGATCTGTTAGTTAAGTAAGACTGAACATGGGCAAATCTTTCCAGCTGTGTGGTCAGCCACTTGATTATGACTATACATTATGGTGTTTATCATCCATCAGCAGGCGTATATCTTATATCTCATCCCTAAACATGTCTAATTCAGATAAAGAGTAATAAAACTTAAGACTGACTATTGGGCACTGGTAATGTACTGTAAATGCCACATTCTGATGCTCTGTTCTACAGGAGGTAAGGGTGGTCGGGTTGCTGAATAAACACAGTAGCAGAGTGAACACGGTGCGCTGGATCTACAGGGAGGACTGTGGTGAGCATGATTTCTCTTCCTACTATCAAATTTCATCCTAGAAAAATAATCAGGAATAATTATAATGCATGCTTAATTAAACTTAATTATGTTTTTGGCACTGATTCAAATATTGCTCTAGCATAGTACACTCTAATATACAGTTCAGTGCTAGATACAGAACTTTAAGTTTCACAGATGATCCTGCATCATCATTACATTTTTGCCAGACACCCTTATCTAAAGCGACTTTTTTATCTCATTATATTTCTGAGCAGTTGAGGTCAAGGGCCGTTCAGAACACACACGAATGCTAATTAGCCAAATCCCCCTAGGTGTCCTTTTACCACTCACTCTCCGGCCATTCTCACTTCGCTTAGCTTGACCACACCTCTGCCAGTTGACCATGCCTCTTCACCACAGGCTTAATCTCAGTCTAACTTGGAGACATAATTAGCTGGCTAGCTGGGACAAGACAGATTGACACTTCCATAATTACCATTCACCATCTTTAAACTGTAATTGTTACTGGATATTTTATCGCTCCTATTTTCCTTTTCATTGGATTTAGATAGGGGCAGTGGTGGCTCGATCGGTTATGGCTGTGGGTTGCTGGGTTACTGATCGGAATGTTGGGGGTTCGAGCCCCAGCAAGTTGCCACCGTTGAGCCTTTGAGCCCTTAACCTTATCTGCTCCAGGAGCACTGTATCCTGGCTGTCCCTGCACTCTGACCCCAGCTTTCTAACTAGGATATGCAAAAAAATTCTTTCTGGGCAGTGTGTTAAGTTACTGGGCAGTGTGTTAAGTTACTGATCAGAAGGTCACATCAGGTTGCCACTGTTGGGCCCTTGAACCTTAAGGGTGCTGTTTAAAGGCTAACCCCGCATACTAACAAGAAGCTGGGATATGCGAAGAATAAAGAATTTCACTGTGCAGTAATGTATATGTGACAAATAAAGGCTGAATTTATAACTTAGATTTTGTTTCATCAGGACAGTTCATTAAAAGGCAGATTTTAAGAGAGTATTTATCTTTATTACCTTTATTACAACCTCTCAGCACTGCCTGATCTCTAAGCCTGTAGATTTACACGTCCTGACTGTTTTGGGGGCTTCTTTCACTAGTGTGTGGGAGATGATCTAGTTTTGACTGCGTAGGAATGATAGTTACATCGTTGATGTAATGTTTTCGTTGCAATGCCATTGAAAAGTGGACCTCGCAAAATTCACTTCCTAGTTTAGCTGGAGCATTAACAGATGCACTTTGATGGAGCTTTGAGACCCAGGTTAACTAGTTAAAATGGATCGTAAGGTCCCAGGTTCAAACCACCAAGTTGGGCCCTTGAGCAAGACCCTTAACATGTGAAGTATACTGCACAGGGTGTTGATCCATGTTAAGAGTGATTCCAAACCGCACGGACCGAAATTGCCCAGTTCAAAGGGAACTGCGAACGGGGTTGGGAACAACTGAACCACAAGTCTTCACTTCACCGGAAAAGAGAATGAAAACTTCTATGGAAATGAAAACTCTCATCAGTCAGTGCGTCTCACTGGGGTATGGGGGGGAGCTTGAAGATGGATTCATATGTTTATTATCATTATTATCGAGGACAACATTATATTAATAGGACACAATAATTAAAAGTCTCATTTAATAAAGAAATCCTAAGTATTATATTGGCTAGTAATCTGTTAAAAAAAAAGAAAAGTGTGACATACAGTAGAGTTTCCCCAGCAGCAGCAACAGCTATCCGAGGTGCTTATGTTACCATGGTGACGTGCGGAGAAAGTGCGCTGGTGACGTTGCAGGGTGTTCCAAATGGGGGAGTTTTGTTAAGTGAAGTTCTCTTCACTGATATTCCCTAAACACGGAATGGGGAGTAGTGAGCACCCTGTGAATTACACTTAGGCATGGAACACAGCTCCTGTGTGTGTGTGTGTGTGTGTGTATGATTTTAGCTCGAGTTAAGCATCAAATGTTTCCCCCAATTAGAAGATTTTTGATTGTGATTGTGTGTGCCATCATGCTATTACTCACCTCTCTTCAGTAAGCCGAACACCTACATGCCAGAAAGTTCAAGTGTGTATGATGACATCATAAATGAATCAACAATTAAATTAATTGCCAACTAGTTTAATTACCAACAATGTTGGTTAACAGTTGCACCCCTACTCTTTAACACGCACCATTTGACTGCACCATTTTTATCATTATTTATTTTAATATTTTATATATATATATATATATATATATAATATAAATTTTTTTATTATTTTTTTTTATAGTTTTTTTACTTGATAAAACATCTGTGAAGACTAACATGATTAATTAGTCCTTTTTGGGCTTTGATATTTAACTGCATCTTCATATGCATTTAAAATCATTTTATGTCTTATTTATATATTAATATGACAATATCCTGTTATCACAGGTCCAGAAACACAGCTGGTATCAGGAGGATCTGATAATAATGTAATAGTGTGGGAGGAGCAACATGGTCAGGTTTGTAGATTTTGCCTTTTCTTTTGTCACAGTATGCTTTGTGGTGTCGGATGCTATTAAAAGTTTTTTGACGTGTTTTCTGAACACTGTACATTCCAGTTTGCCGCCTCTGTGGTGTGTTCAGGCCACTCGGGTCCTGTGTGTGCTGTGGATGCTGTATCTCTGTCTCCCGCCGACTCACTGCTCGTCTCTTCATCATCAGACTCCACCGTTAAACTGTGGAAGTACAGCAGTGGGAAAGGTGAGTGCTGCTTTTTATTTATTTATCTATTTATTAATTTATTTTCTACCATTATGGTGTAACATAAGCTTGAGCTGAGCTTAAGTTTCATAAAATGCGAGTGTTTTAAGCCTGACATCTACTGGTAAGGTTTAAAAATAATATATATATATATATATTTTTTTTTTATCCTGAAAATTTCATTAAATAATTATTTCTCAGTACTTGATGTACAGCAGAACTCTTCCCATATGACACGAATAATGTGTTGTGATATTTGAAGATGTTTTTGAGCTAACAAGTTGCCTGCAAAACCAAATAGTTCTGCATTAAGACTTTCAAAAAAAAATACAATGAGGAACTATTAGGTTTTTCAATTTGATGATGCTTTTGTTTAATGCTTAAAGTAATGCTTTAAATTTAGTATTATGCCCTAAAAGTATATTTAAAGCATATAAATTCTAATTAAAATCTATAAAACATATCAGATAACATAACAAAATAACTGGCAGCTACTTCAGAGTGTAGAAATTGCAAGACAGAAGTTCCCTGTTTCCTTACATTAGTTAATGCCCACCTATCAGGCAATCACACAACAACTACTGACCAAGGAGTGTGAAGGCTGAGACATGTGAAACCAACCGACTGGATCTTTTTGAACTGGTGCTCATGCAATGTCAAGAGGCAGTGTGTCAGACTTGGAGGAAAGCACTTTTAGCCCTCTTCTGCCTAAGTGAGCTTACAGACACCCAAAAAGGCTTTGCTGTAATTGATAGGAAAGCAATTAGGCCACCACTTTCTCCTTGAGATCATGGACAGTTTTGCTCATTTGGACTCCTGGTCACGGATGGCTGTGGATTTGGGACTGGATTTGAAGTTCTGAAATTGCAAAGAAAACTTTCCCTTCAGTCTCTAAATAAATGGCACTGCTGCATGCTGAAATGGCACATACAGTATAGCACCAGGGATGATTCAATTGATTCACCTTGGATAGATTTTTACGAACATTGAGTTATGAATTTCCTCAGATATGAACGTACGCCGGTTCCTACACGGAAGTAGCTCACGTGTATTGTACAAAAATAGACACTGCAGTGCACTAGATACCAATATTTACAATCGTATACAATGACGTCCAGGATTCCCTTCACGATTTAAAGGCGCAGAGACAACACTGTTGTATGTCACATGTAAGATTTATTTCCTTAGGCATGATTATGGTTTTTGGCCATATGATGGCAGTGTGGGGAAAGGCGACAGATTAAGTCAAGCGGATTGGTATGGTTTACATTGTATATTCGTGTCAAAGGCGTATAAGAATGACATTGTCGGACTTAAGAACAAATCGGTCTTACGGACATGCTCCCAGAGCGGAACTCGTTCGTAAGTCGGGGACTACCTGTAATTGTTTTTTTTTTTTTTTTTTTTTTCTGATCAGTTGATTGGAAGAGAGGACACAAGAATGCGCTTTGTGAAGAAGACAAACTGACAGAGGCAGTATGATAGTCTGGGCAGTATTCTGCAGGGAAAAAAGTTTCTGGGGAGCTGACCTGACTAATGCAACATGCTTCTTAAAACTCTACAAGAATTATGTCTAATAGTAAATAAAATGAGGTGACAGGATCTATAAAGGGAATGGCGGACCATTTACGGCCGAAGTAGATTACAGTGATGTTCTTGATGACCACATATTTCTTTCAAGTACTGGCCACTTCCTTCAAGTGCATACTGTATGAATGAATTAAGCAGGGACTTTGTTTATAAGTACCTTCACCAGGAAGGCACTAAATATTTGATTGGCTCTAACACGCATTAGCATGTTTGGTGTAACGAAGCTGAATGCTTTGATCGAATATGTCTTGCTGTTTTTGTTCTCACGCTCCAGGCCATGTTCACAGCAGCAGCACAACACAACTGAACGCATTTACATTTATACATTTGCCAGATGCGTTTTTCAAAAATGGCTTGTAATTGGGCTGAGCAGTTGTGGGTTTCGGACCAAACAGGAGCAGCTTGGCAGTTGTGCTGCTATCATATCCATCGACAAGTCAGATATATACAAAGTGGATTATATTTTCACCTTGTTTTTTTTTCTATATTCGAAACATTTAATAAAAATCGAGATGTTCACAAAGTAACAGTTGAACAATTAACATGTGCGTCGTGAGACGGGAAAAATCCGATTTCATGTCTGAGACTAGTTTTAATATCATAATCAAAACTCATTTAGCATCTAGTCTTTTAAAAATGCATCACAGCTGCTTGAGTTCATTCTTATCCATGGTGTGTCTATGACCTCCGCTAGCTGAATGCCTCCAGACGTTATCTTTTGGGAGCGGCTTCATGATGGATGTCTCCTTGGCGCTGTTGCCAAGCAGCAGAGGTAAGCTGAGCATGCCGCCATGCATCAGGTAGCTTTCTCTTTCATGCTATTTGTCTTAATTTCCCCGGTTTGACTGGATGTCCTGTTAAAATCTTTATGCGTTAGCTTTTCTAATAGAACTATTATGCAACCCCTTAAAGCTATATTTACGGTTCACCATAATACACATAAATTTTTATAGATCTTACAGTATGGATTTGTAGTGTAATTAATTCTCATTTTCTTATTGCTCATTTTAGTTCCCATCCTGGCATGTGGTGGGGATGACAGCAAAGTCCATCTTTTTGTGCAGATCAATGGACAGGTATGTACAACTTAATGTACATCACATCAGAATCACATCCGAGAACACTTGACCCTCATGTCTGGTTTATTTCGGTCATTGAGAACGCAATCGTTCCAGACTTGGGAACTGTATTTGAGTCCGCTTGAAAAGGTGGTCTCGGACACGGTACAGCGTACTCGGGCACGGATCAAATCAGATATGCTACCTGATGCGCGCGCCAATCTAAAATTTAGTACACGTGCCAATCTTGTCTTCTGCCCTACGCAGCCATAGCTGATAAAGTAGGAAGGCATGTGAAAGTGTCACTCATTTGACGTTTTTTTTCTTCTAAAATATCAATAATATTAGGCTTAGCGAGAATGTTAACTTTATCATTCTCTTCTTTCCTTGTGTTTAATGGCGGCTCGCAAACCAAGTAGTGTAAATATACAAGTGTACTCGAGAACGGAGAATAAAACTAATGTGAAAGCTGGCCAATGGGGAAGTGGGGAGTGGGAGCAATCGTTCCTGTGCATGGTACAAATCAATCGTGCCTGATGTGAAAACACCCTTAGACTGCATACTATCACTAAAGAAACACAATGCTCATTCATGCTGTTTCCTGCCAGTCCTGATGTCGTTTTAAGAATCCTTCACTTTCAGAATTCTCAAGCCTGCGTCCTTATCAAGAAACGGATATCAGAGTTTAGTACCCAGTTTTATTTAAGCTGTATTAGCTGTTTATGGACTTGCATTTGATTTCAGTTTCAGAAAGTGCTCGTACTTCAAGGCCATGAGGACTGGGTCCGTGGTGTGGAATGGGCAGCAAAAGGTAAAAGGTTTCTCTCCTGGTTCTGTTGACCCTGACAATAGAATGGTTTGATCAAAAATCACACACAATTTTCCACTTGCTTGAAATGTTGATCAAGTAATTGTCTAAAGGTAGCTTCTTTCCTTAGAAAGAAATACTAAGAACAAGTCTGAAATTTTCAGTCCAGTTCTGGTATGGAATCAAAACCACCATGTGTTGCATGAAAAGATTTTTTTGAAGACTAAAAAACTCATCAAGTTACGAGGCAATACAATAAAGTCAGCTGATAACCTGGTCATTCAGCTCATCACATCTTCACGGATTGTGAAAAAATGTTTTTAGGAGCATGAGGAGCAATTTTCACACATGAGCTGGCCTCAACATTGTGAGCTGTAATCAAAGCTAAAGGGAGTCAAATTAAAATATTAATTTAATTATTGACATTATTGGAATTATGCTTATTTGATTTTCTATAGCATGGCGGACATGATGCTGCCACAGTCTGGTGTAAAAAAAATTAAATAAATTAACATTACTGAAGGCTAATAACATTTTACTATTAATAATAATTTGGTCGTTTTAATTTAATAATCAGTAAAAATCTTCTGCAACCCCATCCATATATGCCCAAGGTTAAGAACCTGTGTATCAAGCTTTTTAGTTTCTTTCTGACACCTGAATATCAGGAGACTCATAAATAAACAAACTCTTCATGTCAAAGTGTAGTACAGCAATGGGGCTCTGAATATAAAATTCTCCTCCCTCAGTGCTCTCTATCCAAATTGATCTCTGCCTTGATACTCTTCATAATTCATGAAGCAACTACAGATTCTCTGGTGCCGAGACTGATACGGGTTTGTGTCCATGTGTGTTTTCTTTCAGAGGGGGAGTTACTTTTGGCCAGTTGCTCTCAGGATTGTCTGATCCGAGTGTGGAGGCTGGTGGTTAAGTGCGACACGCATGCAGAGGAAGCTGCTGAAGGAACCATTAGGATGAAGGAGGACGTGTTCGAGACGAAGGGGAAAAGTGAGGCTTGCTCTTATTCATTTTCTCGATGTTGCCGATGTCCGTCGCCGAATGTCGCTTCACTGCGATTCATCCATCTTTCTGTCCACCAGTGTACGCAGTGAGTCTTGAGACGGTATTAGCTGGCCACGAGAACTGGGTGTACGGGATTCACTGGCAGCCTTCATTTATCAAAGGTTTCAAGATGGATATTTTACAGTTAATAATAACAACCGCAGTTTCTATTTTAATTTGTGTGACTTTGTTTTGCTGTTTGTCTCCCCCTGCAGGTGGCACACTGGAACAGCCTTTGAGTCTTCTTTCTGCCTCTATGGACAAGACCATGATACTTTGGGGGCCAGAGGAGGAGTCAGGTGTGTGGGTGGAGCAGGTGAGGTTCATCTTTCCTACCTGTTTTTGTTTTACTGATAAAGAAATCCTGTTTTTGATTCTGAATTGCCTCCAGACATTCGCTCTGGCTGTCCACCTCACCATATCGGTGTTTTTAATTAAAATGCGTCAATATACTGTAAGAGTCATCAAGATGACATCCGGGATCGTTTTCTGTTCGCAAATAAACCCTTTGTTTTACTCATCCTTAGTTTCCCACCCACACCACACCACACCACCCTTTCTTTTCTGGCACCATTTCAGACAGAGCGGCATGACCGTTTCGACACTACCACAAGGTCACTGTTTTACCTACGTCCCCTATCGATGTGTCCTCTGGCTATCCTCCCTGTCAGTCACAGAGGTCTTCAGAGCGCACAGCAGATAGTGTGAAGTAGTGCAAATAGTACGCGAATATGTGGTAGAAGTCAAGCCAGCTCATCCGCTGTTCTCCACCCGCTCTATCAGCTGGAGAACATCTGCCTGTTCTTCTTGCCCTTTCTAAATCACAGCTGGAGTGAAGGTCGGATTCTTTTCCATCTGGCTGAGAGCTGATGACAGGTGATGTCTTTCTGAAGGAAAGTAGAAGCAAATGATAAGTCTTTCTTTTTTTATTTCTAAACTGACAAGGTGCTGAGTTCACAGCCGGAGTGTAACACAAGGAGCCGCTAATTGGTTCTTTCCACATATGCCTTTTGTCAAACAGGAATGACATCACAGTGTAGAGGTGGTACCATTTTGATGTGATGTGAGATATTTGAACTTTTATTATAT
>JAQQZT010000023.1:25077791-25087993 GCA_030068275.1 Clarias platycephalus
CACACTGCCCCCACAGGTTAACACACAAACTACAATTTGGGCTGCAGGCTGGCGTTAGACAGAGACAAACGAACGCAGATGTAGAAATCAATCGAGCGCCACTACAAAACGCAACATAAACGTCTAGGACGTTCAGATCGCGTTCGTTTATTCAAAAATTTTACGCCCGTGTGAACAAGGCCTAAAAGTTACCGAGTTACTAGTGGGATGGGGGATTCTAGTGTAATTAAAAAAAGACAAGCGGATATACCGCGGAAACACCCTTGCATAATAAAGCTGTTGCCTTTCTTGTGCTTGAAATTAAAGTGATTGCTTAAATATGACCAGGGGTTTGCTTCATAAGAATTTGATGGCATTTCGCTTTCAGCTGGGTCTGCATCACTGGCTTCTGTTTTGTCCGTCTCCATGGTTCTTGTGAATTTAGCGCGTTTGTTCTCCACATTCATCAGTCAATCAGTGCAGTGGTTTCCGCTGTGCAATTTTCCTTCCTTGTTGCATTATTTTTATTATATTTTATTTTCATTCATTTATTTTTTACTTAGTAGCAAATATGATTTAAAATATAGTGAAGTACAAAGCATACTTAAGTAAAAGTAAAATTACAGATTTTCAAAACTACTTTAAAAGTAGAAGAACACAAAACAACTACTTAATTACAGTAACGCGAGTAAATGTAATTCATTATTTTCCACCTCTGGTTAATTTACAAACAAATGTTATATAGAAGGATAAATTAAATGATCAGAGTTATGTGCAAATCGACATGCTAGGCTATTTACAGGTCACTTTAAAACACAAAATATTTGTTGACAAATAATAGATTAGATTATAGTTAAACAATATAACCAATATACTGTATGAGGTGGATTTTCTTTACGGTACAGACCATCAGCAGGGCTGTGATATCTTTGAACCTCAGTCTGTACTTTCCTGCCTATGGTTGAAACACCATGCTGAAGTTCAGTACAGCAGCATTCCCTCTCATGTGATATTGCTTTTATACAACAGTTCTACAAATGCTATTTATTTAACCAGTTATTTTGCTCTGTCAATACATACAGTATTCATCCTTACCTGGCAGAACTATCTGTCACTGACAGATCTGGCGACAGACAGTAAAAACAGGAGTGAAAGTAGTTTTTAATTCTTCCCAGTACCATGTCCCCAACAGGTGAGGAGGATAAAGCATGGAGCTGGTGGACAGTCCTGAGAAACCTACGGAGATTTACCTAATATTTCTACTTATTCCAGTTTATCAGCTGACTTCTGGGATGTGGGGTTAAATACCAATAGTGTAAAACAGTTAGTGTGCTATATTGGGTGTACAATCCCTTGTTCCACACACCAAGTAGTTCCTTTGACTAGAAGTTGGAGAGGGATTTGAGGATTCAACACGGCAATTCAGAAAGACTTAGAAGCAATTACTAAGGAGAGAGTGTTGTTGAAGGTAATGTAAAGTTATCTCTTCTGCATGCATCGTCTCGCTGACGCGTACTATATGATTGGCTAGTGTGGCTGTGATTGACAGGTTAGAGACAATAAGAGCATCCTGTTTAGATAGTATTACAAAAATGTATTTTTTGACTCGCAGCTACTGTAGGTGTGAGGTATTGTGAGGATTTATGCTTGCGATCTCTGGGTGGCTTGGCAAGAGCTTTTCTACCACTCGAGTGCCGGTTACATGCTGTTGAACGTTTCTTGGAGGAAGAGTAAATTAGATGCCTTTTAACTGCTGTGTTAAAATGTTTCTATAAACTGAATTCAAGCTTATAATCAGCTTAATAGATATACTGCACTGAATAAACTGGGAACCTAGTTTTTTTCGCCCCCGCTTGTGTTTTAGGTTTCCCCAGTTTGAGGAAGTTCTGAGTGAAACTTATTTAGGAAAGTAAAACCAGTGCATGTGTTCCTGTTACTTCCAACAAGCCAGGCCTCCAGTGTAGCTCAGGAGCTGATGTTTGTTCCATACAAGCCTTTGGGCCTCTGAGCCTTTAGCCTAGTGCTTAGATGCTAAATATTTGACGGCCTGATGAAGCAGACAGAGCATCTTTGACACAAAAACTCATTTTCCGTCCAGCCTGTTAGCCATGGGGCCCTCCCTCTGTCAATTATTTACCACCCACAGCGTACTGAGAGGCTCTGTACTGATTCAACTCCTCATTTTACTGTGTGTGTGTGCTCAGTATTTTATAAAAATAACTGTATATACATTATATTGAGAGTAGTATAATAAATACATGTATAATATAGTAAACAGTATACAGCTTGAACATAAGATGTTAATTATAGTATTAATTATAGAAAATCATATTAAATATGAAGGCCGAACGATAGTGTCGCGGTTCACAGGATCAAGGGTTTTTGACCCGCCGTTGGGTCTGTGGAATTTGTGTTCCCCAGGGTTCTCCATGTGCTCGTGTTTCCTCCCACAGTGCAAAGATGTGTGTGTTCCATGCAATAGGTTGGTTTATAGTGCTGAACCAGTGCTGAAAACTAGTGTGGCATTTGAGTTTTAAAATAATTGCTACTTTTACTAAGTGAATGTCTGTGTTTGGTCTGGGATCTGTCTTGAAGCAAAACTTCTTTAAAAAAAAATACCACAGTATTTTCTAAAATGTTCAAATTGTTTTTTATTATTGTATTCTTATTTCATATTTTATATTCTTTATCAGAATATTTTCTTTTTTTATACTCAATTTTATATACTGTATATATTTTTTATTTGAATGCTCCATTTTCTTCTTTTTTTTTAAATTTTTGGTCATGGGCAGTCGTACAAGCATTTCACTGCATATCATATCATGTATGATTGTGTACGTGACCAAAAGAAATGAAGTTGAAAGAAAACCGAGTTACATTTTAATACTGTTTAACATTTCCCCTGTTAAAGCCTAATTAATCTAAACTCTCAGAAGTGCAGGACACATCAGTTAGGGAGCGTCTAAAAAGTGCAAGACCTGGGCAACGGTCTAAGATTCTACCAAGATTAAAAGTAATCTACTTCACAACAAATCTACTTTAACTTATTGCAGCTTTAGAGTTCAGTACGGATACACATTTTAAATGAGTAATTACTTTTTTATTGCGATATTGTTTCGCAAACAAACAAATAAAAATCAAACAAACTGATTGTATGATTCACACTATATTAGACTCTACCATTTTAATGAGATCTGATAAATCTAATCACAATCTACAGTTTCTCACAAACTAATTAGGCCTCTGCTTTAACAAATTTACCACCATCATTTTTCTAACCCATTTTATTTAATTACATTCAGTAAATCTGGTGCCTCTGGCTCGGAAAGAGAAGCTTTTGGGACGTTTTGAAGCTCATGGCAGGTCCAAAAGAAATATATGGTATCATGGCCGTGCTATTTATTTATGTAATAAAAATAGGAACAATAATAATGATGAGAATTATAAAAGGAAATATAAAATACTACACTCATTAATATAGTAATTGTTATGGCTGTGTGTTTGATAAAATGTATCTTCAATTACGGTTTTGACTAACAACAATTATGGAGATTATTTTATTTATTAATATATTTTAGATTATTTATTATATTATTTTTGCCGAGATGTTTTGCTTTTGTGTTAAAAATTCTACATATCTATTTTAATTACGCTGGTGCACCTTGTCCCCGCACCATAAGCCCAAATTCATTCTTAGCAAGGTGAAAAATTATTTTAAACATTTTATTCTAGTTTTGTTTTTAAGTTTTTTTTTTTTTTTCTTTTAATTAATAAATGCATGATGTTACCAGTCAATGGTAAATAATGTTAAATAACCCTGATCTCAATATTAACCAAAATAATAGTCATTATATATTGATATTATAGATTTACTAAATCAGGAAAAAAAAACAGCCTTGCATTGTTTTTTTTATTATTTTATTAATAAAAAAAAAAACATTTTTTGCAATAATTTATTAAAAATGTTATGACTTCCATGCAGTTTAAGGGTACAAGAATATGAAATGAGCACATCCACTTCGATTCTTCAAGAGCTCTGGTGTGTGTATGTACAAACACACTGCTCAGGACAATTGTGGAGCACAGAATTTACTTGATATATAAAAAAAAGAAAGAAAACAAAAAGGTCAGAGTTGTGAATCATTTTAATCGTGATGGGCACCGATGTTCTGAGAACTAAAACCAAAAGAGAGAGAGAGAAGTCTTTCTGCACAGAATAAATAGTTTCTTATAGCGATATGTAAACTTGGAGACGGCACATTTTCACAGAGTGGCAAACAGACATACACACTCACCGTTGACATTCTGTAAATTTTTTTTTTTTTTTTTTTTTTAGTCATTTGTAATGTCCCCTCACTATCATAGATTAATACCTCTACAGGAAAAAAAAAAAAAGTGTTTTATACATTATATACAGTAGAAATAGTCCTTCGTGCTTTTTGGGGTATTGAGGAGGCGCTCTTATTGTTACACGTCGTCATAGTCAACACACACTATTCACCTCGCAGAACGCCTTCGATAGTCCAGGCTTACGATAACTGTCGTCCAGCGTTAAACGATTTTGTGAGTAACATGACAAAGCGACCAAGAGTTCCGACCAAGACCGACTTGGTTCCAGAGTTTATTGCCTGTAACAAGAAGACACTCCATAAAAATTTCAGTGCTGCTTCTTTTTTTGTACCTCTGTCTCGAGTAAACTGTGTGTTTGATCAATACACACGCATACACATGCGCGCACAGACACGCTCGATGAATTCCATTAATATTACATAACACTTCAAAAGAAAAAAAAAAAGAAAAAATTCAAAAATAACCCGGTGGTTTGGTCTCGTACTGATTTCCCCAGAGAAGAAACAGGAGCTTGGTTTTAAATTCACAGTTCTCATCATTACTATGAAGGACACTCACAGACATATCAGAGTTTGTGGTTGCAGTATAAATAATTTGTGGTCAGCACAAAGCCTGTTTTTATTTATTTATTTTTTTTCCATATTATTTTGAGAGAAACTGTCTTGTGTTCCTGTGCAGAAGTTTTATTTCCACCTGCTCTCATGCACACCTTACAGCGTGATATGACTTCAGTGTATCTGTCTAGACAGCCTGGAGCTGATTATTGCCACGTTCATAAATGTGCATTTATTAGAATTTGGAAAATAAATTCTACAATTTATGCATAGGATACCATGGGTGGAATTGATGAAAATGCAAATTAGAAAATTAGTTCTAATGATTTATTGTCGTATAATTACACCGTTTGTTAATGTACGGAAATTAATAATCACCTTTTTTTTTTGTCGAAGATTCCTCTGGATTAATATAAAAATAAAATAAGATGTATTAACAGTTACAGTAGTAATAAGCAAATGATAAGGGGTGTTCGAGTCAAACCCGGGACTTTTGATTGTACAGAATAACAGAAAAACTCCTTTGATTTCTCTATACAATCCCCTGCTACGCTAATGCACTTATCCCAGTGTTTCACTAGTGCTTGGATGCCATCAAGGTAGAACGATTTCTCATGATACGATCGGACTGCCTGCTTCACGTCTAAAACGATGGCCTCGCAGGAACTCCTTTAACAGCTCCAACATGATTGGACTGTACTTGGAATGGGGAAATAACTCCCAGCTTTCCCAGAGTTCCTTTAACATGCAAGCGGTGTTCATGAATGATCGTGTGTACAGTTCCCACAGACAGACGCATCTCCATTGGGAACGACTGCAGTGCGCTCCCACCTTGGCCGGGATCGTCATTCACTTCATTAAAAATGCTTGCATCTTTAAAATGTTTTACTGTGGCTAAGAGTCTCATCACCGTGCTGCGCTCAAAGTCTTCTGTACATGTCAATCGATTTACGCTTTCATTACATGAGAGTCCTGGTTTGGCTTGAACGCCCCTTGTAATTTGGTTCAGGTGTTGAATACCGGCATATCTAAATGAGTAGTGATTGCTACTTTTTTTTTCTTTTCTTTTTTTTCAATAAATAACAACCATGAATAATTTAAAACTGTATGGTAATCTGTGATATGGGTTACTTTATACCTAAATATTCTTTTTCCACTTATATTCAAGCACAAAGAAAAGCTGGTCAGAAACACTTGAATCGCTGGAGCACAGGGATAAGGAATAATTGGGTTTTATCACTGATATTTCTGAGCTCCAGAGGTTCGCCACCAAAAAAAAAATAAAATGTAAATAAAAAAAGAAATCAACATTAGGGAGCCCTTTTACAACCACTTTCACTGAAATAGAGAAGGGAAATAAGAGCGCATAATAATATCCTACACCTTTTACTAAATCTCGGCAATTGGACGTACTTGAGGATCCACAAAAAATATATATATATTTTTTCAAACATTAGTCTCAATGTCATCACCATGAATCATTTTGGTTAGAACTCCAAAAACTGTGTAGATTTAGGTGTACTTCAAAATAATTAATGTCCAGGACAATTTTTATTTTATTACAGCAGTGTAATAAACTATAAATAATCATTCGAGTGCTGTATGCAGTGACAAGATTTTTTGTGTGTGTGCGCGTGTGTGTAACTTATTTTGTACTTCCTTGGAAAAGAACATTTTAGAAATAAATCGAAACAGCGATCTTGGCAGTACTTTCAGAAGCACGTATAAAAATGAAACTCTCAGGGACACGAGCATCCTGGAGTAGAGTGTCAGAGGCTGAAGTGCCGTGGCATTGTGAAATTTTTGCTTTATGTTTAAAGGTCTTTCTCACTATGATTTGTTATACCGAAGCTGACTAGCAGCCTCGGCGGTTAGCATGTGGTCCTCTTAGACGTTAACGTACGTTGAAAAATAAATCGAAAAAAAAAAAAGACGATGGCCAACAGTTTTGTTTTTGTTTCGTTTCTAGCACACCAAAAAAACCAAACCTATGAAAGACAATCAGGATGCGTTAGTTTATCAAATCGTTTAGTTATATTCATTAATCTGACCGATCAGCACTATAGTGTCCATCTGGCTCCAAGTACAAGGTCACAGGCACAGCATTCGACAAACGCAAAAAAAACAACAAAAAAAAAAAACGAAAAAAAAAAAATTCAAGACACCACTGGTGAAATATCTGCAGAAAGGAAATTGTTCTTGAGAATGGTGATACTTAGCTTATTCCAATATTTTGCATTTTGAATACAATTCTTTTGTTGTCTTGATATAGGTTTACAAAAAAATATGACAACAGCTAGATGCTCTATATCTGTGAGACATTTGTGCAAAGTTCACAGCACACAGTTACATTTCTATAGCAACTATGAGGTATGGTCACTGTTGCTAAGTGCCAGGTAATGTGTTTCCCAGGGCCACTTAGGGACGGCGGCAGAAATTCCTCCTGCACCTCAGGCTTTGTGATTGAGTCCTCGATGTGCGTGAATGATGTGCAGGCTCTCCATCCAGGCCCTGTGTTGGCTGGCTCAAGCTACTACAAGTTTGGTAAAGATGTTTCACTCGCTGGGATCAAGAGAGAAAAAACGCTGCGATCAGGTTATAACCATGTGACCAATTCACTTATTGGATCCAGCCATTATTGTGCAGCTTTATTTCTCCGTTAAGGTGGATGTGTGTGTGTGATCACTTCGCGTTGACGGATGAGCATTCCATAATGACACGTTTCCCCCCTCAATACTATCTACTGTATATCTCTGATGTCACTTCTGCTTGGAGCCGTTAATGGATCACATCAAGAGATGATGATTCGTCTGCCGAAGGTCCATATAAGGGGGCAATACTTCCACCATCCCTCCACCACAGAGGAATGATCGATCAGCTGCTTGTTTTTTGACTACAGGCCCATACACTTTGATAAAATGGAAGACTGGACCTCAGGCTCTTACAGATCTCGCCGACTTCTGTATCCGGTCCTGCTGCGCTTCCATACGAGTGTTAACGCCACAACAGGGTTTTCCAGAGAGCTATGTGCCTGGTCCAAGGATATCATGAGGCCTCTCTTGCTTCACAACAGTGTCTCTACCTATCTGATAGCCAGTTTGTGTCATTATAGATATTTGCTCTAAATCTATTATCGTGATCAATCCACATATGACCTTTTTTTATGACGAAAGCCCCGGCCACTGGTGTGCCTGTGTGTGCTGTGACGTTTGCTTGTTAAGGATTAGCAGAACCTACAACTGGCTCGCTGTCTCTGTGAGTCAGTTGTATAAGCGACAAGCTAACACTTTTCCACGCCATGTACACCTAATCAGTGCCAGGAAAGCTGCACCAAACTGTTTTCATGTTTGGTCGACAGGAGTGCCCAGCCTTTCCCGATTCCTACCCCAAATCGTTATTCCCGGCACGATGACGGCCCGCTCTTGTGTGTACTGTGGTATTTGTTAAAGTTCTGAATATGAGGCTTCTGGATGGTCAGTGTCGTGAGCTACTAAAGTCTAATAGGTTGACAAAGGGTCCAAAAACAGTGACATTTGTGAAAACACCCATGGAAGTCGATAAGGCCAGCTCAGCTGGCATCCCCTGTTGCATCTGTTGTTGTCTGGGACAGGGAGACCGGTACAGGGGAAAGAGTAGTAGGTGAAATGTAGATCTCGGTGAGCACTGTGAGGATGTGTGAGGATGACCGGATGATGGACCCCCCCTCCCCCTCCCCAACCACCCAAACCCTCCCCCCAAACCCCCCTCACAGCCTGAAGGATCAGTTTTGTTCTGACGTAGACATAGATGGGAGGAGGGTCGTGGATGTATGTACGAGGAGGACCCCCCCAGGTCACTCACACACTTCCGCTCATTGCTGATGTGGCTCAGTCTGTTGGATTTCAACCGGAGATCTGTTCCTCAGAGCGCGGAGCTGTGGTGTAGGACTCACAGGCCAGAGACCATGACCCTGTAGGAAGGGGGCATGTGTCTGTGGCGGGGACTTGAGGCCGGGCTGCTGTTGGGACTGCAGCTGGCATCCACCCCTCCTATGGAGGGTAAGTAGGCATGGTGCAGGATGGGCAGCTGCAAAGACAGCCTGCGCTGTATGCTGTGAAAATAGAGCACATGGTCAGGACTAGTAAAATTGCAGCTCAAGTAATAAATCTGAAAAATGAATGCATAGTAGACAAATATTCTAAATCAGAATGCTCCAACGCATTTAGCATCTCTCAACCCAATTTGGTGATCTGTAAAATTCGTTGGGATGAGCCATCTCTCTGCTATCATGCAACAGCTAAAAAACAAAAGGGTGAAGACCAACACATGCTACAGTACCTCCAAGAAACATTAAGTCACAAATATGTTTTTTTCAAAGCTGCTGCTCACGATGCAAACTTGCGAAAGTGCTATCTGCCCCCTTCTGCATAAATAGTTGTTCACAACGGGCTAGTGTCTCTTTGATGGGCGGAATAGAGAGCATGCCATAAAGTCCCTCGAGAGCATGATCAAATCTGCTCCCTTGTTGCTAACTTGTATACAAATCTAAATCGTATTAAGTATGCAAAGTTGGGTATTGCCCAATCTCTGTGTGCTTGTAGTTTTCATGTTCTCCCCTGGTGGGTTTCCTCCGGGTTCTCCGGTTTCCTCCCGCACTTCAAAGACATGCAGATTAGGCTAATTGGTGTTCCCAAATTGCCCGTAGTGTGTGAATGTGTGTGCCCTGTGATTGACTGGCACCCTGTCCAGGGTGTACCCCCTCATGCCCCAAGTTTCCTGGGATAGGATTAAGCGGTATTGACGATGAGTGGGTGAGTATAGATTATTGCGTTGCAATGGCGCTTGTCATATACTTGTGTTAGGATTAGCAAGTGTAGATGTACTACTGATACCTGTTGTCTGTGCTTTTCACTCACCCATATTCTGATTTTGGGGGTATTTTCACTCTTTGATCGATCACCACAGACAGATCCTCGACTTTATAGTAAACACTGTCCATTTGAAACACTGTAATAGTGCAACATGGTAGAGCTGAAGATCTTTGCCCGAAACCGACGGGACCCGACGGGTTCGGTCGGGTTCGGGCTTAATTAATATAATTTTACGCTGGCTCGGGTCGGGCTCGGGCCAGGCTCGGGCTTGCGCGGTAAATGAGCGGTCATGTGATGCGTTTTAATTAGCGCAAGAGAAATGCGAAAATGGATGCTGAGGAGGTTTTTTTTTTTTTTTTTTTTGTTCCAACTTCCAAGTTGCCTGTAGCCTGTACGTTAGTCATAAATAAATTATGTTAAAACATGTATAAATGACTCATTCTTGACCAAAGGCAAAAGAGCTGTGCGC
>JAQQZT010000023.1:25095091-25118192 GCA_030068275.1 Clarias platycephalus
CACACACACTCACTCTCACACACACACACACTCACTCTCACACACACACACTCACTCTCTCACACACACACACACACTCACACTCACACACACACACACTCACACTCACTCTCACACACACACACACTCACTCTCACACACACACACACTCACTCTCACACACACACACTCACTCTCTCACACACACACACACACACTCACACTCACACACACACACACTCACACTCACTCTCTCTCTCTCTCTCTCTCTCACACTCACACCCTCACACACTCACTAGACTAAAAACAGTAATTTATTTCTACAGGCCAGACAGAGCAGCTTTATTAAATTTTTGTCCCTGAATACAGCCCCAATACACCAGAAAAATTACTTGAATGTTGTCAAATTAACCTAAAATGCTTTAAAGACATAATAAATGATATTAAACGAAATCTAAGGTATATAGGCCTATTTCTAGACATATTCTTCTAAGTCTTTAAGCAGTCATTTCTATTAGCAGTTCAATCTACGAGGTTGTTCAAGTCAAACTGGGACTTGTAATGAAATTTCTCGTGAATGAAGGGTTGACATGTACGGATTTCAAGGACAGTATGCTGATGAGACTCTTAGCCCCAGTGAAATCCTGGCCAAGGTGGCTTTGAGTCCACAGCAGTCAGTCGTTTAAACGTTTAGCGAGTTAAATGCCTGATCCTTGAAACTAGACTAAACTTTGGTGCCAAAATGCGGATTAGCCTATGGGAGCTGTACATGCAATCGTTCACTAACACCACTTGCACGTTACAGGAACTCAGCAGGGAGTTACTGCCACATCCCCCTGTACAGTCCTGACCTCAATCATTAAAGGAGTTCCTGGGAGGCCAGCCTTTCAGACTGCCATGGCTCTGGAGTACTAAGAAAACTTTCTGCCTTGATGGTATCCAAGCACTAGTGAAATGCTGGGATAAGTGGATTAGTGCAGCAGGCGATTATATTGAGATATAAAGGGAGTTTTTACACTCAGCTGTGTTCTGTTGTTCTGGACAATCAAAAGTCCCAGTTTGACTTGAACATGCGCTGCACGCATGGTATATGCTCTGACCAAAGTCCGCGACATGACATTTCAACGACAAAACCAAGGCGAGCTAGTCTCTACCTGTGAAGTGTCTGAAAGTGAATGTCACCAGACTTTAAATGGTTTAAAATTTAAATTCAGATGTTTCCTGCATGCTGTCCTGGTTTGTTGTCAAATATGGTGATCATGTGCAAGATTTTTGAATCCTCAATAGCAGTACTTTCAAAGATGCTGGGTAAAGTTTAGGTGCTGTATTTTCTTTTCTTTAGATTGTTCTCTGGAGGGATTTTTTAATTTGGACTTTTGCCATTAAGATGCAACATAATGGTGCTATTGCAAAACTGTGGTCTTTTTATTTTAATTTTTTTTCTTTCATTACCATCTACTTATGTTCCAGGGTACATTATGTTCACATATCCAAATTTTCAACTGCTTCAAAAGTTTTTATTCTTACCCTGATTGTGCTTAATGGCATTTCTAGCTACTGGTGGATCAACAATTTCATGCTTTTTTATAGACTTATTAGACACTACACTGTACACAATAAACTCCTAGAGCAAGAACTAAAAAGGTTCCTGTTGCTATGGTCCAAATGCACCGAGCTCTAAAATACTAAGGTCATAAATGTCTATGCATCCCCTCTCACTTACCATAAGGAGACCTTTGTAGGCATAAACGATCCCAAGCCAAATGGTCATGTGTGTGTTCTCACAGTGCTCCAGGAAGGGCCGGATAGCCATGTCTCGGCCCTGAGGGTCCGCCTGCAGAGATACAGAATTGGGAAGGGGTGTACAGTGAGAATCGTCACCACAAGTGTAATAATACTAAATAGCACTTAAGACTTTTATGGTTCTATAGGCAGAACAGTAAGTCCATGGGCATGCTGTGTCTTTTTCATGACATGAAAAGCAATATATTTGATTTGATTTTTAGGATCACCAGCAAAAAAAAAAAAAAAAAACCTCTCTTCTTTTTCCTTCTTCTGAAACTCAAGTATGCATGAAGATGGAGTAATTAATACTTATTATGCTTGTGGTATTCATGGCTACACATGGCACTCTTTCATTAAGCGCTGTGTTCAGACCTCTTACCTCCCACACCTCTGTCATAGGGGACTGGGAGGACATTCAACCTCCCCAGACAGCAACTGAACACTATAGAAACAGGCCATGTGATTACCCCAGGGGGGGATACCGCTCGCTGGTCTCTCCAAAGGGCCGTAATAATAAGCCAATTAGCTCTGCTGGATGCCAGAGGAGTAAAGCTGATAAACAATACGACTTGGTCAGACATTGATTGCTTGAGTTTTTAACCTACAACAGACGGGTCCGTGGTAGAAAATGGGTCAGTGCTGCATTGTGTATTGAAGGAAGATTGTGAATAACTGGGTTTCCCTCTGTACACACACTCCTCCGAAGGCAGTCAGATTTCAACAAACTCCTTGCTGTCCCACTTTAAAAACTTCTCTGTATGCCACAGATGCAGCGCCTCCTCGAAAATGCAGACACGTGGTGACACACTTCAGCTCTGGTGATTTTTTTTTTTTTTCTTTTTCTTTCCAGTTTGGTACAGCCCAGTTTTTTTAATCTCCTTTTCTGAATAGAGCCAATAAAACTCAAAAACTTTACAGTCTGCGTAAAGATTCTGAACGGTAATGCTGCTGCTCACTGCCTAGGGCCATCAACTGACTTTAATAGATGATCCAATTCAAATTAACTGATTACCAAAATGCCTATTTGATTGTATGAGATTAAAAAAATAAAATAAAAATGGAAACGTGTTTCTAGACAGCAGGACAGAGTTTCTAGACTCCCTGTCCACTTCTTTAGGTATTTCTTGCTTTTACTGGGTTGCATCCCATTTTGCATTAAGAACCGGTGTTGCCAACTCCTCAGTAAGGGAAGTAGCTATTGGAGGTCTTAAAAGATGCTAAATGACATCATCGCCTAATTTGCAATTGTAATAGACGCTGTAGAAGAACATCCTTACCATCTGTAGACTTATAGTATTTAACAATTACCTTGTATTATGGTATTTATTATTATATCTAATAATTAATGTTCAGTGAAACACACATACACCAAAAAGGGTAACCATGGCAATGTACTCTCATTACTTAATACTAGAAACAATAACCTAAAACTATAGAAAGTAATTCATATTTATGTTCTTAGAATAAAATATTCATAAGACTTTAAATGGTTAAACTTTCAAAAAATTCCAAAATTGTCTTCATGTGAATAAATCTGACAGCCAGGTGCTGAGAACTACAGTTCACATCCCATAATCCCCAGTCCAAATATGTACGTAACTTCCCGTTTTATCCCGTTATCAACCTGCAGCCTGACAGTCTGGGACGTGAAGGGGCTCACGGCAGCACACGCTGCTTCTTAAGCACAGTAACTGCAGAACGATACGTTTTCACGCTGGAGTCTCCAAAAGGTCTCCAATAACACCGGAAAAAGTCGCTCGATTTGTCGCTAGTCGCTTTTGACCTAAAAGTTGCTAAGAAGGTTAGGAAAGTCGCCAGATTTAGTGAGAAGCACTGCCTTAATTCTTCATCGAATAGCCTTAAAAGGTGCCAGAAAGTTTCCTTAGAGATTCTGGACCATAATGACACGATAGACATGATACAGTAGCTCCACTGTTGGCTGCATACCCAGGATATAAATCTCCTATCCCACCACATCCCAAAGGTGCTCTATTCGACTGAGATCTGGTGCCTGTGGAGGCAATTGGAGAACAGTGAACTCATTGTTATTCTCCTATGACCTCTGGCGTCGACGAGGAATCTTTGCCCAGAGAACTGCCACTCACTAGATATTTTCTCTTTTTCAGACTATTTTCTCTAAACCCTAGAGAGATGGTTGTGCTTGAAAATCCCAGTAGATCAGCAGTTTCAGAAAAATACGGAGACCAGCCTGCCTGGCAACACCAACCATGCCATGTTCAAAGTCACAGAAATCAGATTTCTTCCCCATTCTGATGCTCGGCTTAAACTTCAGCAGATCGTCTTGACCATGTGTACATGTCTACTGTAAATGCGCGCAGTTGTCGCCTTGTGGTTGGCTGAAAGGTGTTGAAAGAGTTCTTCAGATAAACTACATAACAAACATATAATTTACTGCTAAAACAGTGTTCCTGTTATACAGAGTGGCCCAAAAGTCAATTCCAAAAATGTATTTGAAAGTATAAATGACAGCAAGTAACATTTTCTCATTAATCAGAAGTTATGTTACATGCAAAGGCCATTTACTTTTTAGTTGAACGATTGTTCTGGGCTGAATCCAATAAACTACTGACTTCAGATGACCCCATAAAGAAAGGTTGAGTGGTGTTGGGTCCGGTTCTAGGCAATCCTTTATGTTAATTTTGACATCTTGGGTCATCTTGGGTTTAAAGTACTGTATAATAATAATAATAATAAGAAGAAAAATGCCTATGAATGAGTCAAGAACAGTCAAGTAGAGCAAAAGAAATAGAGGAAATCCTTTAAAGTTCTGCAGAACCTTTTCAGAAGGAAATTTGTGTTGGTTACTAGCACTGTAGAACCTTTTACAAACCCCCAGGTGGTGCAGCAGTAAAGTGCTCGTCCTATCACGCAAGTTCGAATTCCGGGTGATGCTGTAGCCTCCTGCAGCCAGGGGCCTAGACAGAGCTGACTGGATGAAACTCTTTTAGAGGGGCGAGGGATGCATGGGAGGCATGGTTCAACAACCAATCACGGGCCTCTGTGAACTCGCACAAGCAGTGGAAACACTCGGATTGCGCTGTGTGTCACGCTGAGCGAGACGTATGAAAATATGCGGTTGCCTGGCGTCACGCGGCTCAGAGGAAATATTTAATAGTGTTTGGTCCTTCCTGACTGGTAGCATTAGCCTTAATGTGGGGGACCCACCTAATAACAGGTGGGAGTTGGATACGAATAAATTAGGGAAAAAGTAAAAAGGAAGAAGTCAACCCCTCCCCCCATTCCCCCAAATCAAGGTTATTGTGGAAGAAGCCATCAGACGATCCATCTAAAATGACTGCATGAATTTGTCCTCTATGCCAAATTCTGCATGTGTGAGTGAAACATGTGAATAACAAAACTCCTGAACTTTCATCATTCTAAGTCTTTGCTTTAGTCAGACAAAGCTGTGTTGTGTAAGGTTGCCAGGCAACTGCCAATGGACCGAGCAGCACTGCGTATTGGACGCCGCTGTCATTTCGCAGCGCATTAGTCCTCTAATGTAATTGTTCATCACAGCCTGGAAAGGGCGACTGACAGGGTGTCTGCAGAGACACAGAGACAGGGGGACATGAGCAACGAAGTGTAGAGTCCCTCAGTGAAAGCAGAAAAAGAAAGAGAGAGAGAGAGAGAGAAAGAGAGAGAGAAAGATTCTCTGTGGTTCCTGTTGAGAGTGGAAAGAAGACACTTATGGAGACATAGCAGAGGAAATCGAGGGCTCACTCATTGTCAGCCAAGGGGATAACAGTGGGGGAGAGAAAGAAAGAAGGAGAAAGAAAGTCATCAACCGCTTTGACAACAGCTTTCCATCACCTATGAAAGTAATAACAAAAGGAACACAGGAACATGAGAATGCTGACCTGTGCTTATGACTGCTATCTGGCAGCATATCTGACACTATAATAAAACAAGAGATTGCCTATTGTCGATCAAATTAGCGATTATACACATGGTGTGTACGATGTCTAAGCCATGTGAGGTGTAAGGTAAGGACAGAAGGTCTGTGAAGCAACATCCCAGACAGAGGTTTCTGGGGGTTCTCAAGGAGATCCCTGAATAACGCAAATCTACAATTATGACGTAATTAATTAACGAGCCAGACAATAAACACAAACAGGTTGTTCTGTGAAGTAAACAAAAACAGACTCCAATTAACCACGTAAGGATGATGATGACAACAACTGCGACATTAATGTAGCACAGTGGGTAGCATTGTTGCCTTACAGAACTTGGGTTTGATCATCCTGCATGATTTCTCATGTCCATGTGGGTTTCCTCTTGATTTAGGATGCTAAATTGCACCAAGTGTAAATGTGTAAATGACTGTCTGAATTTGTGGGCCCTATGAGGGAATGGGATTCCATGTGGGGTGAATTCCCGGTGATGAGATTAGAAAAAGCCTTTATTGGTCACAGTGAAATACCCAGCATATCCAGATACTGTAGAAAGCTGGGACAGGGTTAAGGGCAGTGTTAAGGTGCTAACAGTGGAAACTTGACAGGGCTGGGGCTTGAACCGTTGACCTTCTGACCACCAACCCAGAGTCTTAACCTTTAGAGTTTCCTCTGGCCCTAGGACCCAAGTCATAAATGGGATTGGCTCTAGGGGATTGGATTTAGAGTATACTGAGAGTAAATTGGTTACTGAAGATTAATGAGTAAAGTAATGATAATCCCGGTACATCTTTCAAGGGAATTTGACCACAAAGGCCATTACACCCATTAGGATTTGCACACGGGCAGCATGGTGGTGTAGTGATTGATTCCTGGCCAAGTTCGATTCCCGTCTGTGTGCATGGTGTTTGTATGTTCTTCCTGTGCTTGGTGGGTTTCCTCTGGGTACTCCGGTTTCCTCCTACAGTCCAAAGACATGCAGATTAAGCTAACTGGCGTTCCCAAAATGCCCGCAGTGCGGTGTACCCCGCCTCGTGCCCTTAGTCTCCTGGGATAGGCTCAAGGCCCCCCACGACCCTGAATACAGGATAAAGCGGTATAGACGATGAGTACGTGAGAGTGTGGATTTGCACACATTTGGCAACTGATAAAATCTAATAATGTCTCTCCATTTACAGTAGCAACAAGTGATCATGTGATACATGGAACAAAACTCTTTTTTGAATTTTAAGACGAGCTTGACTGCTTTAGATGTTCCAGGTCACACATTTGAACTCATATTAACTTAGAGCATAAACTCAAATGACTTTTTAAAAACTCAACATTTCCAACCAAAATGTGAGATTTACACACATTCCCTTCACACTTTTCCCAGCTTGCAGCTGACTATGTAGTCTTCTAATCAGGCTAGGTAAGGGAGCTGAGAACTGGTGTGGCCTCTGTGTTCCCAGTGGAGCTCCAAATGAGGTCTAGTTGCTCGAGCCTGTACCTCTCCGATCCGCCTGCCACGGAGAGACAAGTCTCTCTGGATATCCGTTGTCGTCGTCATCGTCGTTTTCTACTCTTCCTCCTCCTCCTCCTCCTCCTCACTGCTGATTATTTCGGGCTCTAAACTCCACTTCAAAAGCAGGGACTTTAAAGTAGCAGTGCTGCAGTGCTCGCGGCAGCACCCGGGAGCTGCCAGAACTGATTTATTAGGAGCTAAATGCATCATTAAACTAAGCATCTAACCCTGAACATCACACACGTTTAAATATGCAAATGGGAACGTGTGGTGCGTTATGTCTTGGATTACGCCCTTTGTTATGGAAGCTGAAAAGGCCTTTTTATTGCTGCCATTCTTTAATCTAATGCTTCGTCATAACCCAGGTTTAATCAGAACTCCCATCTGCTTGCTCTCTCTGTGAAGCGCAGGCACAGATGACTTTTTACCAGGCTGCTGTCACGTGATGACTAGGAGTATCTTTACAAGCATAATTACCTTTCCTGCGCTCTTGAACACATGCAAAGGGAGATAACTGCCCTCCTGCATTTAACTTGCTCTGCCAAGTATACATAATGTACATACACATATGCGATATAGCACATGCATTCTGATTGATATCTTTTCACACACAGACACATTGTTTAATAATCTCATGTGCTGTAAGTTTATTTTCTTTCCACAAACAATATGTCCCTGCTAACATGTCCATACATCCTTGTTGAGTCAAGGACGCGCTATAATTCCTACAACCTTAGACAGACTGCTCTGCCGTCTCCGGCTCTTTGGTACACAGGACACACACTCCAAATGGTGTGAGATGGAGTGGGATTAGTCTCCATCATTCTCCATCTGCTACCCCAGTGATTGCAGACGTATATAGGCATACACAAATGTGCGTGCAGACACATGTACACATATTGTTGTGGAAACTACACACCACAGCACAATTCCACAGAGAGACTCAGTCTTACTAAGGGCATAACTGCAGTTTGAACTGCTGGATATAAGAATATTATATGTAATGTAGTATATACTGTAATGTATGTAAGGTTTTCCTCTAAGGGTTACATTGATACATTTATTAATAAATGACGCATCATGCTTTATATCCATTTATGGTTACATTTATTGATGTGCAACATCTAATAAACTACAGGTAATCCCAGACTTATGAACATTCAAGTTACGAATTTCCGCAGATAAGAACGAATCTTCTACTTTCGGTTCAATACATGTATTGTACAAAAAATAGACACTGCAGTGCACCAAATACCAATATTTACAATTGTATAGAGTCGGCCACAATGAATCAGTCCTGAAGCACGATGATAGAAAATAGCTGTCCTGATGTAAAATCCTTATTTCGGAAAATCCCCAACAAAATAGAGTTCACAGTCCAATACAGTGGAAAACAGCTCTGAGACAAAATGGATTCTGGGATTCCCATGGCGATTTAAAGGTGCAGAAACATTGTTATATATTTCACGTGTGAGTTTCATTTCCTTAGGCGCAATTACAGTATGGTTTTTGGCCACATGATGACAGTGTGGGGAAAGGGGACAGATTTAGACAATGCTTTACACTGTATATTCGTGTCAAAGATGTAGAACATCCACTTTGTCTGACTTAAGAACAAGTCGGACTTACGAACATGCTTCTGGAACAGTAAGGTTTGTAAGTCAGGGAGTACTTTCCTGTAAGTTCCTGTTACAATTTATTGCATAGGCGTTATAAACATCATTCCCTCACCAGCATGTTTTTTCTCGTGTTTAAGGTAATAAGACGGAAAAGCTTGTCATTTTATGCTATGTGCTATCCAGAAGATCTTTCCCTAAATGAACAGTTTTATCTCTGACTGTTACAAAGCACAGACAGTAGAGGCTCCTGGCTTGAGTGTTAAAGTATAAAGTTGCATTTTCATATGCATGTTTTCAGATTCATGGTTTAACAAGCTCCATTTTGGTACCAAGTTTGTTACTGTACCATGCTCAGTTACTGAGAGATGGTCAATGCGAGTTTGTTTATGTGGAGGGCCTCTGGAAAATTCTGATGAAATCCTATTATTAGAATATTTAAATGAGGACTTCGTGATGTACCAAGATTTCCCTGCCACCCCTGAAAATAACTGCACCAGCAATGCGGTTTTATAGTGGAAAAAAAAAGCATGTTTTTCTATCATAACCGGAGGAACCAGCTTGGATATGGATATGTTCATTAAGTGCTTTAAAACTATGTTTAGGATTAATTTCTCAGTTGTGTTAAAGGATCAGGAAAACATGATATTTATTAACAGATTTTTGCAGAAATTAAAAATGTGATGCGTTATACAGTACCTACTGCACAGTATTGGACGTGACTTAATATGATGGGACACAATTATACTTTTCTGTTATACAGTACATTATTTATGGTGCTGTTATGGAAAATAAATCAGTGCGCATCTCACATTTCAGACTAAAGAATGGATCATATTTTAATGTGATTCCTTAAAATTTAAAAGTGCACTTTTATATACTTCTATACGTTTATGTTCTTAATAATTGATCCTATTCTAAATTAAAGAGTTTAAAACAAGAGCAGAGCGCAAACATCCCATTTGGTATAACCTATGTCTACTGCATGATAAGTGGGTTTTACACAGCTTTTAATGTCATTATTGTTCTTCCTCTTGTGGTTAACCCGGTCTCTGTTGATTCAGAGCATAAATGTAAGCTCCCGGTCTCGTCGGAGGAAATTACCTCTGTGTTAACATTAATTGAACAGGATTCTGTTTGGCAAGCAATGAGCGAGCGTAATATCTTCCGACGATGTTAATTTGGTTCAAAGATACCAAGTGTTCCGGGTCATAATGTTATCAGATATCATGATTGCACGTAAAGCTGTTATCATATCCTGCCCGAGTCAGATATCTCTTGACATAATCTCTTGGCGCGATCTGAAATTCATTGTTTAAAATTTATGTAAAGAGTTCAAACAATGAATTTTTATAAGGATATATGGACCGAGTGTATAATTTGTATGAAATGGTATGGGTAAAAATATACTATTTCCCACAGAGAGATGGTTTACATATATTTTGCCTCTCCTTTGCTCTGTCTCTCCTTCGCTCTGTCTCTCCTTCGCTCCATGTCTCTGTCTAATTGTCTCCTTGGAGGCTAGTTACCATGAGGCCAGTGGTACACAGAGTTGTTTAAGGATTTGTGTTATGCTCAGTTAAGGAGAAAGGCTGACTGAATCGTAGATCACTTATGGAAAGGTCAAAATGATGGGAAGAAAATATACTTATGTTACAACTAAAAAAACTCAAATCATGATGCAACAAAGAGTAAACTGCATAAACGTACACATGCATGTGGAAGTTAATTGTTCACAGTGTCAGCATTAGACGAGCTCGTTTTCATCATCTTCGTTACTGTCCAGGTATTAAGAGGACCAAAGTAAAAGTCTCTGAATTTCTTTGGATCAGGTTCTCCAGGTTTGAGAACAGGTGAGCACGGACCATCAAGGTCGTGGGTTTCCCTTTCTCACTAATCAGCAAGGTCACGCGACTCTCTTCCTCGTACCTACGGCAACACTCAGTCTGTGATCTAACTGCTGGCTCTGGAGAGGAGTTTAATGAAACACACAGCAGAAGCATACCGAAGAACATAGAAAACGGGCTGCAACGCATATGCAGCATATAGAGCTTTTATAAGCATGGATTCTTGAAATATTTGGCATAAAAAAATCTCAATAATTCAGACAAGATGTTTAAGGTGTTTTTCATATTACATTAATTTAACCTCTCTATTTTAAACATCTACAGTAGGCCCAGTATACAGTATTCACAAAACTTTTTAAGCCTAAAAGTTGCGATGAAATTCGAAGAAAATTCTTAGAATTATGGGATTTTCCTAGAAATTTCCCTTATATTTAGGACTAAATCTTAGTAAAGATAAAAATGATTCATGAAACATCTAAGACCTAAAAACAGCTTCTAAGATAAAAATGGTTAAGGGTAGAGGGGAGGACTTTTAAAAGGCTCAGGAGCTTCTATAGCAGAGGACAGAAGAAATATTCTCCAAACACTGAACGTCAAGCTAAAAGTAAACACTGTCCAATTTGGTTTTCATGTTGTTTTACTCGCTTCTATCTCTCTTGGATTGTTGACTACATACAGTACCATCCAAAACTTAAAGAGCCTGTTCTGCAATCATGTAAATTGGTAAAAGATGAGCCATTTTGCTCCCATCAATCTGAAATAAATCACAAGTAATAAAATCAGTATGGTAAATAAATGTAAAAACGTAAATAAATATAGTAACTACTGTGTGGAAATTGGTTCCTTCAGAAGTAGACACATTAACATTTGGCTGTTTAATTATAAGATATTTAGAGGTAAGAGGTTATTTTTTTTTAGCAACCAATCACAGTCCTTGAATTGCTGCATCATCCCTACCAACGGGGTCAACCACACCTCCTCACTAAGTTGCTCTGGGAAGTTTCCTAAATCACTTTTAGTCTAGGACTCCCAGCTAAGACTTTTTAAGCTAAGATAGGAGTTCTCTAAGAGAATTCTAAGACGTTTTGTGAATACGATTGACCAAATGATAAAAAAAAAAGTCAGTTAATGAAAAGCATTGACACATTAGTTAATGTAAACAAACCATGTGCTTCTGCAGGAATACACCAGGAGTTCAAAGTTACTTTTTTAGTATTGTGAGGGTTTTATTATGCTAAAGAAGCCAAATAAGTCAAATATTAATTATACACATTTACTGATTTTCCATGGTAAATTAACATGTTTGGCAAAATTCACATCTAAGGCTAAAGAGCAAATTTCAACATTTACATTTACTGTGTATATACTCTATACTGTAATATACTGTATATTAGTCATACAGTCAATATTAACATTCAAAGAAAATGTCAAATAATATCTATCACCTACTTAATTGTGTCTGAAATGACTTTGGCTTCACCAACATCTCCTTTCTAACCTCTGGGCTTAAAATGTTGACATATTCTGTAATTAAAATCGCAGTAACAACAGAAGGGACATAATTAAATCCAAGAAATCTTTATATACTTGGGGAATTATTAGAGGCAGGGTAAAACAGCCACTAACTAGATATCTAGAGAAAAGTATTATTAAACTTCCTTTCCTTCGGCTGCCTCTGTCACGGGGTCGCCACAGTGGGGCATCCGATCCGCACAAGACTTGGTACAGGTTTTATGCTAGATGCCCTTCCTGACACAACCTTCCCATTTTATCCGGGCTTGGGACCCGCAGTGAAATGCAGTGGCTGGGTAGTATGGGGTGTGGCAACTCACCGACTCACTCGAAACTTCGGATTCTCAGATTCCCAGATGCAACAATGAACCTGGATCCTTAGAAGCAACAACTTAGAGCCTTAGCCACCTGAGCCACTCCATTCGAGCCCTAAGTTTATTAATTAAACTTATTATTTGAATGTAAATTTTAACTGCACAAGCTGTCAAATATATTATTATTATTTTATTTATTATTATTTATTTTAAAAGAACTATTTGACAGCTTGTGCAGTTAAAAAGTTGCTTATATATATATATATATATATATATATTCTGTGCATTTTCCCAATTTTTGGAGAAGACTTGATGCCAACGAAGACTCTTTCCCAGAATAGCAGTATCTATTCTTGGTCATACTATATATCCGGTCATGGATCAGTGTTTGCTTATGTCATAACTGTGTTAAGCTTTATTGACACATGTTGTGGCTCAGTGTGAGAGTGGAGTCTTTGCACCGCTACACCACTGATATGACAGCATCACGCCTTAGGATGTCTGAATGCTTCCAAACGCTCTCTCTCTCTCTCTCATACCAATGACAGCAGAGCTGTATCATTATTGTATCATGAGTATTTACCATAAAGCCTATCTCTCAGTCTGTTATTTTATTATCATCTCATATTAATCCACCAATCAAAAGTCAGTAGGGAAGTCAGATGTCTGTCAGTTGGAAACACTTGCCATTTTTCGTTGCTCAGGAGTACGGCACAAATCTGGCTGTTTTGCTCATGTCTTCGGAAAGCTGCTCATGTGCTCATAACTAGTATTTATGGCACGAGAACACAGCCTCAGATAGGAGCGCATGCTCTCGGCACTGCTCTCCTCTACCGAGCAGCTTTATGGGAGCAGGCAGCGTGCCAACAGTCTGTCTGTTTAGCGGCGCAGCGAAATGCTGCTTTACTGCCATGCTGACGCACTGAACGCACTGCAGCTCGCAGTGGTACATGCCAGGGACAGAAGGACACAGTCGGAAAGGCCACTATGAATATGAGATGATGAAAGGTGTGATGTGTAATCAGTATCGGAGGCATAAATATTCAAGCTACTCAAATGTCTACAATGGATGTATTGGAATGTTTTGCTCGCTCTTATTTACCCGATAATAGCGAAAGGTGTATATATTAATTTAAAAATAGACATTCTATTGTAAATTATTCTAATCTATTATTATAAGTTATTATATCCATCCATCCATCCATCCATCCATCCATCTTCGATGTAAGATATAAAAAGACAAATGGATTTGTAATTTGTTTTCCTTTAGACATTTTTATTATCAATATGCAGAGAGTTCTGCTATGTGTAAGACAAAGATAAAAAAAAAAGAGAAAAGAGAGAGAGAGAGACTGACAAATGACATAATGATTAATACTATGGAACTCTATTCATCTGTTTCCATGGCTACAGAAGAACAGCTCAGTCCTCCCTCTGTTGGAACATTCTGCTTTCTGATGATAACCTGGCTTTTCCTAACTTCACTGACGATCATAAATCATTCAGCACAGTCAACCGGTGAAATAGTCTCACAGTCGTCCTCCGTGCACGCTGTATCGGATGCGACTCGATTTCCACCCCCCATTTGTTTTATACGCATTGTGCGTTCGTTCATATTTAGGTCACGGTTGTGCACTTACTGTACAGTAGGTGTAGGTGTAAATGTGTGTGTTGGGGTGATGTGGTAAATCAGTGCCTGGCTGGAGGAATGGAGGGAGAGAGGGAGAGAGGGAAAGCTGCAGGCTGGACCTGTCTGTGCGCTGGCACAGTGTCAGGGTGCAGGGCAGAAGAGAGGAGGGGATGGATGAGGAAGGAGAGAGGGGGGGGGGGGGGGGGTTGAACCCATGCGACTGCCAGGCTGACAGTCTTGCTGTCAGATGGTCAGAGCTGGTTTGTTATTGGAGTTCAGCTGCACAGTCTGGAAACAGGACCACTAACCAACAGGGGGTGCCAGAGAGGTGACACAGCTTGTCCTGGAACACAATTTTCTTTTTTTTTAATTAACCTTATTTACTGCGTGTGCACACATACTGTACAGTACATGCATATTAATTTGAATGTATTTTAATATCAATTTGAATATAAATTTGCTTGTGATTTTTTTTTTTTGCACTTGGCTCTATCCCATTTGCTTCATCAGTGCATATCTCTTTTTTTTTTTAAATCCCTTATTCTGAATTAATAACGTTGACCTGCTTTGTCACATTACACTGATGCCATTGTAAAAACATGTAAGACGAGGGGAAAGTTGCCAGGTCTGTAATTTTCCTGTAGAACTAGTCTGCTTTTTTACACGCTACAGTAATTTTGTTTGCTTGTCTTGCGTTAAACGTTTTATAAATACGTTAAATTAATATATAGTGTTTTATCAGATGCCACAGAGCCCTGTGATGGACTGAGTTTAGAATCTTCAGATCACATACCCTAAAGCCTTACTCACTGACCCTGATACTGACCCTGCATACATCAGTCTGGGGAAAAGAAAAGTCTGATCAGTGACTTTCAGAAACTTCTGATCTGTTTTCAGTGCCACTGTCTGTTAGCCGTAGAGCATCGTTGGTCTCACCACTGTCTTGTACACCTGCATGACTGGGTCATTGACATTACTAAATGGGCCCAGGAATACTTCCAGAAACCACTGTTGGTAAACACAATCCGCTGTGCTATCTATGCCAACTAAAGCTCTATAATGCAAAAAGCCTTACTGTAAGTGAACATGGTCTGGAAGTGACATTGTGTCATGTGAGCCAGGGCTTATTTAAAATGGCCGGTTTCAAAGTGGAAGAGGAGTCCAGATTTGACATTAAGACATAAAGCAGGCATCAAACTTCTGACACTGTACAGAATGGTGCAGAAACAAACAAAAAAAATCTCTAAACAACTACTACAGTAAGTAGAAGTCCTCCACCTCGGAGAAGCAGAAGGAAACCAACGACGACCACATTGGGTTCCACTGCTGTCAGCCAGGAGCAAGATTCTGAGACTGTAATGAGCACAGACTAACAGAAACCGGAATGTTGAAAATGGGTTTTTTTTTTAAAGTGTTAAAAAAAAACAGAAGATCTACTACAGAAAAAAATAGATGATTAACTATGTGTCGGTCCAGTCAGCTGAGATGTTGGGTCTACATCCAAACTGCAGTCTGGCAGTTAATAACCCTTGTCTAGTGTTTACCCACTTCTTTTTAACTACTGCATTTAAAGTCACAACCTTTCACTTACCAGTACAAAAGTTTAAGTGCCAATCTAGCACCGAGTGCACCGTGCCACAGACCGGTGCAGTCAAGATGGAGCATACAGCACGATAGATACCTGATGGGAGATACATACAGTACAGGACAGCAGGCTAACATTTAATCCAAATTCTCCTTTCTTGGATAACTTGGTATCGTGTGAATTATCAGACAAGGACTCTTTTTCTGACACTCCAATTTATTACCTTATCTCAAGTCCCGTGGCAGTGGCAGAGCACCTGCAACCCATCACATCGATCCGGTCCTACCGTTTAAGCCACAACACCGCCTCTCATATTGGCCAAACAACACACTTTATTTTCACTAAGATACAGGCATTATGAGGGTAATGAAGAGCTGCAGCACGAGTGTCTGTCTCTGGAGGCTTCGTTCCAATATCATCCACTCACACATGATGGAATGTTCATACACTAATATAGAAACATATTTAAATTTTAAATCTGTGTTTCACTAGTGCTTGGATACCATCAAGAACGTTTTCTCAGTATGTCGGAGCTTCACACCTGAAACACTGGCCTCCCAGGAACTCCTTCAATAGCGTAAACCTGTGGCAATGATGTGGTGCGAGGTCAGGACTGACCCAACAGAGTTCTTGTAATGTGCAAGTGATACATTGGGCAAAACCAGTAGAGGGCATGTGAAACTGAATACCTTTGGTGTTTAAACCAGTCCGTTTTTTTTTTTTTTTTTTCTAAGAATGTTCCATTTGCTTAATGGTTTCAGGGACGATTACAATGGGCTCAGTGCCAGTACATTTACACCATTCAAATGTTTTACTGCTGCTTAGAGTCTCATCACCGTACTGTGCTTGAAGTCTTCTGTAACTGTCAATCAGTTTTACTCCTTTATTACTGAGAAATTTCAAATCCTGGTTGGACATTAACGCTCCTTGTACAACCCAAATTCTGGAAAAGTTCAGCCGTTTTTTTTTTATTTTAATAAAATGAAAACTAAATGACTTTCAAATCTCATGAGACAATATTTTACTCATAATAGAAAACTGAGAACATAAATGTTTAAACTGAGAAATTTTACACTTTTAATGAGCTCTGATGAGAATTTGATGCTCGCTACAGGTCTTAGAAAAGTTGGTATGGGGCAACAAAGGGCTGAAAACGCAAAAAATTTTGAAAAGATTCAGCCAAGTTAACATCAGGTCTGTAACATAATTAGCTATAAAAGAGATGTCTGAGAGAGGCAGAGTCTCTCCAATTTGTGAAAGAGTGCATAAAAAGATTGTGGATTACTTTAAAAATAATGTTCCTCAACATCAAATTGCAAAGCCTTTGCAAATCTCATCATCTACAGTGCATAACATCTTTAAAAGATTCAGAGAGTCTGGAGAAATCTCTATGCGTAAGGGACAAGGCTGAAGACCTATGCTGGACGCCCAAGGCCATTGGGCCCTCAGACGACATAATTGTGTCGCTGCATTCATAAATCTCCTCTTTGGTCTTCCTCTAGACCTCCTGCCTGGCAGTTCCAACCTTAGCGTCCTTCCACAAATATAATTACAATCTCTCCTATTAACATGTCCAAACAACTGCAATCTGGTCTCTCTGACTTTGTCTCCAAAACATCGTCCCGCTTATGAATTAGTTCTTTATCCCATCCATCCTTGTCACTCCCAAAGAGAACCTCAACATCTTTAGCTCTGCTACCTCCAGCTCTGCCTCCTGCCCACTGTCTTGTATACCAGCATGACTTTGTCATTGACATTATTAAATGGGCCCAGGAATACTTCCAGAAACCACTGTTGGTAAACTCAATCCGCAGTGCTATCTATGCCAACTAAAGCTCTATAATGCAAAAAGCCATAAGTGAATATGGTCTGGAAGTGACATCATGTCGTGTGAGCCAGAGCTTATTTAAAATTTCCATAGTGTTCTATGGTCAGACGAGTCCAGATTTGACATTGAGACCTAAAGCCGGCATCAAATTTGAAATGAGCACATTTTGTGCATAAAAGTATAAAATTTTCTATTGTGAATAAAATATTGGCTCATGTGATTTGAAAGTCTTTTAGTTTTCATTTTATTCAAACTTAAAAAATGTTCCAACAAAATTCAGGTTAGTAAATCCGAGTCATTTTTGTGATCTACCATTGTATTAGTCTCACTCAGCTTTAAAAAAAAAAAAAAAAAATCTTCTTTAGGAAACTTTTATGATGGTGCAGTATAACAGTGTGGCGTTGCTGCCTTACCACACTAGGCCACCTGATTCCGTCCTGGACTGGAATGGTATATCAGGAGTTGGATTGGCTATGCTAATTGTCTTTAGTTTGCATGTTTGTGCATGGTTTTCCATGATTATGGATCCTTTATAGGAGGTATTCCTGCTACACGCATGTGTGTTTAGGATCCACTATGATGCTGACCAGAACGAATATAGTGCTAAATAATTTTTTCCTTTTCTGAGACATTCCTTTGCAGCCTTGGTGTAGTTACTGTTCTTAAAGGCTCACGACTCTTTGTGGGGCCAGATTCAAATTCCTTACTTCAGTAAATACTGTACATACTGAGTAACTACACTCGCTGCATTAGTTTTACATTGTTACTGAATAATTTATAGCAGCTATTGAGTAGTGAGTGCATAACTGAATTGTATGTTTCAGAGCTTAGGGATTTATAGTTATTAATAGTACAATATGGCCAGCCATAAAACCCACCTACAAATATCTATGCAAAATATCACCAGGAAGACAAAGTAAAGACAGCAGGTAACCAGCCTGGACCATCTGAAAACAATGAAGAAATCAGTGATCTGACAGCCAGGGCGGCCAAAGTTGGGAGAGAAAGCATGACAGGAAAGCAAAGAGTAGCTCTGTCAGATTTGGAGCAGGAGAACATAATGATTCTCTCAAAGCCTTATCTCTCTCAACTCCCCAGCCTGATGGAATGGTTGGCGCAGGTTACAAGTGAATAAGGGCGATATGAAATTGAGTTTGCGTTCACACGGGAGCAGGGCCTGTCTACGATCTTTTATTTGAACTTCTAGCACACTACAATATGGGTCATTTCTATTTAACTGTTGTTATGAAAATGGGGCAATAATTAGAAGGAAACGATTGTGTTTCGGCTCTGTGTGACGTTAGTTCAGCACTGCGAGACATTGGAGCTGCACTGCATCAATCCTTCATTTATACTGCGGTCTGTATGTCACCAGTCAACACACAGAATGTGTGTGTGACTGTGCGTGTGAATGTTGACCGGTGGTCCTACCAAATGGGAACAAATCACGATTGGCCTCCACGGACCCTAGTTGGACTACAGAGGTTCCTAGATGGATGGTTGGTTGGAGTCAATAGACATGCTTCAGTCGGCGGGAAATGAGACCTTCTATCCAGTTATTAACCTCACATCAGGCTGCTGATTTTTTTTTTCCAGGAATAAAACCCTGAGAATATTTGATTAATTAATTAAGACCTGCAATCAGCCTAATTGCTAGCAAAGGTAGAGTTTGATTCAGACCTGTAACACCCATAATCAAAGAAACTGCAATTCGACATACTCGAACTATTTCTCATTTGACATTAGTCCCACTCACACTGCTCATCTCTAACCCCATGACCACACTACTGAGAGAACAGTTTGTCTCTTGTGCGCTACTGTTGTCACTTGTAGGCATGCACCCTCCAGGATTTTGCTGGGAGTGTGACTTGGTGTCTGGCACCGGGACATTAGTGGAGATACTTCGGGTGCTGTGGGTTGCTAGGTGGGCCTTCCATGCATCAGACTTGTTGGTCCGGTCATCCCAGGATTGCTCAATCAGATGGTGATCTGGGGAATTTTAAGGCCAGATGAACTTCCTTGAAACTTTCGAGGCCAATATACTGTAAGGCACCCTGTAATGCACTGTGTGTTTGGATACCTTCAATTGAATTCGTACAGCAACTTGTGCTGCAATGGTTTTCTGTTGGATATGGACTGGACAAGCTAGCCTCAACTATAGATGAGCCTTTGGTGGCTTTTGTTCTGTAAACATTTTGCTGATATATAATTGATGATCAATGTTATTCAAGTAACCTGGTGGTGGTGTTAGTGATCAGAAGAAGAATCAATGATCTCTCCTACTTCCTTCAAGCATGATTTGTCTTTGTATTATCTTTATAGTACATATCTCTCAGGAAGTAAAATCCAGCTCCGATGGCACAGGTAGGATTAACATATTAAAAGATTTAATTTGGGGAAAAACAAAATGTTGCTCGGTGTTTTCACCACAATTGCAATTTACCTCCAAGACAGCAGGGGTCACCAAGTACCACCAACCACTCCTTTAACAACTCGTCTTTCTAACGCTTTCTTTTTATCTTTACCAGTATACTTTAGACAACATGTATTTAATATGAAACATCTTCTCGAATGATTATGATTGTAATTAATTCACTTTACACTGTTCTGTGTTGTTGGGGTGATTATAGTGCATTAATTAGTGCTGGCTTCAGAGAGCCTTTGAAGCCCTTTGATGTGACCCGAGTCTGGAGCTGTAGAGCTGAACAAGAGGGTGCCGACCTTTCTGATGTGTGTGTCCGGTAAACATAAGCACGCACACACACACACCTACACACACACACACACACACACAATATGAAGTACAAGAAAGATTCATCAAAAAATATGTGTTCCTTAAATACTCAAATCACTAATTTTAAGTTCCTGTCGGTTAATGTATGTCACTTTTACTAAGAAATGTGTGACAAAATTATCCAACTAAAATCATTACCTAACTCGTACTGTAGCTAGCCGAGTGAAAACAGCTAGCTTTTGCAATATAAACTGAGTGTACTGTACATGGCGAAGTATTGATTACAGCGAGGTGTATCAGTTTTCATTTTTGCTGATAATTTAGTCTCACTCACTCCATCACTCACCGTCTATATCGTTATTCAGACAATTTATGTGATCCGTGAGCCAGACAGCAGTCATTCCCAATCCATTAGTGTGTGTGTGTGTGTGTGTGTGAAAGTCGTCCTACAAGCCCCGCCCCCGATACCCCGCCCCCCTCTGTTATCCCCCTATCTCACTTATGTGGTTTGACTATGCAAGAACCGATGCGCGGAAAGATGGAAACCTAATCACAGCGCCAAAACCCGCGGTGAATCATGATGAACCGTACTTACGACCACCGCGCGAAACCGCGTAGTTTTCATTTTCTGCAATGGAAAAGTACTCGAACTAGTTACTTTTATCAGAAAGTAACGCTGTAATGTAACTGATTACTTTTTGAGGACAGTAATTTTGTAATGTAATTAGTTACTTAAAAAAATAACGTCCCCCAACACTGCTAACCACTAAGTCTGATGCATTTGTCAAAGTTGATATTTGTTTGGACTTTGGATGCTAAAGTCACCCTATGACTGATTTCAGCAGCACAGTGGCTTAGTGGTTAGCACTGTACTTCCAGGTCCTGGGTTCGATTCCAGCATTGGGTCTGTGTGCATGGAGTTTGCATGTTCTCCCTGTACTTGGTGGGTTTCCTCCGGGTTCTCTGGTTTCCTCCCACAGTCCAAAGACATGCAGGTTAGGCTAATTGGCGTTCCCAAATTGCCCATAGTGTGTGAGTGTGCGTGTGAGTGTTGACTGGAGGTCCAACAATGGCCTTACAAAATGGGAATAAATACAATGATCACCATTGGCCTCCACAGTCCCTGGATGGACTACAGAGGTTCCTACTGTAGATGGATGGATACATGACTGATTTTGAAATATATTAAAAATTTTATGAAATATATATTATGGGATAGAAAAATCTAATATTTGTTATGTAAAAAAAAAAACGACTTAAATGCAGTCTTTATTACTTCCCACCTCTTCTGTCAAGACAATCGTTCAATCGCTAATGTTTTATATAAGCATTAGATTGGAGCTGTTTCTCTCTATCTTGGATGAAGTAAACAGACATATCAGGACGTAATGGCATCATTAGAAGCGCTCATGCACCTAAGTAAAATCTGCTGTAATGACTAATGAGTAAAATACACCAGGAGTGGGGTCACTTTGGAAGGCGCCAGCATAAACATGACCTCAAACATTACCTTAAAGCATTTTCAAAGTGCCCGATCCCACAAACACTGATTCATACATGCAGCAGGCTGTGTGTGCCGATGACACATTAAAGGCATAACACAAATGCTTGCAAGTATGTGCAGATATGCTTACTCACACACATACACACACACACACACACGCACGCACACACTGAGAAGTGTTCTTGGCCCAGTCCCTTTAAGCAGTATGTGGTGGCATGTGGGTTAATGAGTGTGCAGATGGTGGACAGGAGGGGTTGCTGCTCCTGGGGTCTGCTTCTGAAATAACATTCATCTGAGACACCTTTCCATTCTGTTTCATCCCTTAATCCCCTTGCCTTTGTTTGTAACTCAAACATCTATTCTATACGTTTAGCACCTGCAGTCCTCATCCTGAACGTAGTCTGCCAGGACTCACACAGAGCTCACTTGTTGCACTTCACTAGGGGTGTGTGAGTATGTGTAAGCGCACACCCACATCATGTGAGCAATACCACCCTGTTCACTTGATTTCACAGCTTTCCTAACAAGAGACGCCGCTCAGGGATCGCACATGCATCGTTAATACTTCTCCACTCGGCACATCCGGGTCTGGTCTACCTGGGAAGTGCTGCAGGGTTAAATATGTTTAGCGGGACCCTGCTGTGTAGCTCACACAGGCATGAAATCTCAATCTAAGCACCTTGTAGAGAACAGCAGAGCAGAGCAGACCGGGCCGGACCAGGATGGAGAGACGTAGCCTTGATTAGAGACATGAGCGTGGCGACAAGAGTGCAAAGGAAGATCATGGCTTGTATCCCTGCCTGTCATGGCCTGCTGGGGCTCAGTGACTGATGTACGCCTTAGTAATGCCATATGCTTTACTGCTCAGCGCACATCATACTCTTCCTCCAGCGCATGCATCAGGATCGATCCTAAGGTCATTCACCTTGCTTCAGCTGTCTTTCTTCTTTTCTTTTCCTCCCTCCCTCTCCCCTTGATCTGTGCTTCCGGAAAAGAGATGGGGGAGGCCGTAGTGGAGAAAGATAAGAGGAGTCAGAGATCATTTACCAAAAGAGCAGAGACAGCACACACACACGCTGCATCAGAGTCAGATATCCATCTGCGCTCTGCATTAGTGCATTAGTGAAAGGGAGCACATGGATTGGGTGGTCTTATGGTTTAAATATCCATATCCGGTTAGGCTATTTAAATAGTAAACTGGTGGATGGTTAGCTACCATCAAGATCTCCAAGAGAGTGGTCATAGCCTCTCAGTTTATACTTGCTAACTATTTAAATATCCATCCATCCATCCATCCATCCATCCATCCATCCATCCATCCATCCATCCATCCATCCATCCATCCATCCATC